>PYAF01003969.1:144914-221101 GCA_007407185.1 Glycine tomentella
TAATATATAAGGTTTTTAATATAAAAACATAAATTTTATATTTTATGTTTTTCTACTTTATAGAATTTTAATTAATTAATTAGTTTACTTTTTCATACTGTGAGAATAAAATAATTAATTATTTTATATAATTTTATAGCATTTTATTACATAGTTTGCCTTATTTTATACCCCTCGTATCTTTTATATAAGATTTAAATTAGAAGTTTGATTTAGTCTTTTTTATAAGAGTCAATCTAAAACATCTTTTGTTTAATTAATTTTTTTCACAAAATTACTCTTAATTATGAGTTATTTTTAATTCAATAAACAGTAAATAAAATATATTAATAACTATATCTTGTACTATAAAAAGTATTTTGAAACATTAATTTGATTATTCACAAGCAAATTAATAAAATTCAGATCAATAAATATATTAATGATTAGACTGATTAAAAGCATTAAAACTAATAAAATTATTTAAAAATAACTAAAGTAAGTCCCATTAATATTAGGAGCAATTTTGAAAAATATATAAAATTTAAAAAATTAATACTATAAACTAAATTGATTTTATTTAATTATAATAAATTGATTAATTATGTCTTATAAAAAAATGACTTGGAGTATTTTATATTTTTTTCATTATAAAATTTGTTATAAAAATGCATAAATGACCTATTTGGTCCCTAAAAAATGCTTTTGGTGTCAATTTAGTCTTTGCATAATGGGAATCATCAATTTAGTCAAGAAATATGTAAATATTGTGACAAATTAGTTGTACCACTAAGTTAGTGTTTCTTTCAAAGTGAGTGTATGTGTGACACATGGTTGCTAACGAGGAAAGTCCACATGTTTATGGGTGTGTTCCACATCAATGCATAATATTTTGGACAGATTTGTAAGTGAAAAAGATTATTTTTAAATGTTGCATTTAACATGAACAAGGTAATGACTATTTGAGTAGAAAATATAAAGATGCTTCTTCTTCTTGTTGTTTAGCAAGATTTTTCTTTGATTCTCCTTCACCCTTCTTTGATTTAGAGCTCATTAGTTTGCACGATTGCTTAAACTGTGTTGAATGAGTAATAAATCTGACTCAATGAAAGCTATAAATAAAAAGAAAATGAAAGGTGAACAAGAGTTTACTTTGTATTCATTATAATGGTGATAATGTTGTTTAATATAATTGCGAGAAAAAAGACTATGATTCGAAATTCAAAAACAACTACGAAACTAGGGAAGTTGTTGTACACATATCCATTGCAAAATATTTGGGAATTTTTTTGTCTGAATGTCTTTACCTCTCCAGTTTTTGCCTTTTTGTTTTTATAATATCTGACTTTTACTTTTATAAAAAAAAAAAAAATCAGAATAAGGGATCATATACTTACTTTGAATGGGTCATGTTGGTGATGATGAGAAGTGAAAGAAAAACCTTATGGTAATTTGTTGGTATCTGCAAGTGAAGATTTTGAAAAAGTATTTTTTTTGTTCCATTTGTTCTTATGTATTTGCTAATGATATGTTACTTCTTGTGGTTGGGTGTACAAAATGTGCTATAATTCTATGAAAAATGTTCTCTAGTGTTGTTATATTTGTTTGAATAGAAAGAATGCTCCATTGATTTCAATCTCAATTTCAGGTTGGGTTGTAACTGCGTTTTTGATAATAGAGGTGGTCTGGAAGACCAAAATTGAATGAAATTGATCGGGAAAAAAAAGTGTAAGTAACTATCAAAATGGTCCCGCACAGTTAAAACTTAATATCAAAAGTCTCAAAATAAAATATAACTAATTAACAAAAAAGTACACAATGTGGTTAATAAATATGCATCCACACAAAGTCGTCGTTCATCTTCAACGAATTGTGCCTTTTTTGTCTTCACACAATAGCCAAAAAAGCACCCCCACTATTTGCAGGCAAATCGTCGTCGTTTGCCACTGGCAATGCAAAGCACATGCAAAGCACAAGAAGGAGGAACGATCAAACTTTCTCCTATTGTTGTAGAGATTAAGAGGTAAAAATGAAAACATTTATTGTTCCCCTAACCTTGTACAACACGTGTAATTCAAGTTCTCGTCATATGAAATTTTCTCGTCAGCGATGACATATCACATTGCCATTAATGTTAAAAACATTAATGTTCCTTAAGATTAATTTGTCATAATATTTCCGTGAACTAAATTAGAAGTTTTTAAATCACAGGTACAAAATTAACACCAATAATTTTTTTTAGGATTAAATAATTCATTTAACCTAAAAATGCGGAGTGAGAACATCATTACCCAAAATCAAATACCCCTTCTCTCGTCTCTTGCAGAAACAGATATCCTTTTCATTGCTTTAGCTTCCCCATGTCTCCGTCTATGTAAAATCGTTGTTCCTATCTCAGGGGGTTATAAAACACGCCGAAAACGAGAGATTACAATAAAAATCATTACAATAGAGTGCTCCTCAAGCTCAGCTTTTTCCCTTAAATAATCTCTGAATTTGCCTGCTCTTTGCTTCACATCCCCCTTTGCGTGAGTGGAAATGCAAGAAGCAGGGTTGGGAATGGGAATGATGAGCGGAGAAGTGTCCGCCGCCGGTGACCACCACCACCGTCAAGTGAAGGCGGAGATAGCCAGCCACCCACTCTATGAACAGCTTCTGTCTGCACACGTGTCATGCCTCCGCGTGGCCACACCCATCGATCAGTTGCCACTCATCGACGGTCAGTTATCGCAGTCCCCCCATCTCCTCCGCTCTTATGCCTCACACCATTCCCATTCCCTCTCGCCCCATGAAAGACAAGAACTTGACAACTTCATGGTACTTTTTTTTTCCCACTTCTCATCTCCTTTTTGTCCTTATTATTTGTAATTTTTATAAAAATAAAAAGTTTGAAACTCTAATTTCATTTTTTTAAAAAAAAAGAGCAAATCTGGTCTATACTCTATATATTTACTGATCAAATTTTCTAAACTTTAGAAA
This sequence comes from Glycine tomentella, assembly GCA_007407185.1. NCBI lineage: Eukaryota > Viridiplantae > Streptophyta > Magnoliopsida > Fabales > Fabaceae > Glycine > Glycine tomentella. The sequence goes on from PYAF01003969.1 coordinate 147,873, forward strand.
CTATTTTTGCATGATTAGTATAGTTTACAAATATTATACTCATATTTTACAAGGAAATGAATTCGAATCTTGTTTTCAATTTGAAAATATTGAATGAATATTTTTTTTAACCTTAAGACTTTTGGTAAAGTGATTCATTAAACTTTTTGTTAAAAAAACTTAATTGTGTATAAAAAATATTTTATGAGTTAATTTTATAAAAGAAATACTCTAAGAATTAAATGTGATATTATAAAAATATTATTACTTAGAATATTGCCAATTATCTCTGTACGTACATTTTCATTTTTAGCTTCAATTCTTCAGAATTTATTTGTTTATGCCAACAAAGTGCAATAATAAAAATTCACGAATTGATGTGAATTTTATGATTATTTGTGACAATTTAATTATTTTATGCAGGCACAGTATTTGATTGTGTTGTGTACATTTAAAGAGCAGCTTCAGGAACATGTCAGGGTGCATGCCGTGGAGGCTGTGCTGGCCTGCCGTGATATTGAAAGTACCTTGCAAGCTCTGACAGGTACTCTCCTTCGTTGGTTTCTTCTCTATGCACTAATTATTTATGATTCACAACATCGTCTCAGGAATTTCTTCTTCAATTCAATTTATTTGTTTTCTGATTCTTTTGTTGGCCTTAATTATTATTATGCGAACAAGGGAAAGGCATCACTTGATTTATAACATCATCACTAGTGTATTAATTAAAAGCAAATAGAATCGTTAGGTATGTAAGCTATTTCTGGTATGAGGTGCGGTTTCTTTTGGTTATTTCTTTTCTTGGCTTCGAAGCTATTTCAGAGAAAGGAAAGATGCTGTGGAATAGCATTAACCGATGTGTGTTTTCTCTGGGTCCGTTTAGGCTATTTTAAGAGGAATGACTAATGAGAGTGGTTGTGTTACTACAAACGTTGTCTAGAGAAGTATACAGAAATAGGAATATAGAGAGAGGATTAGTTTGGTGGAGGGTGGTACTCTCGCCCACCATGCCATTGGCAACAACCTCTGATGCCGTAACCGACCTTTCTTTTTTGGTTGATAAATCCAACCGTTGTGGATAATTCTAAATCCTCATACTTCATCTTTCTACAAAAGTACAAATTCTCCTACTAGTATAGGCTTTAGATGTGTTTTATATTTCTAAAACATTAAATATTTTTTTATTTTTCATTCACTATTTCATAAAAGATAGTAAAGTCCCGTTTGTCTCCAGAGAAAAATGGTGAAAAAAGAAAAAAAAATAAATAATAAAAAAATAATGTGAGATTTATATTTTTATATTTTACTTTAATTCAAAAACTTGAATCTCATCTGACTTTTTTTTTTCTTTTCACTGCCGAACGGAGCATGAGAGAATATAGCATTACTCAACCGTTATATTGCTTTAAAATTTCTAGTATTAAAAACTTGGAAAATTCATTTTGGAAAAATGTTTTCTTTGACCGCCCATAGACAGATAAAAAGTAAAGGCCATTAGAGATTAGGATAATTTCGTCTCAAAAATTGCCTTTAAATATTTTTAAATAAAATTAATTAACAATGTAAATTAAAGTAAGTCATAAATGGTTCAAAGTTGACTCATAGTTTGGCAGGAGTATTTAAAACCTTTGGATCCTTTCTTAGTGTGAGTAGTTTGAAACCTCGTTATGAAGACCTCTTTCTGAGTTGTCTCACTTGTAACAGTGATTGTAACTTTCATACCATTATTTACACTGTCTTTAATACTAGTATAAAGATAGAAGTAAAGAAAATGAAGTGAAATTGTTATAGTTCGTGCAGTGTGTAGTGTTTATTACCACAGAACTAGCATCTGGATCTTTAGTATTGAGATTAGTTACGTCAATAATTCATCCTTAATATTCAACGGCTAGTTAATGCTAATCATACAAGTATGTATGTGCTCAAATCTAGTTTATAAAAACAAACAAAAAATGAAACACCTTTTCCCCCTAAGCTTTTTCAAACACATTCTATCTGATTCACTATGTGATTCAGGAGTCAGTTTGGGAGAAGGAACAGGTGCAACAATGTCAGATGATGAAGATGATTTGCAGATGGATGGCTCTTTAGACCAGTCTAGCGCTGACGGGCATGACTTAATGGGATTTGGTCCATTGCTTCCTACAGAATCTGAAAGGTCCCTGATGGAAAGAGTTCGTCAGGAGCTTAAGATTGAGCTCAAGCAGGTTATTCTTACAAAGTCAATAATCAATGTGCATGCTGTTAGTGCAAGTGTGTCATTGACAATTTCTTTTTTCCTTGGCTTTGAATCACAATCCAGATTTAATATCTGCAGGGTTTTAAGTCAAGAATTGAAGATGTTAGGGAGGAAATATTAAGGAAACGGAGAGCTGGGAAATTGCCAGGCGACACAACATCGGTTTTAAAGGCCTGGTGGCAGCAACATGCTAAGTGGCCCTACCCAACTGTAAGTAATGTGTAAACCATCTTCTTCGTGAGCAATTGAGCATCACTCATTGTGTAAGCAAATTAACTAATTTCTGTCCCTTTATCTTTCATTAATCTTATAATTTATTTGTGTGTTTTGGTGAAACCAAAACTAGACTATTAAGGTTTATTATTGCTGCTGCATACATATTCACAAAAGCATGTTTATTGTAAGTTAACAACAAAATCCTTATCCCACTGAGTGAAGTCAGCTAGCCGATGGGGTAGCTCTAACTCATTTGACATTGTACTTGAGCCATACGATTTACTTCCGAGTAATGACCTAAAATTAGTAAAAATCTGCCGTGAGTGATTCATGTTCAACATGTTGACCTTGACCAAATTTTATAGTGGTTGTCATGGGCCTAATACAACCCTTCTCCTTTAGCTGGGCTTGGGACTGACTATGAAACCATATGCAGAGTTGTTTCTTATAAGCTAACGAGTGATAAATTATGCTTTGAAGGATTCATTCTATTAAGATCCAGCTAATTAGTGTGACTATGTATGCTTTATAATTGAAGGTTACTAATACTATTGACATTGTGCAAACCAAATCATAGTATCTTTTAGGTTTTGGCTCACGACACATTGATTATTTGATGATATGGTACTTCTGGGCTCTGGCTTAATAAGATAGTCGCTAAATTTGTTGTTCTTTCAGGAAGATGACAAGGCAAAACTTGTGGAGGAGACAGGGTTGCAGCTGAAGCAAATCAATAATTGGTTCATCAATCAAAGGAAACGCAACTGGCACAGCAACTCTCAATCGGTTACCTCTCTGAAGTCCAAGCGCAAGAGGTAGAGAGATTTAGTTTCTGGTTGGAACAGATATAGCAAGTTAGCAACATTTATATATATATATATATATATATATATATATGGACATTTAATTACTTTATGCTAATTGCTGACAGAGAGTATGCCCACTAAGGATTCCAGTCTTGTGCAGAAGATAATAGGTGATGCACTATAACATAAGATGGCTTACAAAAGTGATCGTTGTAAATTCATGGAATACATAACGGATACGAACTATTCTTCTTGGTGTGCATGGTTGCCTCCATTCTTTCCAAGTGTTTTTTATTTGTAAATTGTTTGCGATGATTTGACTGGCTGAAGAAGTATTTTTAGCAGCTGAAAGGCTGCAAGTGTTTCCTATAGTGATATGCTTGCATGTACTGTTATGTAAAATTTGTGTTGTACTTGATATCAGTTACATTTACAAGTACTAACATCTCCATCCTTTGGAGGAGATAACTATAATTTGTAAGGATGCAAACAAAGGAATTTTAAGGACGAATTGGCTAATGAAATCAAAGTGTTTCGGCTTCCCCGGTCAGCTGTTACATTGAGATACAGATATTTATCAGATATGTAAAAAGCCAAGACAACCAATTAAGCATGGTAAAACTTTTACCAAGAATTAGAGGGTGAAAAAGAAGATATTTGAGAATTTAAATATGGAATATTCTGCTTTTAAAATTCAGGAAATTGTTAGTTAAGTGACAGTAAAAATAGATCTAAAAGGTAGAAATGCAGATTACTTTTACCAAGTTTCATCCTCTTTAGTGACAAAAGTTACAGAACTATCTCCTATGGAATAGAAGACGTAAAACGAATAAGAGATATAAAGACAAACAAAGATAATAACGTGGATTCAAAATATAAATATATATAACTGTGCCTGGTAACCGGTTTTCTTCTGTTTCATTTGATGGGATACATATGGCCCCAATTTGATGACAGTAATTTCAACCACTGGGGTTTGTCGGTGGAAAGAACAGAATGTGATTCTGAGGTTTATGGCACTGCTGCGTTGGTCTACTTGTTCTAATGGTTGATGTTTGATGTGTATATTTTACTGTTGCTATTACAAAACATGTTTGATGTGTATATATTACTGGTCGATTTAACACTCCATCATGTAAAAAGAACAGAGAGATAAAAAAGAGAAAAAAAGTGGGAAATATAAAAAGGTCTGAGAAAGATAAGAGAAAAATGAGGTGAAAGAAAAAGTTGAACTACTATTCAAATATATGAATATAATTATTAATGAAAAAATTAGTAGCCATTAAAAGGTGACCAAGCAAGTGCTTGTAGGTTGACTGGTTGAGGCTACTTTGGATGAGCAGCTTATAAGGTAATTGCACGAATTGGTAAGTCACGAAAATTAACATCAGCACTCAATGATTTTCCTTCACTAGCAATTTTTCTTTTCGTATTTTATAATTGACCCCCAGTTTTGTTATTAAGAAAAAAAAAAAAATCATACCGAAGAATTTGGTACCATGTAGCAAATTAAAATAAACTTACAACATATCTGAAGTTGCAAGCCGTAGTTGTTACATCCCCTTCCTCAAATCCACGTAACCAGAAAATTGAAACAAAGCTTACCAGTGTACTGTGTATATCGTCATTCCTCTGTAAGGCTACTCGCCTGCCCAGCTGATTCTCGTATTCAATTGGAAATATGCCGCAAGTGATCAGGCATATTTACAGAAATCATTTCTTATTTTCCTATTTTGGATTTTTTTTTGTAAAATATAACTTAATTTTCTTATTTTGATTTTCTTTTAAAGAAACGATAAATTGTGTTGTGTCTCCTAACATTCTTTCGTCAGAATTATTATTAAAAGGAAAAAAAGGCAAATAAACAAGAACATGCAAATATTGATTATCAATTTAGGTATTTTGTTTCACTCTTTATCTTTCTTCTTTTTTTCTATATTTTTATAAAATAAAATGAAATTGGAAGAGAGAGTATAGGTTAAATAGAAAATAAATAAAAAAATGTAAGGACAAAGTTGATAATTTTAGTAACTAGTTTTTGAAAACAGTTGAAAGGTATAAAGGTCTAATAAAAGTTGTAAAATAATAAGTATCTCCTTTGTATAGCGATGATATAGGTGATAGATAACATAGGCTATGTACCGGATTAATATTTCAAATATTTTTTTTAAAAAAACTTTTTTTTTCATAAAGAAATTATTTGATATTCAATTAGGACTATAAACATTTTTAAGGATAAAAAAATTGATGATATTTAATTAAAATTCTTTATAACTTATAACAAATTTTATAATACTGCAAAATATACAAATTTTAATGAATTATTTTTAGGATGAATTTTAGTTACATTTATGTAACATTTTATTATGATGTATAAATCCCACATACATTCAACAATCATAATCACATTCAAAACTTATGAGACTTTCTAGACTTTTATTTTTTCTCTATCTTTCAATTGTCAAATTTGTTTTTTTTTTTTCCTATCACATATAATTTTTTCTCTTTTTGTTGAGGGTGATACATACATGTGTAATACTTCATCAATTTTTTTCATAAAAATTTCATTGTAATGATTTTTTCTCTTTTTGTTGAGGGTGATACATATAGTGTTATTAGATAGTGAAGAACATAATTTTAACACATGTTGATCAAACCCAAGAGTGTGAAGAAAAAAATGTTAATGCATGAAAGATTAATATAACTTTATAGACACAAATAAATATTACATGGAAAGACATAAATCTACGAACAATTAGTAATTAAATTATTAAAAAATTGTATCGACTTAATTTTTTATTAAAATCTTTATCATTTACTTATTATCATTTTCGTTAACTCTAATAATTTTGAATATTTAAAAAAATAGTTGAGTCTTTTATAACTTTATAAAATAATAATATTCTTTCAAATCATTTAAATTATTAAAATGTATATCTATTAAAATTCAAACTAGAATTTTTTTTTTAATTCTAATCTTAAAAAACAATCTTACAAATCGTAATATTTCTAGATAGTTTTTTAAAATTCAGAAAAACATATTTGTCGGCTGAAATTTCTAAAAATAATCAAAATTTCCAAATATACTCTTTGAGAGCAATTTTACAAATTATATCGAGTTTGTAAAATTAAAAGGAAATACTAAATATTGTGTGTTCTCCATTGAGGCACACATGCGTGGCACATAAGTGGGACAAGGGACGAGAGGCACAGACACTGAGACAGGAGAGTAGGAAAGAAGAGAAGAGACAGCAGAGATCTACCGTATTCTCTTTCTTTCACTGTCTCAGAGACACACTTCATGGGCTTCCCAGCCAACGGCGCCACCGCGGCCCATCCCCTCAACTTCCTCATCTACGGCCGCACGGGCTGGATTGGCGGCCTCCTCGGCACCCTCTGCCGTGCCCAGGGCATCCCCTTCCAATACGCCTCCGGTCGCCTCGAGAACCGCGCCTCCCTCGAAGCCGACATAGCCCAGCTCAAGCCCACCCACGTCTTCAACGCCGCCGGCCTTACGGGCCGCCCCAACGTCGATTGGTGCGAGTCCCACAAAGTCGAGACCATCCGAACCAACGTCGTCGGAACCCTCACCCTCGCCGACGTCTGCCGCGACCACGGCCTCATTCTCATCAACTACGCCACCGGCTGCATCTTCGAGTACGACTCCGATCACCCTCTCGGATCCGGAATCGGCTTCAAAGAAACCGACACTCCCAATTTCACCGGTTCTTTTTACTCCAAGACCAAGGCCATGGTATGAGTATAAAAACAATATAGCACAATTTGTTTTTTTTTTTTTTTTATCCGTGCGAATCCAAGTCAGATTTACAATATCTCACACGCTCAACCAATGGAACTAAATCCTCTTGACATGTTAGTTGATATCAGTAGAAGAGATTCAAACATACGACATCTCCCTCTTCCTTTCAACCACCAAAAACCTATCTTATAACTCCAAAATAACACAATTTGTACAACAATTTAGATCTGTTACTTGCTATTTGCTACTCAAATTAGTAAAATTTAGATCTGTTACCTGTATTACCATGTTTCTGCAGGTAGAGGATCTGCTGAAGAACTATGATAATGTGTGTACATTGCGAGTGAGGATGCCTATCTCCTCTGATTTATCGAACCCGCGGAATTTCATAACTAAGATCACTCGGTATGAGAAGGTTGTGGATATTCCGAATTCGATGACTATATTGGATGAACTGCTTCCTATCTCCATTGAGATGGGGAAGAGGAATCTGACTGGGATCTGGAACTTTACTAACCCTGGAGTGGTTAGTCACAATGAAATCTTGGAGATGTACAGAGATTATGTTGACCCCAATTTCACTTGGAAGAACTTCACTCTTGAGGAACAGGCGAAGGTGATTGTTGCTCCGAGGAGCAACAATGAGCTTGACGCGGCGAAATTGAAGAAGGAATTTCCAGAGCTGTTGTCTATTAAGGATTCTCTTATTAAGTATGTCTTCGAGCCAAACCAGAAGGTTAAAGCTTGAGTGTAAAGGTCTAACTGTTTAAGGTTCCTATTTTTATTATTACTATTGTCCTCATTGATTTAAGTGTGTGTGGATTTTGTGTACATGTCACTCTCCCTTCTTATGCCTGGGGCATGTATTTCATTTGTATTTGTATGTTGTATTTTTACCACTCGTGATTGAATAAATTAGCTTTTAAAGTTACTTAGAAACAACGAAATTATCGCATGATGTCTCTCTCTTTATTATCGTGTTTAAGTTCATTTGAGTTTGAGCATGAAGATATTAAGGAGTTGGCAGTTATTCCAAGTCAAACACACAAACTTAAGGATTGCAATCATAGTGAACGATGCTACTGCCTTTAAAAATAGAAAAACAATTAGTTGATAATGCCCATAAATCTTGAGGTTATCATGGTTACATTACACCTTGCGTGCTCACCAAGTGGAATATGATTTTCTGCGGTAAGACTTGGAAATCTTCAGTCCCATAACACAACATGACTAGTGAAAAATACCTATTCTTATGATCTTTTTCTTATGATCTTTTTACTCTTTCGTGTTCCATTAGGGTGGTGATGCTTGCTGGGACAGTCTCACGGGGTTTGTTGCTGAGAAAGGAAAAACCATTCAAAAAGCTACCACCTAGTCGCGCCCTGCACACCTTAATGCTCGTTAGTGCTTTTCAATGTTTTTGGCTATCAGTATCACTTATTAGTTCAAAGTTCACACCAAATAAGCCCATTTTCAAATGCCAATGATAACATGCTTTAACCCGTCACCATAAGTCACCGATTTTCGTTTCTAATTTTATCCACATTTCATTCTTTTTACATTCTCATTTGCAAGGTTACGGGCATTTCCTGATTTAAATTCACTTGGGGCATTCATACCCCTTTCTGCACCCCCACTCCTGAATTAAGAAGAAGAAAAAAGACCAATTTTGGTATTGCTTAAGTTAAAACATGTACTCTAGTTTTTTTTCCTCCAAAATATATTTCTATAGTGAGAGAGACTAATGTCTCAGTATCATAAGGTGTTAAATCAGGGTCTTCACCATTTTTTGTTTTGTTTTGTTTTTCTATACACATGAATATTAAACTCAAATCAAAGGCTACATCTTTAAGAAAAATTAGATTTTCAACCAAAACACATTCGTATATGTTCCCCAGTTTTGACTTTCAACATTATGCAGACCTTTTTTTTTTCTTTCTCATTTGTAATTGTTGACTTGTATTAATATTTGAATGTATGATGCAGGTGTTTGAAAATAAATTAAAGAAAAAAATCATCTTTGAAAATGTATTTAAATGTTCTCGTAAACAATGTGAGGAAACGAAGGCATACTTTGCTACTTTACTCCCATTAAAATATTTTTACTCCTGTAAGGATTAAAAAAAAAATGGTGATTCTATTCTATCCTCTATGAAGTCATTCCATTTTTGTTTATCACCCACATAATTAATGGAAACCAATGTTATTAAATTCTGAACACAACGACTCGGTTGACGTAATGGATGAATGAATTGGTTTAAATGTTCACTAACAAATTATCGATTGAACCAGTTATAAAGGGATTATAGAGTAAGTTGACGAGGCTCAATCACTTATTCACTTATTGTGGTATTCTTGTGTAGAGTGTTTATAGGTTGAAGTAGATCTCTTATCCAACTCATTCAATCTATTCTAATATAATTGAGTTGGTTTTCTAAAATATTTGGATTGAATCCGACTTAACCCGATTAAAATCCAATCATTAACAAGTTGGTTAATAGATTTTGTTTTTATTAATTCAACTCAACTCATATAATTTAATTTATTATATGTATAAATTAATTATTAAATACAAAGCACATTAGTAATTTTTAGCTCACATAGTTTATTAAATTAAATTAGTTATGACTTTTTTGTCTTTTTAAGTTATTTTTTATCTTTGTCTTGATTTTGTTTATATTTTTACATACTAATATCATACTTTATATCTATCCAAAATAAAAAATTTGTATTAACATTGAAATCATTAATTTTACTAGTCAAATATTTTCACAATTTAATCTCTTAAGTGCATTTAATCATTGTATAATTAAAAAAACTTTAGACAAAAATAAATTATTGTTCTAACTTTTTAAAAATATTTAAACTCAACTAACCCAACTCAACCCAATTTGTTTATAATTAGGTTAAGTATGTAAAAAATTGGACAAACTCGACTCAATCCAACCTATAGAATTTTGATCGAATTGGATAACAAATTTAGTTAAACCCAAGTGATGGACCCATAAACACCTTATTCTTGTGTGTCATTAGGTCAATCCCCCGCCCAAACAACTAGCGTTGTGTATGAAATTTGGGAAAACATCCAAAATGTATAAGGTAAGCCACTTGATTCAATAAGGTAAAAAGAGGTCATGAAAAACACATTTTCTATTTGGAAGCCACTTCAGGAGGGATTTGTAAGAAGATAGAAGAGTAAGGAATAAAATAATGAGAAGACCAAAAAGAGTTTCCAGATAAAGTTAAATACAAGAGAACTCAGCTTAAAGGGCGACTTTGTTGTGTAATTTACATCACATTCTTACGTGAAAAAGCCTAAGAAAAAGGATTTCTTATATAAACAAGAAAAGTGAAACACACTCTCATACACATTTTTTAAATACGTCATCTTTTATTGATTAAAATTTATTTAAAACTATAAAATCATTAAAATAAAATACGGGACTCACAAAAACAAAGTAATTTTAGATGAAAGATATACTTTGTAAACTATAGTTTTATTTTAAAAATTGTTATTACATGATTTTTATATTCAAATATTCTTTAATCTTTTCTTTTTACTTTTATCTTTCCTTCTATCATAAAAATGTTTATTAAATATCAAATTAATAAAATAAAAAACACTCAACTATAGTATATTTGATAATTGAAAAAAAAATCAAGTTATAAATAAGTTAAACAGGTTAATATCAAAGATCTTTTATATTTTCAATAAGTCAAGCCCAAACTTTAAATTTAACTTATTTAAATACACAAGTCAAGCTTAAATATCGTATATGTGTATATATTTTTCATAAATTGAGTTTTTTTTATTCATGGGAAAAACAAATATCAGAAATTGAGTTTGATATTCAAGCTATGGCGGTTGCAGTACATTTTACTTTCCAACAAGTTAATGACCAAAAATAGATGATTTAGGTAAAACAGTACAACGTTTTTTCATTTATGAGAGAAGCCCAATATTAGGCTTAGGAGAAGGAAGACAACCCATCAATTGGGCCCAGTTTTATACTGCTCTGGACCCATTAGAAACTTAAAAAAACACGCGGTCGAGTTATTTTATCACGCCCATTATTGTCACTGCAATTTACTGTTGAGTATAAAAACATGGACAATGCTTCCATCACACAATAATTAACAGAAATACAGCATATAATCGAGAGTACCTCAAAGAAAAAGAAAAATTGGATTCGCTAAGCTTGACTCGAGAATTTGGATATCCACAGAATATATTCTTTATGTACAACTGTGGTCTATGGGTATATCTATTGATATGACAGAAATTGAACTTGAAGACTACATAAGCAATGACAACACATAAAAAAAATATTATTTACTTTTGCTTTTGCTTGTATTTTTATATTTTTATAATAATAATAATTACTTAAAAATTTATATTATAAATTACAAAAGTTTAATAGGCCAAGTAAAATAATTAAACAGAAAGCAATTTTATTTACAAATATTCATATAATTTTCTAAAATTATTACTTTATAATACCAATATAATAATAAAAGGTGAAATATAATAACAAATTAGTTGTAGATAAAATAAAATAATAATGGATTTTTTTTAAAATTTATATGAATATAAAGTAGAAGTATAACTATTTGCCCATTGGAAGAATCATCACAAAACAACATTTACCTTTACCTTATCTTGAATTTCCGGAATTTTCTTCTTGCACATGTGATCACTTGTTCCATTGTTAAGATTCCATAAACAAGTATCATTCTTCTCTTCATTATTAATGCTAGTAATAGTATTGGCTTTTCACTTACTTTGTCATTGACAATATTGGCTCTATACTCCAATAATGATCATACTTATGACAAATCTAATATATTTAACATTATATTTATCATACATATTTTTATTTATTCTACTAAAATTGCATCTAGCCTTTCATTTTGCATGACCTCTAATGGATTGTTGACTCCTTAAAATTGTCATGATCTTTTCTTGGTTGGCCACGCACATTCTTTTCCTCTTTCACGACCACGATTTTTTTACTTCTTTCTTTTCCATTTTTCTTTCATCTACCCTTTGACTCTGGGGACTTGTTCCAAAGGTTTATCATGTATTATCTCGAGCCTTTTTTCATATGCTTAAAGTGAACCCATGATTGGTCCTCGGAGATCGAATCAAAATCCTTTGACTCTAATTGTACAGACCATAAAATTTGTGTGGTTAAATTAAGAACAAGTGTTAAAAATACGTTTGATATTTTTAGATAAAAATAATAATTTAGTTTATGTTTTAAGAATTTGTTATTTGTTTGAAATCTTTAGGACATTATTTAGAACATGAAATATATTATAAATTAGTTTAAAATATTTAAGGATTTGTTTCCTCTTTTTAAAATTAGGATATTATATTTATAAATAAATATTCTTGATATGAGAAAAAATAATATTCTTGAGTTTACGTACCTATCAAGACTCAAACTTGGAACCTAGAAACAAAGAAAGAAAATAAAAAAGAATAAAGAAGAGAAAATTTTAGTATGTCTCAAACAGTTGGAGATAAAGACATAAAGATAATTTAATGTGATTATTGTAAATAAAATCAAGTTTTAATTGTAATAAAACAGTCAAATAAATTAGTGATTAAAACGTGTTAATGATTGACAAAATCAAAATCTCAAATTCAGTGTGTGAAACTTTCATCTCTTGTTAATCACTTTAAAAATTTATATCATAAGTTGATATATAAATTATTGAGCTCAAGCTATTTTAAACCGTGTATGACTTTGTCTTTTGTAATACCGATCAAAACTACAACACACCAATCATCATAATTCTCATTTATAAGCAAAAGAATTAAAATAAGTTCGAACCATTGTTTCATCTCTCAATTTACCAAGTATATATAACTCACTAAATATATCTCTGAATTCTCGTATCCTAAACTATGGAACCACTTTTTAGAAATTTAAGAGAATATATATAAATTCCATTACTTTGCCACACAGGCACATAGTAAGTTGATCCTCTATTTATAATAGAATAGCCTATAATCAGTACATAAATTCTCAATTGAAATACTAAATAAGTATAATGTGAATCATAAATATCTAATAGTTAAATAGAAAATAACAATACCCTTTAAACAAAAAATACAATCCGTTAATGTATAATACAGTAATTTGCAACCGTGCGTTCATCTTCACTGAATGTAAAATTAATGTACTCTCGTTCTAGCAACAGGGTAAAGAAGGACCTGTCTTTGAATTGTTTGTAGTCTGGCAGGGGTTTTGGTCCCAACTAGCAGAACTCAAGTGAGTGACTGCTCCTATTTTTGTTATAATTTTCTTTGGCTCCTGAACTCAATATTTTGACTTTGTTTTCCTAAAATCTTAAAGGCACAACGTAGTTGCAATGCCAACGGTAGTGACTTCTAATAGTGGTCCAGTGGCGAACGTAGAGGGGCAGGCGTGGGCCATGCCCCTTTCCCCTCCTTTTTTTTTTTAAATTAATGTAAATAAAGAGAGTAAAATCTAATACAGTGATAACTTATTGATTATGAATTTAAATAAAAAATAATCTTTTATATACGTAAGAATAAGACTTGGTATGATTTTTTTTTTTTTACCTTTACATACTAAGAAACATATTAAGGAATATATGGACAATGAGATACTTAATTTTTTTAAAAAAAATTAATGCAAGTTAACTTGTTTAGACATTGGATTAAGTATGGACTTCTACCTTTATTTCATTTTGGTCTTCTCATAAATGCAGAGGGTGCAGGAGTGGGTCCAAGCTGTTTAGGCATCCCCTAATTCATATTGGGGAGCATATTCTGTAACTTTAAGGCGGGAACTTCATCATGCACTTAAGAACATTTTAGCCGTTTGATTTTATAAATCTCTTAGATTTTGTCACATGTCCTTAAATGATTTTTACAATTTTAAAAATGATAACAACGAAACTCATGTACTTTCCAAAATCTTTCACGTCTCTATATCTCTTTCAACACGCAGTTTGTTCAAGTTCGTTGGGCTTAAAAGTTTTCAAAAGTTTGGACATCAATTACCATTGTGAATTGAAACAAGAAAACTCACAATTCTTATTCTTTACTCTGCAGGCACGCCAGTCTAAAATCAATCAGATAAAGACGAAGACAATGCTGAAGTGTGAAAGCTGTACGTGCAAAAATGAATGTTTTAGAAGTCTCACTATTAAAAGCCATGTGTTAAAATCAGAGCCATTAAACTAATTGAACGACACAAATCTTCTCAATTGCATGATGCAGTTCCCGCCACTAAGTCATCGAATCCGCTCCCTTTCATATTCACCTTCTATTCTCATGTTCTTGAGTAAATAAAAGTTGGGCTTTCAAATATGTTCTCATGTTTGGAAGAGGTTAAACTTGTCAAAATGTTAATTATATTAAAATTAAGTATTATTATAGTATTAATTTGTTTAATTCATTGCTAGTTTTGATGACCACTTGTCAAAATTTTCATCTCAAAACTTTTAACCTAAAGAACAAATGTTTTACTTAATTGAAAATAATTTTCAAATAAATAAAATTTTCCTTTTAACAGATTTTTTAGCAAATAATTTTACTTTAAAAGAACTTTTTTCTCCTAAGATACAATTAACTAGAGCTTCATCTTTAACATATTTAAAAACATGTTGGGAATTGATAAATTACCTTTGAGACGTGAAAGTTATAATTATTAGCTTCTAAAACGTAAAAAAATTACATTTAATATATGAAATCGAACATGCTATTTTATCTTCTTTTTTTTTTTTTGAAAAAGAGATATCAAATCAATTTCCTTTTTACATTAATCCAACTAATTTCGAAAGATTTCACAGTATACTACTATATTATCTTCATTTTAAAGGAATAGTTATATTCATGTACTAATAACTTATGATTAAGATCAGCCTTTGAATCAGTTCTTCCAATAATGTTCTCTTAATTATTTTTAAAATATATTATATACTTCTGTTATATTAAATATTTTGTTTTTTATTTTATATTTTGTTGTACACTATATAACTCAAGATTCAAATTTTAATATATTGAGTAGGTCCCATACATAATTTTCTGTCATGTATCACAAAAATCACATGTACTATGACTTAATTATGGAGATCTGAATTGATATCCTGTGAGTTTTCATCATGATTTATTAGTGCGACAATCGGTCCCCTTTGTATGCGATGTTAGAGTAACAGACCAATCCAAAGTCTCATGGCCACAAAAGGATTCTAATAATCGGAATTAGGTTGATTACATTTACGGGGTATTTAATAGACGGTAAATTTAAATATTTTAAAAAATTTTAAAGTAAGAAATTATGATTCGCATGTTTAATATGTAATTAATGAAAAAAGATTGTAAAAAAAAATTATGATTTCCAGAATCATTTTTAGTGTATATGCATTTCTATCAAACTTATCACGTGTCGTCTGTCAGAGTAACGTAATTCGCTGGTACATATACATATAGCGAATTACCGTGTCCCAATAGTAAATCATCACGTCAGTCCACCTATTTTGCTTATATGACCAACAAATTATGCTACATGACATTTTGGCAAAAACTTCTATAAGCATAACATTCTGGAAATTTGTTTTGAAAAATGTGGCACTTTGGTCATTATTCCCATAGGAATCCAAGTTTTTCTTAGTGAAAAGAGTTTTAATTATGTGTTTTACATCAATTTTTAATTATCAGAAAATATATTAAAACTAAACAAATGAATTTTATACATCTTCAAGAATTATTCTCATAAATAAAAAAATTGATTGGACCATCGAGTATGTGAATAATATGATATGAATAGCTTTGAGTTTGAATATTAAATACATAGGCACGTTAAATATTTGAAGAATTTTTTTTAACACTCATAATACATTTATCTAACTTGACTAGGATGGTGGAATATATATGTATTCTCAAAAAAATAGTAAATTGGACAACGAGTTGCATTCGCTTATGAATCTTATTTATAATACATTGAAAGTAAAGTTTTTTACATTTTGTTATTGAATTATATTGTTCGGATGATTGTTAGTTTTTGTAAATTATTTTATATTTATAATGTATTAAACTTAAAGTCTTATTTTATTATAAAAATTGATATTATATACCATATTTAACTATTTATATTTTTTCTTATTTTTTATATTTTAACCGTATATAATATCTTAAAAATGATCGTAAAATCAAATAGACAACATTTTGTACTTTTAATTTTGTGTTGAAGAAACATTTGTTGAATAAAAGTTTAGTAAGAATAATTTTGCTGGTAAAAAAAAGAATAATATGTCAATGATAAAAAAAAAAAAATCCACGCCTTCTCTATATGTAAGAAAAAAAACCTGTTTTGTTTTACAAGAAACTATTTTACGAGTCTTGTGAATTTATAAGATTTAACTCTTTCGGAAAAAATAAATGTATAAGATGATAAATTATATCTATCATTAATTTATATTTAATTAAAATTGAGATATTTTAATTAAAATCGGCGGTGAATACATTCTTAATTTTATTTTACTTATCAAAAATAAATCGAAATTAATAATATTTGTTTATCGTATCAAATTAAGAAGACTAACTTTTACCTGCAAGAATTTCATAGGAGGATTCCCTACTGTTAAAGATAGAAGGAAATACCAATGAATAGTTGTTATAAATGGTTTTGGATCTGATTCATAAGTATCTGAAATTTAAGTTTTATGGATAAAAAAGTATAATTAAAAATAGAAATTTCACTAAAGATATCAAAACGGTCATATATTTTGACAAAAATTAATTATAAATAAAATTAATAAATTATCCACACAACAATTTGATTGAAATTTCAAACATCCATATCCAAGAATCTCATTCCCTGGTTGTGATTATTTGGGTATCATGCTCTTCTATTTCAAGTTGCATGCGTGCTAAAATTTGCTAATTTGATTTAAATAATTTTTTTTTTTTTTTTGCTAATTTGGTAGTGTAGTGTGTGTGGGGAAATTGTGGACGATGATGATGAAAGAAAACCAAGGTCGAAGAGGTAGCAGAAGTTAAGTTGAGGGTGATTGGACCCCACCCTAGTCTTAGAGAAAGAAGGAGATGACACCTTGAAGGCTACCCCACCATTCATTCATCCACGCGCACACATCGCAGCGCGTGGACCAAATGTCTCGCAAAATCCCATTCCAAACCCAAAATGGGATGGGACGTAATGGACACACGCCACGCCCTGTGTGCGCAAAAGTGCAAGAGCAGCTGGCGGCTTTGAATTTTAGGCCACCACAGGCCCCACCCATTACTATTACTATTACTATTACTCCTTCAAAAATTCTAAATTAAATAAAACTTCTTTCATTCTATAATAATGAGTCTTTATAATTTAGAAAATATCAAATTAATTAAGTAATAGGTATAAATAATATAAAATTATTTTATAACTTTTTTTCTCTTATTATAATATTTATTATTTTATTAAAATTTCAAAATTTACAAAACCTATATTTAAATTAAATGAAATATCAATAATAAATTCAAATAATATATCAATACCTAATGGATAAATAAATCCAGATCTGAAAATCTTTTCAAAATACAAATATATTGATAAATATTGTAATAGCTTATTCAAAATTTTCTTATTTTCATCTCTATTAAAGAAGAGGAAGTTCATATTGCCTTATTATTATATGTATATATTCTTAGTAGGTACAGTGAAACATGAAGTGCTTTTTTTTTTGGGGGAGGGGAGACCCATCCGGAATCCACCACCACAACCTGACATCTCTATTTCTATGTGGGCCACACTCCCCACTCCCTCAGTCCCCCCTCACCACACGTGTCACACTTTCCACTCACGTGTCGTAAAGATCATACTCTCCACTCCGTAGTCCGTACTCCTCCTCCTCCCGTCCGCACCCTCCCACTCTCTTGCTCCATGAAAGTCTAAGGCTTTGTTTGGGAGAGAAATTTTGGAGGGAAAGGGAGGGAAGGGAAAGGTTTAGATGGTGTCATCTCCTTGTTTGAGAGTTTTAATTTTTGAGAGAAAGGATTTGAGGATTTTTAAAACTCCTTCAAAATCCTCTAAAGCCTAAAAATTATTGTTCCTCCAATTCGGGGGTTTTTAGAAGAAAAAGTAATTAAAATTACTATTCTACCCCAACTATAAATTCCAAAATATATTAAAATATTTTTTTAATATATTTATACATTTAAATTATATAGTTTTCATATTTAACATCTTATTAAATCTCAATTTCCTTCTCTTAATATATTTTTTAACTCCCAAACAAGGAGGAAAAAACTTCTCTCATTTTCCTCCTTTTTCTTCCCCTCCCTTCCCCTTGAATCTCTTTCCTTTCCTTCCCCTCCTAACTCCCAAACAAAGTCTAAGGCTTTCTTTGGGAGAACAATTTTGGAGGGGAAGAGAGGAAAGAGAAAGATTTAGGTAGAAAGATCTTTTTGTTTGGGAGTTTTAATTTTTGAGGGAAAGAATTTGAAGATTTTTAAAACTCTTCTGAAATCCTTCAAAGTCTAAAAATTGTTGTTCTCCCTATTTGGGGATTTTTAGAAAAAAAAGTAATAAAATTACTATCCTATCCCATATAGTGTTAATAAAATTATTATCCTATCCTAGTCAGTATTAATAAAACATCAAAATACAAAGTATTGAATCACAATTCAATGGCAAAATTGTAAAAATATTTTATTAACTCTCCATTTTCCTCTCTTACTATATTGTTAACTTCCAAATAAGGAGGAAAGAATTTCTCTCATTTTCCTCCCTTTCCTTTCCCTCCCTTTTTTTTCTTGAATCTCTTTTCTTTCCTTCCCCTCCTAACTCCCAAACAAAGCTTAAGACAATAACTAAATTCATTTTTAAAAATTAAAAATTTAAATTTAATTATTAAATATATAAAAAGTGTGAAAATGTAATCTTAAAGGTAATTTAATGATAATTTAATTATTAAACTTTATAATTTAATATTAAATTTATTATCAAAAATATAATTTAATATTAAATTAATTCTTAAATATTATAATTTAATGATAAAATAATTTTATAAATTTAATCAAAGAATTAATTTATGACATTTTTATATATTTAAAAATTAAATTTATATATTTCACCTTTAAAAATTCACTATTTTATCATCTCATCACGATACAAATTTGGTTATTTATCTCTTTTTTTTTTCCTTTTTTTTTTTATATTAACGCGTAACAGAACCGAGCCATTCTCTCCAACAACTCTCTTCCATTCCGTTCCGGAACCTCCGTTTTAAAATTCATTCATTATTCTCTTATACGTGGTGGAAAGATTAATAAACCTAAATAATTGTCTCATGACTCGTCCATTCCATTCCACATCCTAGACACGTACATAATCTGCAAATGTTCAGCCACAGCAGTTGCGGACTCATACTATTTCATTTCCATTTCCAACTGATATTATTTATTACATTATACGTAACATGTATCGCATTTTTCATATCATATCTCTCACACAAAACCATATACAGCAGGTTGAAAATAGACTACCGAGTTTAAAAGTTGAACCAAAGTTGCAAAACCAGCACAATTTTCACAAACAATTGTGACTCTCTCGTTTATTTGCACATCGTCACATTTATTCAACTCAAGAGAAATTTGTCACAAAAAAAAAAAAAAAAGGTTCCTAGTCGTGGATTAGCATCTAACTCTGCGCGTGAGTCCCAGAGCGGCCCAAGAACTGCAACTCTTGCTTATCGTAAATTTCAAGCGAAAAATCCCTTAACATTTGAGTCTTGCCACTCTTGGTTCCGCTAGAACAAACACTAGGTGCCATGCTGGATCTGGTTGCCAGCTTAGCCCCCACCGTGCTCGTGCTAACGGCGGAGTTGGAACCGTTACTGCAGGCCGTCATAACGGGCCGGGCTTCTGGAATATTGGTTGCAAGCAGAGGCGATATGGGCCTGGCCGCGACGTTGAACACGGAGGGAGATAAGGCCCATAACTGAGGCTGCTGGCTTGCGGGGCCCGCTACTCCGCCCAAGGGGTTGGGTGTGGTCGCGTCCTGAGGGATCATCCAGAAAGTGTTAGCGGGGATCACCATGCTGGGGTTACTTACGGCCCAGACCGGGACCAGGCCCTGCGGCACATAAACCGGGGCCAGACCGGACGACTTTGAAACGGCGTCGTTTATGTTTATGTTTATGTCCACGAACTCGCTGTTGGAGGGGCGTTTCCGCTTCTTGTTGGAGGAGGAGGCGGCGGTGGCGGCTTCTTCGTTGGAGTTGGATGAGGTGGTTGGGATTTTGAGCGCGCCGCCGACGGAGACCGCGATGGCCGGAACTGTGCCGGTGCCGGTGGCCTCGATGATGGCCGGCTCGGCGTGCTCCAGGAGCCACCGGACGGTCTCGCCGTCGGACTTGTGGCCGAGCTCTCGGGTCAGCTGGAAGATCCGCGCGGCGCAGGTGGCGGGTATTCGGATCCTGCGGCCGCGCCCTTCCACTTTGGTGTGGCGGTCCTTCGTGGAGGAGCGCTTTGGCAGTTTGACCGGAACAATCCCCGTGTCAGGGTCCGAATATGTTGGCTCCTCCTTTTTCAGCGGCAAGACTTGAAAACCTGTTGTTTCTTCAAACGCGTTGTTCTGGTTGGGGACTCCATTGAGGTTGTTTGTGGTTTCTATCTCGGCCACGTCGGCGTCGATGGTGCTGAGGTTGGTTGTTCCTTCTTCGTCGTCGTGATCAATCTCGTGCTCTCCGTGGTTGGACGCCATTTCGCTGATTCTCAATTGGAAGAGATGGAGGACGAAGCAACGGAAGGAATTAGAACTGCTTTTTTCTTGATTTGTGTATAAAAAGTCTAGTGAATGTGTTTGGTTTTATGGCTTCAGTGAAATTCAAGGAAGGAGCCGGGAATTTTTTTCCGTGTGCTGGCTAGAACACCCAAGTGCAATACAACAAAGGGAATGTGATATAAATAATGGTTATTAAATACACGGATAAAAAGGTAAGATAATACTTCTTATTCAAACAGTAAATTTATACTCCATTTTCTCTTTCTCTTAATGTATTTTTATGAAAAATATTTTTAATAGAACAATTGTATGTTAAGTTTGTTAAAGTTAAATCACTTTAAAAACATGCTTACCATAATTTCTAATTAATAAACAGTGTATTTTTTTTTTTTACTATACTTATAAATTACACTAAAAACCAATTTAAAAGATAATATTCATGTGTTTGTTGATTAACGTAAAGTTTCTACTTTATAATATCATCATCAACATCAAATTGTTAGTTGATCATCCGGAGTTCTTGTTACTTGTAATTTTGATAATTCGTTGTATTTATCATTTTTTTAAAGAATAGTTTATACCAATAACCTTTATTAATAAAGAATTTTGGAGGGGGGGTGGGGACGAGGTATATAAATGTCCAAGTGGGAAACTTATCCTTATCATCACACGATTGTAGCTTGATCAAATGGGTGAAGGTAAAATAATGAGGTGACACGTGTTGAAACCTGCATGGTGGGTTCCACCATTGTCACCCACCTTATTCGTGGACCACTGGGACGGGTGGTCTTATTTCTAAACCAAAAAGGCCACAGGATGATGTCAGGGAGGGCCTGGAAAAGTTGGGCTTTCTGGCTTAATAAATGGTTTTCATTGGTAGGCGCCACTAATTTATGGTGGTTCATACACCATCAGAAAAGTAGAAAAATTAATGTAAAAGAGTAGAGCCTTAGCAACATACATTTCTAATCTTTTATTTTTTCACGTAAAAAGAAAATACACAGAAAAGATAAATTGACACTAAATTAACTTTAACTTTTTAATATAATAATTTACTTGTTAAATAGTATAAAAGAATTAATGTAATTAAGTTTGTTAGTATCTCGGTACTCGAAAGTCGTTAAATTAAAAAAAAAAATACTATTTTTATATATTTTTAAAGCATTCAATATATTTATTTAAAAAAAAATAAGAATATTATAACAATATATAATATTACTTACTTTCATTACTATTATTTTTCTCCCGTTTATAATAATTATGTAGAGTATTTAACAATTAAATAGGAATAATAACACCAACAAGAGTTAGATCTACTGAAAAAGACTAGTCTCTCATAACGTAACAACAAAAATTCGAATTTTTATTGAGAAAATGCTCATATTTAATGTTTGACACTAAGAAGGATAACTTTAATAAAACAAAAAAAAAAGAATAATAACATAATTCCAAAAATAATAGTTAATATTATACTTAATTATATTTTTATCCCTTAAATTTAAATCATTTTTATTTTTTTCCTCCAAATTTAAAATTACTTATTTAGTCCTTCAATTTTCTTAAAAATGTCCTTTTTAATTTTACAGTATACCGAGTTCTAAAATTTCTAACTTCCATTCCTTCACAGTGATACATTTTCAAAAGCATGATTGCTAGAAACAAATTTGGGTGGAATCATTTAAACTTGAAGAGTAACTACATCGTAAAATATTTGAACTAACAACACCTGGTTTATACAGATTTCATAATTGTTCATCTGTCCTCCCTTAAGAAGAAACTATTGCAAACAAGAACAACCTTCTAAATGTTGCTAAGCACAGTTGACTTCCTGGCTTCTAGGTATTACACGTTCTCTAAGTAAACATCAGTGATCATTGGTGATCAAACCTTTTTCACTAGTTTTCCTTGCATAGAATCTCCTATACATGGAGTCAACTTCAATGAGATAGAATGTGCCTGGAGATAAAAGGCCGGTGTTCTTGCTTGTTACAAACTCCTTGCCACCATAACTATGTTCCATTAGCTTCATGGTTTCAACAAATTTCTCTGGTGGAAACTGCATAAAGAATTACACTTATCAAAAGTCTAATAAATTGTATAACCCACAAAGGGTTCTGCTTTCAGCATCTTGTTGAGCATGAAAACAATATGGTAAAAAAGAAAGTTTGGTAAACTTCAGTTGTTTATATGTAATTATGTTATCATTATTAATCCTCAAGCCAAAATCCAGGGGGTTTAAAGAGATGAATATTCCCAAGTCATTAAAATTACTCGAGTACACGAGTAACAACTAAAATGAAGAGCAAAAGAATATCGCAAAAAAAAAAAAAAACAAATGAAGAACAAAACAAAGAAATTTTCCAAAAATTGTATCTTTATCAACTTAGACACTAGTTAATCAAATATTTATAAAAAAAATCATATGCTTGCTTTAATCTTTATGGCAATAAAAGATGTGTTAATGTATTGCTGGAGCATGTAGCTATATATTCAAAGTAAATCTTAAATCTGACAGCACCTATGGAATACTTGTATTAGTGAAAGATTCTCAAAGATAACTACCTCATGCATTGACTTCAATTTTCCAGGAACATCCATCACTTTAGCAATGTTGGACAAGCTAAATGGATGTTGACCTTCACGTAATTGCAAAGAGAACATTGTGGAAGTTAAGCCACTTCCATACGAGAATAATATTACCATCTTACCATCCTGAAAATTGAAAAATGTAAATGTTTATAAGAAAACATGAACCTTTGTTGAGAAGAAGATTATAATTGAATAAGATAGTGTTTAGAATATTCACCAATGTGGTATGTTTGTTGTGAATAAGTGAAATAAAGGTTGCATAAAGAGATGCGGTGTACATGTTGCCAACTTGTTTCGGTATCAAGGTGGTTGGATGCACCTTTGCATCGTATTGAGGCTTTGCAACTTGTTGGGATGCCTGCAAATCAAGACTACTTCACACCATTAGCAGAAGTTTCAAATTTTCCATATTTTTAATAGTTACATAAATAGGAAATCGCATCTTTGCTCTCCAACCCAAAAGAAAAATGGAAAATAAATGAGTGACTACAAGAAGCAGAAGAATATTGTTTTACTTCCAAAACTATACTTAGAACTCTACTCTCAGACCTTTTCTAGATCCCGGCTCATCACCAGATAATGTTGCAAGAGTTTTCAGCTTTTCTTTGGCAGCCTCATCCACAAAACTGTAATCATGACGAACTTTTAAACGCCAATACATGAAACAATTAAAAATGAAAAGGTTTCCAGATGATGGAAAAATAAAAAGAACCTGGGATTTTTCAAGAAGTCATTGAACACCAAACGAGCAAAACTTTTTGTACAAGCTGCAGTAACTCTTTAAAGATTTATATAAACAGACGAAAAAATACACATGTAGATATCAATTAAGGGAGATACATTCATGAATGATTATTATACAAGGCATTCTTAACTGGGGGGTGGGGGTTGTTAAGATATTAAAACGAGATGCTTATAGCCTAAATTACCTTGTTATATGGAGAGTGAAATACAAAGTATTCAGCATCAGAAATAGAAAATTGCTTTCCCTCTTGTTTATCATATCTGGAAATAAGCAATGTCATAAGGTGCTTGCTTGGTTTAAATTTACAAACCAAATTTCAGAAAAACTAAGTTAACAGTAGAAGCCTCCTTGTGACTGAAGTGATTATAGCAAGAATCAAGGACCATAAGGTAACAAGTTTGAGAAAGCTTCCCATCAACAACCTATAAAGCATAAATTACGCGGATTAATTGTAGTTAGTCAAAACTCAAAAGTAAAGAATGGACACTGTCGAATGCTATCCCTCAACACTTTCTCAAACCAAAAGAAAATTGCAATGATTGCTTTCACCTGAGTGGGGGAAATGGAAGTTAGCTTTCAAAACATAGGATCCAGTCAAAAGTTCTCTGACACAAAATGCAAAGAGACTGAACAACTTACTGGATATTCACTTGCAAGATTAGGCTTGTAAAAATCAAAGGCATGAGCCATATGACTTCCCCTCAATTTGCTTTCAAAAGCAATGGGAGCATTGGGACCAATTAGCATGGCAACAGCAGCGGATCCACCAGTAGGCCGAGCATATGTATAATTACATAACATAAATTTATATCAGTTTAGTTTTTAAACTACCATCACCTTGTGAAGAAAGTCAGTTTACTTTGACAAAGAGAATCATCTATCCATGAAGTATGACACTGAAAGGATACCTCAAAGATTTGCATGATGAAGTTTTGATGGATTTGCTTTTGTCAATCACAGTCTCACTGCCTACTTCCAGACGACCAATTTGTTTAGGATCAATCGCATACTTTTCCAGAAGGGAAGAAACTACTGTCAAATTGAAAATGCCAGAGTTAGTCCTCAACAACAAAATCTTATTTAACACTCAACACAAAAGAAGCAAACAGAGCAAAATATCATCAAGTTGGCTTTGGTGGGTATGTCTAGTGTTATACAAGCAGTAAGGTGAAAACTACATCAAGAATATAAGACTGTAGAAGATTAAAATAATAATATGACGTCGAAATTTTTGTTGTGTATAATGCAATAAACTCATATTGTTTATATGGTTATAAAGGATTTATGATGGAATAAACTCATATACCAGAAAAAAAGCATCCTTGTCGAGGCCTCCAACCTTCAATGGAGAAAACTATACTTATTAGAGAGATGAGATGAAGATGTACCTTAAATCCACACAATACAATGTTTAGGGAATCACGTTGACCAAATTTTTGGTATCCTCTTATGCTTTGTTACTTGCTCTGATATTTATTTGTTCATGTACGATTTGATGTCTCTTTGAACATGCTATTATATTACGACTAGCTTGTTGGATAACTTTGTTGTAAAAATTACGCATTTTCAAACTTATATTTTTGGTACAGAAAAAAGAAGAGAATATAAAGACAAAAGACGAAATAAAACCCTCAAGTCACGTGAAATATTAAAAAAATAATATTGATCTTACAAATTCTTTGATAAAAAGTGAATGTGGAGATAGATTTATCATACAAAACTTGGTACAAATGCTCAACATGATTCTAAAATAATGTAACCATAAAAATGTTAATTATTGAGAAAAATAACGAGGTGATCAACAATGCGAAGCAACGCATTCATACTTCAATAGTCTTTTGATTTAGAGCCATGTATCTCCACCTCTCTTTCTCCACAAAATCTGCATCGAGGAACCTAGAAAGAAAAGCCCATAATCTGTAGATATCTTCGAAGTTTGTCAACAGGCCCAGTGCGGCAGTCACAACAAAAATCCCAGGCTCTTGGCTACGTCTCTTCTTGGTCAGGCCCAACCCTTCAACCTCAGAACCACCTCTTGTTTCCAAGGTCCAATAATGTCTCTCTTCTTCATTCTTGTCAGAGAACCTTATATTTCTCAAATATGAGCTACCTAAAGAGATGTTGTTCCTATCAGCAAGCTTCTGCACAAGTGCAGGATCAATTTTTTCCCCTTTCCAGTCAAATATATTAAATGCCACAGCGGGTCCACGTAATGAACTTATCTTAGGCCCATAAATCCTAATTAGGGAAATGCTATCTTCATGATGTGGATGTTTAAGACTCATTAGTGCATTAACCAGCCAATTGACCAAGTACTTGGTCCTGCTACTAATTAGTAATAACCCCACCGAGTCTGCATGGTCTAATCCTCTACAATGAATCTCTAAGCCTTCATTTTCAGTACCTAATCTGTTTCTATCTGTAGACGAGTCAAAGGGTATGCTTAGCTCCTCAATTTCTACTTGCTGATGATGTTCCGTTTCAGTTTCAATAACTACTTGTTCGTTGGTCTCATGTCTAAATGCTGGGACAAGGCTTATGATTCCTATGCTTATGGAAATACCAGGATCTTTCAAAGCAGATACACTAGACTTTTTCACAAACAAGCACCCAAAACCTGAAGGATTTGCACCAAAAACCTTGTAGAACGAGCAAACCATGAAATCAGGCTTAAAAAGTGACATACCCAAGGTGCCCATTTCCTTAGGTTTGAGCCCACACACATCAAGCAAAACACGCCACCCATGTTCTTGTGCCATGGACATCCAAACATAGGAATATGGTGCTCCTGTGACCCTCGAATGAAGTGGAAAAACAAATAAACCTCCTTTTCTCTTTTCGCTTTTGTTTTTCGTTACCATCTTCTTTAGTTTCCTCCACTCCATTCCGAGGTTCGGCCAGGAGAATTCTGCTGACAAGACATGCACCCCTTGCTTCTTGCAGCTCTCAATCATCACATCAAGTGCCTCGCTGCTGTGGTCATACACTGTGAGGAGCTGTCCATTGTTTTGGAATTGGAAAGAATCAGCTACAATTTTAAAAGCAGATACCTCATTGGCAATAAAAACAAGGGTGTATTCAGCCTCAGAGACGTTCATGAAAGACATGATTCTCTTCCTGATTCTGGATTCTAGTTCTGATTCGTGTCCTCCGTATAGAACCTGTGACTGCAAGTTCACTGACTTGTATGATATATCAAAGAAAGATGCATCTGACGTAAAGTAAGGCAATGATGAAGAAGAAGAAGAAGCAACTGTGGGGTAAGAGTAATAAGAGTAAGATCTTTGTTGCTGATCGTAGGAGAAAAGGCCATATCCGATGTAGTCGAAGCAAGAGTTGGAGGAGTGGTTCAAGTGATGGTATTCTAGGGCTCGAATATGATCAACTTCAGAAGTTGTAGAGAACTGAGGGAATGCTTTGGTGAAGCTGATGTATGAGTCTTGCAAAGATGGGAGGGACTCGTGGTTGGTGAAATTCGTGTGTGGGTGAAGGGTGTAAGATGTGGCTGCGACAAAGTCATCGTGTGAGGAAGTTGCACCATTATTGAGTTTGGGCTTGGAAGTAGTTCTATGGAACCTCTCAGAGGCAAGGAGTGGAGATGGGAAACAGCCATTAAAGCATGGTTGTGATGCTGCTGCTGCTCCTTCAGCACGAGATGGGTGCATTTTTGGTTCTTTGGAAATTCGACTTGGTCGTCCCCTCCAAATTTCAAAACATTGACTTTAAAATTTTTCTTGTAAATGGCTTAATAATTCATGGTCGTTCAACCACCACAAAGTTAACATAATTTCTTACAGCCAGCGATGGGTTTTTTGGGACATACAATATTGTAGAGTTGACTATTGTTTTTTTTTTTTTTTTTTTTTTTAACAACAAAGAATCTTTTATTGGAAATAATTTTGTTTAAATCGATAAAATTATTATGAGCGATAATTTTTTTAAAATATTTAATGCGAATTTATATGCTCAAGATTCAAATCTAGACCAAGCTAAGATAATCTGATTCACGTTCGGGAGTTACTATTGATTATAACAATTAATACTTATTTTCTTAACCAACTAAATTGGGAAGTTCGTGACATATTTATTACAGAAGGTGTGGTTTAGATTCGTTTATTAATAGGGTCAGAGATTACCGGTGAAGATCATTGTCCACTACAGCTGCGTTTCGAAGGGGTTGGTCTGTGGTGAACTGATCTCATCTTAAGGACCTTATCATTAGAGCCCATCTTAGTCAAGATCAAAAATGGTTTGGTGTTTTTCTAAAAAATTTAAATATGTTTTTGGTTTTTGTAATGTAGTATTTTTATTTTTTAACTTTAATTTTTGTAAGTTTAAGTCTTTTCAATTTTAATCTCTATGAGATATTTTGTTCATCTTATTCTTCTTAAGAATAGGAATTATAAATAAAAAAATTATAATCTTATGAAGACTAAAATTAAAAAATGTAAACTTAGAAAATAAAAAGCAAACTAAATATCTTATAGAGACTAATTTTTTTAAAAAATACTAATTTATAAGAATTAAAATTAAAAAAATAAGTTTATACTGAGAATATTAGACGTGAGTCATATCCTTATTTAAATATTTTCTTCAAATATTAATCAGAAATAATTAAGTAAATAGAAAAAATAAAAAAACATAATTTTTAATGATTGTACAAATAATTGATAAATTTAATGTGATAAATTAAATTAATTACTTCTCTTAAATAGTGTCATGCCCAGATTCAGTCATGACCAACTGTCCCAGATTGATAAATAATTTTTAAATAACTCTAAATTCATAATTTTTTATTTAAATTATATTATTTAGTTTCTTTTGCGATAGTATGTTAATGGTGGAATACTAAAGTCGTATGCTAGTAACCGCCTATATGGTACATGTTGTTATCTTTTGTTATGAGTCTCTTACTTGGAACCGGTCCACACCACGTGATGGTTTGAGTGAGTCAACAACTAGAATTAATATGCAGCATCTGATCAAACATTGACGCGGTCTTTTTATGAACGTACCCTTTTGTGGTTGGACCGACCACTTTGACTTGCATCATTTGGCTTTAATTTCAAGTTGGTGGAGCACAAATCCTTTGTCCTAGCTAGTATGGATCAGTGAATTAATTAGTAAATTACATGATGAAAAGCTAGCTAATAATCCAATTATCCTTCACTTCTTTGATGGTGTCTATATGATTTTATAGTTAGTGCAGAGTTGAAACCATTTTAGTCACAATTGAATTATCCTTTCCTTACTTAAAACTATATAAATTAGTAAAGGAAACATGTGTCCTCAATTCTTTCATTACTTTTAAGCTAATGAAAATTATAACACGGTAATGTGTCAAGAGTTAGATGTAATGCAAATTTGTAGCGTGAGCTTTATTCATATTACAAAGAACTGACTGCATCTGGATGGTAAAGGTTACACCAATTATTTGTAAAGCTTGGAAAGTACTTATCTGGTACAGGTATGTTCACCTTGATCCCATAATATTTCCTAATCCAAAATAATATAACCCTTCTACATGGAATGTAAGTCACAAGGATCTTTGTGCTTGCCTTTTGAATTGCACAATTACAAATTACATGTAATTTTAACTTGTTTTTGTGTTTTATTCTTAACAGAGAGGGTACCTCTTCTTGTACATAGCTGGACCTTCCTATTTTCTTATCAAATTTGGAGTTCATATTAAATTAAAAGCAATATTGCGACTAAATTCTAACTTTTTTTTTGCCTAAATATGTTTTTGGTGCCTTTCATTTTTTATTTCTAGAAGTTCATTTTTCTAATTTTAGTTTCTAGAAATTGATTTTTTCTAATTTTGGTTCTTATAAGATATTTTGTTTATTTTTAGTTTTCGTATGTTTATGTTTTCTTAATTTTAATCCTTCTAAGATTATAAGTTTATGTTTATTGAACTAAAATTAGAAGAACTTAAACTTAGATGGAATAAAAATGAACAAAATATCTCACAAGAATCAAAATTGAAAAAACGTAAACTTACAACTATTAAAATTAGAAAAATAAATCCAAAATAAAAAAATGTTAACTTACATTAATAAAAAACATATTTAATTTTTTTCGTAGGTATTTGGAGAAGATTTCTGTGAAGACAAGCTATCTTGAATTGATTGAACTCATTCAAGTATTCCTTTTTTCAGTGTCCTTATTTTTCTGATGAAATTATTATATATGCTTGAAATTCATACAATATTACTCCATTTTTTAAAGGAAGTGAACCAAGCCAAGAGGTTATACGGTGAACCCAGAACTGGAGTTGTATGCAAGAAATCACACGTGGAGATTCCTTAAGGGATAGATGAACAATATAATTAACCTCATAAACTTAGGTGAATCTAACTGTATATTCCATTTCAGAAAATTTACATGTGCAGTTCTTCACTAATGCAGGTTTAAAATATATATAAATTGAGAGCAAGTGTCTCATTCCTCTGTTTTGCTCGAAATACCATAGGGTGATCCTCCTTCAAGAAGGGCTGAGAGAGTTTTCCTCAAGTGTATGCACTCTTAAGGGTAAAACCCCTTTTCCTTAATAGTCAAGCGACTTGACCATGAAGCATATGTATCTGTCTTCAAGCCATTGTAGACTGTTGAAGCTTCAGAAAATGACAGATTACCTTTTGTTTCTTATAACACCTTTTTGTACCTCAGGAAATTCATGGTTTACTCAGGCAAGGTGCTACTGTTGATAAGATATCTTCAAAGCTTTCACCATTAGTATTTACTCTACTTGAATTTCCACCACCCATAGGAAACAGGTAAACTCATTTATCATGTTAAACACTAACCTTGTGTCAATTAATTCGCAAATCTGACTACGATGTTTAATGATGCAGTTGCTTTTCTACCCTGAATCAGATGATTTAATTATGAAGCACAACTAAATATATGATTTTAATAAGTTGAAAAGGATTTTTTTTTTATTAGTATAAGGGTACAGTTCATTAAGAGGACGTACAATTTTTTTTTTTATTCATATATCATTTGATTTTCATATCACTCTAGCAGCCATTTTTAAGGTCGATTTGATTGGTACATATTATACGTACTTGTGAACAATTAGGCATCTGCTTGTTCATAAGTTTGAAGCGTGATAATATAAGATAACCTTTATTTGGTTTATTCTAATATATTTGTATCATTCATATTATATTAAGCTATGATTAATATGGCTTTTATATACATTGCAGGCCATATCTGCAATGCCTTGAGGGAATAGAAACTTTGTTCAAAGGTGGCTAGGTTCTCATCTAACTACTCTTTTATTATTATCTTCTCTAAGGATAGCTAATGGAATAAACTCTATTTCCTTGTAAAATCAAAGCAAAGGCCTTGCTATGGATGTTGACTTACAGTGGTGCTCCTTCCCAACTCTGGGCATGCTTGACTTTAGTATGAGAAAATTGTCAAATATACATGGGAGATTTTCTGTGTCTATGTTTCCTTAATTATCTCCACACATGTTCCCAAACATAATCATCTCACTAGTGGTGATTTATATAACTTTTAGTTTCAAGTATCTGCATGTCTTGAGGGAAGTTATATGCTTTATGATGGATCGCAGCCTTTGAAAACATGTCTATGTCCAGTTTTCACATAGGTATGATGGTATTGATAGCAATGATCGATATGCCAACTGTATTGCAGTTCTCTTCAACGTAAGTATCCTATGCCATGCATGTTCATTTGATTTTTGTTGATAGCTGATTTGTTACTGTTTTATTGGGATCATGCTACCATGGCACATATGATCAATATTGCCACATTATAATAATTGAAATGGTACCAGAGGATGCTACAACATGCTATGTCCAGGTTCTGCACAAGTGATAAAACACTTGAGAGCAATTTCTTTTAACACCTTTCGGTTAACTGCCACTCTCGATCAAACTAGTGAGACCATTTTCTTTTTCATAGAATATATAGTGTGAGATTCAATTAATTAAGAGCTTAATGCATATTATACGATGTTGTACTGACGACACACAATAAAAATCAACAATACTTTTTTTTTTCTAAAGTTCAGATGGTTGTTAATTTGTTAGTGAGAAATATTGGAATCCATAACTTCTTTTTTTCTTCCTTTTTTTTTAATCACCAAACCAGCCATAATAATAACTCCAAAAATCAACAAAACATAATTAACAAAGAACATAAATTAGAAACCACGTAAATATATAGGAAGTTTATATGGTTTGAGATGAATAATACCCTTTGATCACATCAAGATGGTTGTGCCTATTTAGCTGTACATATCCATTAAGCCATTAAGCAAGAATCAGTTGCAGGGCAACTCTCCTTTGGCGCATCATTCAAGAACACGAGCGTGTGCGGTGTGCCAAAGAAGAGATGCCCCGCAGCTGGTTTGCTTATCGATCTCAAACTCTACTGAATGAGTCAAAACATCTCTTGTGTTGTGTTTTTTCTTGATAGTTAGCGAGACAGCTCCTAGAGGAATTTATAGGGAGCTGAAGAGGCAGCATATGCGAGCATATGCTAGTGCCTGCTTTCTACGCATTCCATGCAAAGCAAGACAATATTGTCTCTGAAAAAGGACCTCCAATATTTGCTCCAATGTTAACATATTCTTGGATCGCTTTCTCTTGAATTCTCTATCACTCCAACCATGTTTGGGATATCATGGATTGAGGAACACTGTGGAAAAGGTAGAGAATAGAGATGCTTTCTTACTTTCTTTAACGTATAAAAAACTGGCAACAAACATTGTGGCCGATGGAATATTCCATGCTATATTCTTCTTGATGGAGTATTTTTCTTTTCCTCATTTTTCTTTTTCAAACCTAAGATAGCAGTTTGAAAGGTATGTAGATACACGTGTAGATGCGGACACATTTATATCTTTGTTTTTTTTTTTTTTTAATTGGTAAGCATTTGTAGATTTTACGGAGATTTTTTAAATATTAAAAATAGAAATTGAAAAATACTTATTTAAGAAAAATAATAATTTTTTGACTCATATATCATGAAGAGTGAACCTAGGTAGGAATTAAGGAAGTGAGAGATAAAATATTAAATTAATTTTACCATATATGAATAAGTTATTTATGACTTAATGTTAAATTTATATAAATTTAAAAAATATAAATTAATGAGTAATATATAAAAATATTATCATTATCAAATAATTAAGGAAAAATTCAATATATAAGTTGTCACATTTATTAGTTTATTTCTTTTTATTTATTTTTTAATTTCTCTCCATATCTCTTTTACTTTAGGCCTATAATGTTAATATTTATATGGAATAAAGATAAAGTGTATTATGAGAGACTCAGTCTATAATTACAATTTAGTATTTGGACCCTAAGAGAATAAAAGAAAAATGAAAGGAAGAGAGAGATGGAGGCTAGAAAGGAATTGTGCTAGAAAGGATCTGAATACGAAGGGTTAACTGATAGAGGTGACTTAGCTTGAGAAGACGAGAAAATTAATTTAATTAATAGAAAATTATTTATATAATAAATATGTAAAATGAAAATATAAAATACATCAATATCAACATCAACAACACCTTTAATCTAAATTAATTAGGGTCAATAGTATATGAACATAATGATAGATCGAAAATAAGACAAAGAAAAAGAAATGAAGAAGGAAAGAAAAACAAATAGAAATAAGACAAAAGAGAGGAAAATTAAACTAAAATAAAAGAGGGGTGAAATGAAGAGGAGAAAAATGAAGAGGAAGAGAACAAAAATAAGGAAACGACTAGAACATAGAACTACTAATGAGTTTAACCATCCCTCAAGCTTATAGCTTTTCTCCACTCCGTCCTAAGACATATCGTCCGCCAATCTATATTCCACTCCATTAGGTCTTGTTTAACTACCTTTTTCCAAGTAAGTTTCGGTTGACCTCTACCTCTCTTTGTGTCGAGGTCTTCGTAACACACTCTTGTTCTTACGGGAGCATCCGGTGACCGTCTCATAACGTGTCTAAACCACATTAATCTATGCTCCCCTCATCTTTTCACATATCGGTACCACTGATACCTTTTGTCGAATATCCTCATTTCTTATCTTATTCATCTTCGTATAACCACACATCCTCATTTCTCCTACCCCTGTTTTATGCTCATGTTGTCTATGTGTTAGTCAACATTCCACTCCATATAACATTGTTGGTCTTACAGCTGTTGTATATAATTTTTCTTTTAGCTTATGGAAAATTTTGCGGTCACACAAAAACTCCAATTACTCCACCATTTCATCCACCCTGCTCTATTTTATGATTTACATCCTCATCAATCTCACAACCTTTTTGCAAAAATGATCCCAAGTATCTAAAAATATCTTTCTTGGGTACCTCTTGACCAATTAGATGCACTTTGTCTTGATCACCATCTCTTTCCCGCGAAAATTCAAACTTCATATACTTCGTCTTGCTCTTGCTTATCGTGAATCTTTTATACTCCAAAGTGTTTCTCTACAATTCCAATTTCCTATTAACACCATCTTTTATCTCATCAATAAGCACAATATCATCTACAAAAAGCATACACCACGACACTGCCTCTTGAATATCTTTCGTTAGTTCATCCATCACTAAGGCAAAGAGATAACGACTAAGAGATGAACCTTGGTTAACACCTACCTTGATAGGAAAATACTTTGATGTTCCATTACAAGCTTTCACAGATGTGATAGCCGCATCATACATATTCTTAATTGCATTAATATATTTTAATGCTACCTTTTTCTTTAAATTCTTAAAATTCACTTAAAATATTTTTATTGATTAAAGATTGTTTTATTAATAATTTTTATATATTTTATTATATTTATCGTAACTATTAATTAAAGAAATAATAAAAATAAACATTTTAGTTAATCTAGACTTGAAAATATTAATTTGAAAAAAAAGTTTTACTGATCAATATTTTTTCTGATTCAATTAAATTAGGCACATGACTAATACAATATTCAGATGATAATACAAATATTATTACTAATAATAATAGACGTTGAAGCAATATATCATATATTTCATGGATAGCTTGCAAAATGCTTTTTCCATTAATAATAGGAAAACAAAAAGTTGTGCACTCATTTCTACCTTAAAAATTTTCTAATGATTAAAATCTTTACTTGTTTAAGAACTCATTCCATAGGGTTATATACTATAGAATATGCAGTCGTTAATTTTTTATTCTATGACCATTGATATGATCAGTTATTCTAACAAAATTAATTATTGGTGATATATATTGCTAAAAACTTGGCAGTTCCTTCCACTGGAATGTGTAAAAAAAGAGAATAGGTAGTTTTCTTCATTCCCTTATATCATTTTCTTTTATCTCTACGCTGTAGCATTTGAAAGCCTTTACATCAGTCCCAGGCTCTTCCATCTTTTTTTAGCTAGGAAGTGAAGTTAGTGAGCAGGCTTAGGAAAGTAGAAAGCAAGGAAAATCTTCCAACCTATCCAGTTTCACCAATCCTGTTAAGCTGTTTTGGAAACCCATGAAGCTTTAGGGCAAGGAAGTGAAATTGTTGATGGGACATAATGAGGATTTGGTGGTCAGAACATTGACACCCAGATGGGTTAAGAGGAATAACTCTTATTATCCTCGACTCTTAAGTGACATAAGACTTTTTGACATATCATATTACCCGTCCTTCCAAATACCCGTCAATATCAGTCCAATTTATGCAAACCTCCCCCTTTGCAACTGGAATTGTTTAGAATTGTTAAGAAAAAAAAAATGCAAGTATCAACTTAAATGTGTTTTCTATATTATTCTCCAATTAAAATTAAAATTAAATTTGACCTCAATAAGATATGTAATGCAAAGTTATTAATTAGGATTTTAAATTAGTTCTAATTATCAAAATAAAATTCTAATTTTAATTTTAAAACCTCAGAAAATACTTAAAATGCTGTACCTAAATTTTATTCTTACAAAAATAACTCATCCACACCACGGTCGTAATCAAAACAAGAGAAGATTCCCCTCGTCTCCCTTCTAGTTTCACTTCATCAATTACATGAACAATGTTTAATTTGTTATTTTCCTCATTGAAAGATTACTTTACAAATCATTCCCACGAGAATTTGCTTTTCCTCATTGACACGAAGACACTTTGATGAAAACCTCACACGGAGAAAAACTAGAAGAATTTATTGCTCTGTTTCATCAGCAGCAGCCGCACCACCTAGTCTCTCGCTCAATATTTTCACTCCCATATACCTGCATCAAATTGAAAATTCCAACAACCCACATGTGTTAAAGCTGAACACATAACAATGACATATACTCAAATAAATGGGACAAATGGATGGTCAATTTAGTCTTAAAATTGCACTTTGCCATCATTATAGTCTTTAGACTTGATGAAATTAAAAACATGTCCGTGAAACAGTAATTCATTTTTATCCAAGTTCGTAAAGTTAAGTCACATATTACATGTAATTTGAACTGAAGTGTTTGAGTTGGAAATTTTTTTTTTAAAAAAAATTGTTAATTCTAAGAACTAAAGTGTCATAACAAATCATAATTTAAAAGACTAAATTGATTGTTTACTCAATTAATATTATGAGTAAAATATTCTTTTAGTTCCTATTAAAAATTCTTATTTTTTTTTTATGAGCAAAGAGAAACTAGTATATCAATTGAAGGTGCAAAAATGTACTTTCAATAAAAAAAAATTGATTAGTCTCATATTTTAAGCTTGACTAATCAAGTATCTGAACTTTATAAAAGTTCAGATTTTCATCCTTATTATCACATGTGATTTTCAACCCTGAGGGGAAAAAATCACTATTTTCTTTATAAAATTTACAGACAAAAATAAAATTCAAAGAATATAATAAAGTTTGAAAAATAAAAAATATGGGACTGAAAATGTATTTTATCCTATAAGAGGAGTATTAGGAGAATTATATGTACCTGCCAAGCATCATAACAGTGGCCTGAGGATTAGTTCCAGGGGAGTAGTTAAAGGTGGAGCCATCAATAACACGCAGAGCGTCCACACCAAGGACCTTGTAATCCCTATCAAGAACCTTCCCAACTTGGCAGCCTCCATGGTAGTGCCAAATGGTCATGACAGTGTCTCTGCAGAACTGTTCCAAAGATAGTGAAGAATTGGTGTGCTTGGGCAACAAGTTAACGGGGGCACTTGCGGTCATGTTGAGCAGCACGGGCACAGGCATGTTGGGGTATCTGAAGGGAGAGAATGCCTTGGAGTCGATTATCTTCTCCACGGTGCTGAGGCCCTGCACGCATCGCTGCAAGTCTCGTGGGTCCTGGAAGTAGTTGAAGGTCACTGAGGGGTTGTCGTTCGGATCACGGGTTCGGAGCTCCAAATGGCCTCTTGAGATTGGACCCATGATTTTTTCCAGGATGAATCCACCTCTGAATGCTGCTTGGTCCAGAGTTTCCATCACTTCTGTTGCCTTGACTAGGGCTTCTGGGGTTCGTTGCTTTGGAGGCACTGTAGAGAGTTGCCCAATCTGCATTTGGGAGAACCTTTTGTGAGTAATTAAGGTTAAATTAGTTTTTCTTTTTAATTTATTATTTTATTTCAATTTAGCATTTTCTTTTTTAAATTTATTCTTTTAATTTTTTTAAAAAGTTCAATTTAATTATTATTATTATTCTTTCAATCAAAATTATTTTAAGTGGACATGTGAATACAAATTTAACCACATTAGATGAAAATGAATGACAAATACCAAATTGTTTTTATTTTAAATTAGAAGATTAAATTGAACTAAAAAAAATTTAAAGAATCATATCAAACCAAAATAATAAATTGAAGGAAAAAATATAAATTTAACCAAAATTGAAATCAAAGATATGGCTTGTAAGTAACTCAGTGTTCAGTACTTTATTTTGATAAAATTTGGTTTCAATTTTGTGATTTTCGTTCACGATGAAAACTACTTTTCTAATGTTCAAAAACTAAATTAATCAAAATTGAGGTATAAAAAAGTAATACTAATTGTAATGAAAAATACAGAAGACTAAAAATATATTTTAATCATAAAAATAACATCAATAAGAGCAGTCATATGATTTAAATAAGGATGGAAATAACTAAAAGAATATTCTCTTTTAAGAATGAAAATTTACATTTATAAAAATGGATAATTGTAACGAAAAGTTATTTAGTTAACAATTTTATAGTTATGTCTTAGGATGTAAGTAGGTTAGTGGAATGTATCAATTCAAATAAGAAAAATATAAAATTGAACTTAAGTTTTGTGGAATCTTTTTAGTCAAAAATTAAAGCCTACAAATTCTAGCATAATGTTCATTTTTTTCCTACCATTATATTTCTATAAAATTTGTTTTTAAAAATATAAATGTAACCTGAATTTAACTAGATTGCTTTGGTTTTGACTACTCTCTTCTTCTTTTTTCCCCTTAAACCAATAACTAGTTTGAACAAACTTTTCTTCTAAATCCCACCCACTACACTCCTACTATACATCTAAATAACTCCATGTATTATTTCATCTAAATTATTCCTCGTTATATTGATAAGTATCATACGAGTTTCGTTATATATGCAACACAATGGCGTGTATACCTTGGGGGAGAACATTCCGTAGTCTTTTGGAGAACCACCGGAAAAATTTTCACCACTGGCAGCTTCAATGTAGCTGCCA
Source organism: Glycine tomentella (assembly GCA_007407185.1). NCBI lineage: Eukaryota > Viridiplantae > Streptophyta > Magnoliopsida > Fabales > Fabaceae > Glycine > Glycine tomentella. The sequence continues at coordinate 186,625 of PYAF01003969.1, forward strand.
TAACTGGTGATGCCCACCACCTCAATCAGAGAGATCTCTACGGGGACAGGAGATGGGACAAAGATGGCGTTCATGGGGTTATCAGACATTCCTTGTCCTACTAATGGCTGATCCAATGTTATTCTTATGTTGTGGGCTTTAAGGTGCTCTTCCGGCCCAATTCCACTCAACATTAGAAGTTGTGGGCTTCCAAGTGCACCTGCCGAAACGATGATCTCGTTCCTTGGATCGGGCTTCAGGTACGCCTTGTGCCTACGACCCAATGAATCTCTAAACACCACTCCATGGGCCATTGGTTTTGATCCATCTGCACCATTTCAATATAGAGGAAATCAATAGGGTCAACAAAATAAGAAAAGACATGACATGAGCGTATTATCCACACATTTCTTTAAATACACTTTTTTTGATCGAAATTTATAAAAATATTACTAGATTGTGCAGATCATCCATTTTATTTAATGAATTTTTATTATGACATTGTAATTTTTAATAATTTTTACTAATAATTAAAAATGTGTTAGAAAATATATAATGAATTTACATTTTTGCTCACTTCAATTCTCTCAATACTCTACATATTCTTCCTCAACACGTTTTCTATTATTATTTGAAATATATGTGACTTTTTTATTAATTGAAATTAGGATTACTAAATAAGAAATGAGATCCATAAGTAGTAGGATTAGGATTTAAACAAATTATAAAATGTTTGTTAAAAAGACTGCTAGCATTTCATATTACTACATATACTAAAATGAAAATGGGACATTATTAGATAGTATGGAACGCACCTTTGACATTAAACAAGATCCTATGCACAGTGGCATCCAAAAGCACGGTAATTCCAGTGGGTTTGGCATATTCCAGAAGATCAGCAGCAGTGTGCCTGAAGCCATTATGGTCAAAGATGGTTCCCCCTACCTTAGTCCCATAAATATGGTCATAAGTGAAGCCATTATTAGGCACCACACCTATCTCTATTAGTCCATCCCGCACAGCTGATTGCCACTGCTTCAATTGTGGCTCAAACGCCACTATCTTCTCCACCCATTCATACGACTCATTCACTGCCCTTCCATCCCACCCCACTTCCCTATGTGTTCACACATAATGCATCATTCATTATCTCCAATATAAACATGTGTTGGTGTTCATTGTACGATGGCACGTGTTTCTAAATTGATCAAACAAGATGAACACAAAAGACATATCTCTAATCCTTTTCAAAATGTTGTTCTGAGATCTCCCAAACGACAACTCAAACATATATACTACATCATTTTTTTAAAGGTAATTCTATTTAAAATCCAAGTTTAATAAATTGTCATACTATTATTTAATTATAATACACTATCAGTATATGAGTTTTAAAATATTTATTATAAATTAAAAATTAATAAATTTATCGCATATGATATTTTATAATTAAATTATAATGTAAAACTGTTTTTAAGTTAATAAAATATTAAAACTCTTAATATATCAGCAGACGTTAAATCTGTCAACAAAATTTCAAACATTAATTTATCATTTATAAAAGACTATCTCTTTTTTGTTGGAGCCGATCCTATTAGTATACACCACATAATATGATGCACAAGAAAAGTAGAAGGTTGCATAATTGAGTATTGTGTGTACCTTACATATTGAGGGCTAGTGCGAGTGTAGAAGCCAGCGTTCAAGCAACTTCCACCACCAAGGACGCGAGCTCTTGAGTTGATGACACCGTCTTCGGAGATGAAACGCTGAGCGGGAGAGGTAGGGGAAGTGTCGGAGAGGGCAGCACCGAAAGCAGCTAAGTCGGAGATGTTAGGGTTGCCGTAGGGTGAACCACCGCGTTCAAGGAGCAACACGCTGTAATTTTGGGACAGTGTCGCAGCTAAAGGACACCCTGCGGTGCCGCCGCCAATTACGATGTAGTCGTAGTGTGATACGTCAGGTGCTGTCGTTGCATTGTGCATAAATGTGTAGTTCGGAACTGAAAATATGTATGAGCAACACCAAATTCGTTAGATTTTCCAAAGATTCTAAAATTTTCTAGTCGTGTTCTGTCTCTCTTCTTTGTCTGTATTCCCCAATGATAGAATTAATTTGGAATAAAATTGATTTACAAAATAGATTATTGTAAAATTGAGTTCAGTAGAAGTTAATTGTTTTAATTCTATCATGATTTTTTTTATAATTGATTTATCATAATTTTTAAAATAATTTAAACATGTAAAATTTAATTAAAGTCAAGATTGACTCACTTTATCATATATAGTTTATCATAATTTTGGAGGTTATCTAAATATATATTTAGGTATCTACTAGTTGCACCTTTCTACGAGTTTGAAAGGAAAAAAAAAAAAAAAACTATTTTGACATCCAAAATTAATATATACCTTGAAAGAGATAGGGAGAAAAGAGAAAGAATATTAATATAATAGAAATAGAGACATAAAGAAAAGTCAGACATGTTAGCACGATGTTTGATAAGATGTTTGATAAAGTTTGTCTAAATGAATAAAATGGATGATTCGGATAAATTTTTAAGTAACTTGTTTGGCGTTTTCACCTGATTAATCACTACATGATGCAATATTTTAATGTGAAATTTATGATTGGATTTAATTTAGAAAAAAATGATTGTGTAAATTTTTTAAAAAAAGTGTAAAATTTTTACACAATCAATATATAAATATTAAACTTTTTAATTTAAATATACATTTTAATTGCACGTTAGGAAATTAATAGTATTTGACTTTAAAACAAACCGAGTCGGTAATCCACGAGAGATTTTTTTTTTTAATTCGGTAATAATGAAGGCGAATTACCATACTTGTACCATTATAAATTTATTTAGAGTTTGAGATAGTAAAATCATAAAATGTCAAGGAAACACCTAGCTGAAGGTTTTCTTTTCGTCTCTTTCGTTCTAACCGAGTTGTGATGATGTAAAATGTTTTACCCTGTTTTCTTCATTTGCCTCTATTCTTTTTCATCTTTGAATTAAAAGGAAAATAAATGAAGGGTCACCATAGTCATATTGCTGGTCTGGCATGTCAAAATCAAGATTTAAGTTCAGTGGCTGGAACTCAGTACACCCAACAAGCACAAGAGCATTCTTCAACTGTCCCATTTATTTAGGATATCTTTTCACACAAATAGATATTTTCATCTACATAATAGCTAATGTTTAAATTTTGTATCTTTTTATATAATGTTATACAAATTCCATTCTCTCCCCGCCCGCCCCAAATATTTATTTAAACATGATTTTATCATATTAAAATTTAATGTTAAAGGATTCATACATGTTTTACGTATTCTATTGGTTGTTAATTTTAATATTCTCGTCTATGGGAGAAGGGAGAAGGAAGAGAGAGATGTTGTATTCAACCTATGTTTCTTACAAAATTAATAAATTAACATTTATTGATAAAAAATATATTTATTTATAAATTTTGAGTTCCAATGATGATCATTATTTTAAGGATATTAGTAAATTTATTGGGTATAGTTAAATTGACAACACATATGGAATTTATGAAGAAGAATGTGAGTTTGATTTACTCATAATATATTATTGGACAAGAGTAATAAATTTTAAGTATGATTAAATTCTGAATAATTATATATATTTTTAATAAATCAAAGGTATATTTAGTTAATGATTGAAAATTAATTCTTTTGAAATGTGCAAATAATTGGTTAAAAAGTATTCATGTTATGAAAATTAAGGGTATCTCCGAGCAATCAGCACCGGAAGACTAATTAGGAGAAGTAAAAATTACTGAAGTGAGAATTATCTTTTTTAGTAAAATCTTTTTCATGATATACGTAATAATTGAATCTTGCTTAACATAATTAAGATAGCATTTGATGAGTAGATGAAATAGAACAAAATAAAACGTTCTATTCTATTTTCTTTGCTTTCACTTATTCTAGTTCATGGAACCAAAATGTATGAGTTTTTGGTTTTCTTTCTATTCAATTTCAAAAATACACTAAATATAGAATATAACTCAAATAATGTATTACATCTCATTTTAACTCGTTTATCAAACACTATTTAAGAGATTCAACTACTTACTAACTGTGTTGAGTTCTGTTAGTTGGTATTTAGCTTAGCGAAATGATATTTGTATAATAATTTGTACAACAAATAGAAAAAAGGAAGAAAAGTAAGAGGGAAAAAAATGTAATAAATAATATGATAGAGAGAAATAAACACATAAAATAGTATTATATAAATTGTTATGAGAATTGTTATACATATATCATATCTCTTTAACTTAACCAGTTATTTTAGTTTTAATTTCCTAATTATAAATTTCTTTGTAACTCTTTGTGAATATGTGAGAGAAGCTCATTAATGCATCTATCGTTATCTATGGTTTATAGTCCTACTTAGCTAATCAATGGCCATGTGCTAGTTAGTTGAGCCAATTTACGTTTATTGAGTTTCTCCTCGCTTCAATAATTACACTTCCTTAACTAGTTAGCCAGGACACACCAGTAATTGATATTTTTAATTTTTAGTTAGTTTCATATAGTAGCATTAATTGGTTGACATTTATCTTAATTAAAATATCTTTTTACTCTACTAACAAAAGTTAACATAGTTGTTAAATAATTAACTTTCTCATGCATAACTTTATCAGGACAGGTTCTATTTTTGCACTCCTGGTTCTATTTTTTTACTGTGTCTAGAAAGAAACTTTATCATGACAGGTTCAGCTCATTTGCAATAAAACCATGGAATAGTAACCGGGAGTTTTTTTATATTGCACAATTTATTGTAGTTAGAAGACAAGCCGAACCCGTTAGAAGAAATAAAATTAGCTTTAGTGATTTTTATATTCCAAAAAGTGATTAGTAACCAGGAGATAAGGAGTTCACATATAAAAATCCCATTCGATCTATATTGAGTAAAATATCAACAGATAAGAATGAAATTAAAAACTATATCTTAATAACTATTTTAACATGACAGATAATTTGAAACAAATTAAAATTTTCAAAATAATTATCATTACACTTCCAAATTTCACTAATTAATTACTGAATAAACTCCATTAGATATCATATTGCACTTATTTCTGTTTGCAATGTATTTCCATTGAAATTATGTATAAGTGAAAATAACTATTTTCACATTAAGAAAGTTTGTTAAAATTATTTGATTTTATTAATTATAATTAAGTAAAAATAAGATTATTTTTAAAATATTTTTAATTGAAAATTGATATCATGAATAAAACAAACTCTTTAAAAATAGAGTTGCAATTAAATGAAGAATGTTTTAGGAATAAGATCCTTAATTAGAGATGAAATTAATTAGATTTATTCATATTTTAATTAAAAAAAGATTTTTTATTTATGTATAAATTCAGACGAATAACACTATTATGTAATCTAATTGAATAACTCCAGTCTGTAAATGACCAAAAGAGAGAAAAACAAGATGAACAATTACCTTTTTGGGAAGCACAATGTTGGGTTGAGAAGAGAATCCCAGCAAGAGCAGCAAAAAACAGCTTCCACCACCAAACACCCATTGCAGTTATACACCTCAGCTCACTTTTCAGGCACAGAAGTAGTATATCACTAACCCTTCAAGTGATGAGGCCTTTTGATGAACCAAGCTTAATGTTCCCCCAAGTAACTGAAATAAACTCTTGTTCCAATTATATACAGTTGCAAACCACAACGATCATGACGGCCATATATATTAGAGCAAAATATACAGATTACTGGCTGTTTATGTAGCCGAAAACTAATTTAATTGCGGGGACCCACAGTGCATAAATACTTAAGAAAATGAAGAGATTTTGAAGTGGCATCATTCAAAATCACCTTCCGATGTCTTTGCCTTGCAAATATATAGGACCAAATTAATGAAAAATTGTAGAACACATAATTTGGGAAGACAGTTGAGTTTTGTTAATTGCACCTAATAATTGCCTTCACGTACAATACAACTTGTTTGATGGGAAATATATATATATATATATATATATATATATATATATATAATCCTTTTTGTTTTCTCATTGCCACTCTTTCTCGGTAGAAATCTTTCTCTTTTCACTTGTCTGTCTTTTTTTCCTTTTTTAATTAAAAAATAACGTGTAAAATACTTCTATCTCTCATAAAATGTAGCATTCTTTCTTAGTTATTAGCTTTGTGTATGTATTTTTGTTTGATTGGAATAGGAAAAAATAAACATACACAAAGATAAATATATATCTGGCCATTCTTGAAATGGAAATTGTGATTAAATGCAAAATTAAGGTCCTTTAATTTTCAGATGTATGAGCGAGGAAACACATGTCAACAGTAAATATTTTCTGTCTTTGTACTTGTAATTTAAATGAAATACATTAAATGATATTTAGGTAAAGTTTGATTTGCTGTCAGAAAAAAGAAAGTAAAGTTTGATTTATTTCAGGGTACATAGTTGTTTGTTACAGATAACAGAAAATAGTTTGATCATTAATATAAATATAAAAATATGAGAATTTATTTTTTAAAAAAAAATCCAAAATTAGTATAATTATAAGAATTATTTTCATAATTATTTATAAATATCTATTATATTGAATATAGATGGACGAGATTTGAGTATTAAATAAATTTTAAATAAGTAAATGTCCTATTGTAGTTTTTCCCTCAAACCTTGAACATCCTTGAGCTGAATCTAATAACTATGATTAAGAAACAATTATTTTTTTCATTTTATACATTTAAGTTTATTTTACTACAAATGATACACCATCATTGTATTGAGATTTCATTTAATGATGACTTTGATTGTGTTTATAATTTCATCAATAAGGTAAAATAATAGAATTTTTTTAACGCTTGTTGCTTAAAGATACATTTCTTAATTTTTTTTTACCATTACAAGAGATTTATTGAATGAAAATTAATTCATAAATCCTTATGGTGAAAACAATCACCTAATAAAATCCCATAAACATCACATTGGATCATCAAAAAATTTTAAACGTATCTATTTTCATTGCAATAGTAATTTATCTTTTTGTTCTTCTAGTCTTTTAGTCTTTCCTTATGAGCTTTAGTCTTCCTAAGTAAAATCACTCCTTCTTAGAGGATATTCTTTTTAGATGGGAAAGAAAAAATAAACTTGATTTAACATATTGGGAACCATAATGTTATATATAATATTTTTCTTTATTGTTAACTAATAAATTTTCATTAAACCTAATTGACTCAATACTTGATATACACTCATTTATTCCATTTTTACTTAGGAATCTAATTTGATATAATTAATTAATCACTTTAATTTACTCAATATATATTAAATAACAAAATATAATTATTAATACAATATGTAACATATAATAACATCAGAAAATTTTAATTCCCTAACATTATGTGTCATGTAATGTTTTTTAAAATTAAACTTTAATGCTTCTAAAAATTATGCTGAAAATTTATATAGAAGTCCATTAAGAAAAGGAAAAAAAAAATACTAAAGAACTCAAAATTTCGTCCATCATCCAGAGAAATACAAATGGAAGGGTGTAATATATTCGGTCTATGCCAATTACCACAAATTAGTGTGGCGCTCTAATTTGGAGACTCATCAAAGCTTTATAATTATAAATGTTCAATTAGCAATAATAATTGTTTGATCGTTTCAACTTTCAACAAGCTGAGAGGAAAAAATCCATAATGAGATCCAACGACTTCAGTAATGAGTAGTTCAATAATACCTTATTTTTTAGATTGATAAAAGTTATACCAAAATTCAGGTAGCTGCATTGATCACAGCTCGTACGTATATATGTAAATACTTGCCCTACATCGTGCCTGTCTTTATTCCTTCTGTGGGGACAGGACAACATTTGAGCCAAGTCTTGGCCACATTATCAGAGGATATGGTTCACGGGATTCGATTTTTAGCTTGTTAAATAAAGTAAGTTTCACATAAGTTTAAAACGGGGAAAAAAGAAAAAGAGAAACAATAAGTTCTTTAATGGACACAATTGAATACGGTTAGAGTAGCTACGTTACTGGGTAATGGAATTAATAGCACAATAATACCATATCGTTGTTTCGCGGCGATTTAATGGCTTTATAATGCCTCATGTATCTGTCATTTGTCATTGGTTATGGATATTTAATACATTCTATTAAATACTCTCAATTACTAGTATTTTTAAAAAGTAAATATTAACTGATATAGAGAGTATTGATTAAGAAACTTAAAAGTATAAATATTTTTATTGACAGAAAAAAAATGTGCTTTTCATTATCTTTTTTATGTTTTCATATGATTTATATATTAAATATTTTTTTTTTATTTTAGTTCCTTAATCTAACCAAGAACCTTTTAAAAATACTGTACATTCAAATAATGATTTTAATTTTTTTATTACTTTTTACTTTGTTTTCTTAACAAGTGTCTAGTGTATAGTTGATATTATTTCTTATTTCTTATATAAACAGCCTCGACCATAAACCTTTTAGATTTGAGCTAGCTGCGTAATTTCTGTGATGTTATACATACCGCTTAGACAAGATTTGTAGTGTCTATTGCATTATCTATTCAACAATTCTATGAACGAAATAATGGTATATGCAAGTCCTTATCGCATAGTCTATAGTAAGTTAGTAACTGGATGCATTGTGCACAGTATATTATACACAAATACAAGTTATAAAAGTTTTAACAAAAAAGTAGTTTCTTTGTTTATTTTCAAGGAATGAAGCAATAATTGACAGGAAAATTCAATTCTCCTTTTGGGAAACTAAAGTGACAAAACACTCATATTCCTTTTCAATTTGTGAAGAGTACTAACAGACTTGTACGGTTATAACAGATCTCCAGCAATAGATCTTTGTCTAACTTCATATATACTTGGATAGACTCCAACACGCTGCAGAAAAAGAATACAACTTAAAGGAAAAGAAAACCAAATTAAGGTGTAAATTGAACCAACAATTCAAAGTTTCTAGAAGGTAACTTAATTTTTTGGTAAACTTTCAACTTCCAGTTTTGTATGGCCTTTGACATATTGAAACACTGAATAAATGTTAGAAATTCAAAAGTTCAACACCAAAGAAAATACAGACATATAATTTAAGGCAAATACAGATTTCCAACTGCAGACGGAATTAAGAGTTAAATACAAAAGGTCTAATATAAATAGTGTTGAGAATATAACTGAACATTCTGCACGTACCGCCTTTAACGAAATTTATTGGGAAAATATTACCTTCGTTAACACTCATAAGAGTCAAATCAAGTGTAAAAGTTTTATAATATGCGTGGAATCATTAAAATTGATTAAAGCAGAAAGCAATTCTAAAAGGCTCATGTAAACTACATAACACTTCCTGACATTTCATTATCCAGGTCAATCAGGATGGTAAAACTTCAAGCAAATATATTTAACGCAGATAAAGTTAGATAGGTAATACAGACCATGAATATGACAATGTCTAATGTGTATCACCACTAACATGCGGTGTCCTCTAATTTTAATTCGGAAATAAGACATGGAAACAGACACACACAATAGACAACATATTTGATCATTGCCCATTATGGAATTTCAGGTACTAAGTTTGCATATCCATTAAGGGAGCTTAGTTAACAAAAGGATGAATGTGATTCAAAGTGTAACTTGTTATGGACCTCTTATGATTTCATTTTTTTGTTAGTAGTTAATGTGTCCTATTTCTTTTTGTACTAAGTTAGGTCTTTACTGCAAAGACCAGGGATATAGAATAATTTTCAGGACAATCATTTTTAAATATAGAGCGCAAATCTTGACACAGCGATAAAGTTGTGTCTTAGTGACTTATTGGTTATGGGTTCAAATCCGAAAACAATTACTGTATATACGCAAGAGTAAGGCTGCATATGCCTCCGGACAATGGGGCATATAATTTTTTTTATCATATTATTATAAGTTTAATTTTGATACATACAAAATGGAACTGTCAGTGAAATCAAACACACAATGCAAAAGTGAACAGGATGATCGGTACATGCAATGAAGTAATTGCTGAAAAACATTAAAATAACAAACAAACAGGAACAGCAAAGGGCAAAAGCATCCACTTCTCACCATCATCCATATCATTTGAGTGGCCATCGTTAGAGGGATCAGAGCTTTGATTTCCTACAAATTAAGGATAGAAGCTTAGCAACTAATCTTTAAAAGTAAACAGAGGCATAAGTTTCACTTACAGTATAAGGTATAACTTTGAACTAAAATAAAATAAAGCATAAGGAGTAAATGATAAAAACATTTATTTAGCACATTACTTCAGTTTTTCTTACATTCAATGTTATTTGACAAAGGTATTTTATTTTACAAATTAATGTGACTTCATTATGAAGTTCCACTATTGATATGAGTATCTGTATAGAGAGAAGAGAAATAGCTTTAAGATTTGCTTAAAATGGATGACACGTCAAAATGTTATATTCTGTACAAAGCTCCATGTTGTTTGATTTAAGGAATTGCTTCCTGCACCCATAATTACTTTGGGTACCATTTTAAGCTTCCAGAAAGGCTAATCTATCTAGAATGTAAAATTACATTTTGGAATAGCCTTCCAGAATGTAAACTTTTACATTCCGAAAAGCCTAATCCGAAAATGCAATTTTTCAATCCGTATTAAGTGTAGGAAGCAAAGCTAGAGGTGCAGGAAGCAATATTGCCTAAGTATTAATCCTGAGCTCATTATTCATTCAGAGCTAAACTTGCTTGTATATAATTTATGGGCTATATGTGTACACCCTCTAACTTGAGTTGGTCCATTTTGATTAACTAAAAGTTTTAATGGGTAAAGAGAATTAAGTCTTACCTGGTTTTTCAATTAACTTCGTAAGATAAATTTTAATCCCAGCTTTGACTTATTGTGTGATCATATAAGTTTCTGTTACATTGAACATACTAAGATACTGTTAAAATCTCAAAATTGCAAGCAACAAATAATATCTATAATATCTTAATAACTAATTTTATCATGTAGTTTAAACTTTTTAATTTAAGTATCCAATATATTATATAATTTCTTTTTCCTTTAGAATTATAGGTATTTATTCAACTCAAAAATATTTATAATATGATGAAATTAAGTCCACCAATGAAATTTATTATATATATATATATATATATATATATATATAATATTCAACTATTAATTTTCCACGAAGGTTTCAAGCGTAACTTCTTTTATTTTTTAGGACATATTATTTACTTATTTCATGCTGGCATAATTTTTACATATGAGGCTTAGCCCCTCTTGTTGCACCTCAAGTGGTCTAGCTTTTGTCATGTGCAAATGATAAATATTTTTATATTTTTAGTATAAAACACTTTACGTTTATTTAATACTTTATATGTGTGTACCTTAACTAATATGATAATGGTTTGTTGGTTGCATATAATAATTATAGAAAAAGCTATGTTATTTATAAATAAATTGATACATCATTTTCATATCATTTTTTTATTTCTTTGTCACGTTAACTAGCTCATCTCACATTTCTTTTTCTTCTCATCTTATTTCTTTTTACTTTGTATATTTCCGTTTATACAAATACAATTTCTCAGTCGTTGAAAGTAATTAAATTACTAAGAGTTCATGTATAGATGTTGGGAAGATTTTATTCTATTTATATATTTTTTTTTAATTTGATCTCCTCACTCAACTATTTATTATCAACACATCTAGCGTTATTGTTGTTATTCCTTGTTGGAGAAGATGAATTCAGTGTATGTTTGATTGAGCGGTGTGGTGATTGCAACTTGTTTTTTTTTTCTTTCACGGTACTGACAAAGTAACGTTTGATTTCTTCTGATTTTTCAATTATTCTTGATGATTTTGAAAGCTAAAATCAATTCTCTTTAGGTATCCAAACATGCACTTAATTGGTTTCTCCCAAGTCGTAATATTCATGCAGGATTTGGGGAAGAAAAACATCATAACTAAAACCAAAATTTCCCCTAATAGTGCCTTCCAAAATTTACCATCCCGTGTTCCCGAGACAGGGAGAAGAGGCTAATACAATTAATGTAAAAAGAAAAAACAAAACCATGGAGGAAGATACTTGCAACATCTAATTAGTGGCTAGCAAGTGACGTGAGTTCAAGTATGAACTCATTCACCAAATTAGTTAACACCTCGTTTGCCAGCTCCTGACCCAATTGTTGTATTTCTTGATCAGAGCTCTTCCACTCCTCACACTTATCCATCTCCCTAATGTAGACACCCCTTCCACCTTGCACTTCCCAACCCAAATACATTTCTTGTGGTTGTCCATTTATCCAATCTTCAGCTACCTTGCAAAGTTGAAGCTTCTTTGAATAATCAATGTCTTTGTTTTCCTCAATACCCTGCTTGAAGTAATCAAACAGCAGGTTCTCTGCGTTTGTTATCAAACTGTTGGGTGTAGTTGACCTTTTAACGAAGTTGAGAAGATCACGAGCATTGTCCTCGTGATTGTGATTGTTGTCACGACGCAAGTTGTTTTGGGCACGCACTTTTGGCACTAATACGCGGGAACATTGTTCTGTATAATGGTTGTGTGGTTCATCCTCCAGCCCTAACCGCGCGAACCTTTTCTCTAAAACCACTGGCTCCATTGGAACCAAACTTTCAAAATGGCATCTTTTGGGCATATGCTTGTGTTTCCTTCCTGTAATTACATCATAAAATATACACACTTTCATTAAATTGTCAGAGAAAAAGCATGTATTTATGCTGCAAAACAAATCTTCATCAAATTTTGTGGTATTTTGTTGTTGAGAGGGAGAGAGAGGCGGCATTACCTTGAGAAAAGGAAAGAATAATGGAAGTGGAATTGATATGAGACTTGTAAATATCTTCTTCATCTTCAAATGGGCAATCTAGTATTGATACAGGACTAAATTGTTCCTTCTCATCATTCGGCCAATATTCCTGTTTCATGAGAACTGCAGGTTCACTAATCTCGTATTTTCATTTAATAAATAGAGATCAAAGCTTTTTTAGATACAACTGACATTTTATTAAGGGAAGAGTTCAAACAATCAGAGTGAAATCAACAAAACTTCACTATGAAAAACCAACTTTGTACTTAAATTTTTACGTGGAATTCATTTTCTTTAAGCAAAAGAACGGATGAAACTTACAGGATGGGGATTAAATGGATTCCAACTAGGTTGACATTTCCTGAATCTACGGGCAAGTCATTTTAGAGTTTATATACTATCTATTTATTAAAACACACTATTTTCTTTATTTAATGGATTTTGATTTAAAAGACCAGTCCTTAGTGTCAGTAATTGCAGTGAGTTTCAGCGCCGCGGAAGGCGCTTAGTGGACAACGAAGTCCACACTACCAGCTGTGCTCCCCAAGTTGATTTGATTTGCACATGCATGGTTTACAACAATCCCCAAATCTTTTACATCTTCAATGGTTTACCAAAAAAAAAAAAAAAAAAAACCCCATGCATGAATAATCAAGGGAATCGTATCCTCCAACGCAATACTACTTATGATCATTAATTAAAATTAATAATTAAAGATTTTAATAATATTAAAGACGTACATGCGCGCAAAAGAATATTATAATATCAACCATGCATTGTTAAGGTTTTAAATTTTTAAAGTGTGTTTTTCTTACTTTAAAATAGTTAACTTCTGAACTAATCAATTTTGAATTTTGCATTATAAAAATATTTGTCTTACTAACTAATGTAAAACAGATGGCTCCGATTTAAAAGCCATTCATGGTCTTTAAAATTTTGAACTAGCTTCTTGTAAAAGCCACCGAACCCCCGAAATCTCCAATGTCCTAATTAACCTACATAACACCTTTTTTTTTTTGGATCTGATTAGTTTAATTTACTTTACGAAGGTTAAACATTTCTCCTTCTTCAGCCATAAGTGAATCCATATTTTTTTTGGGTATAAATATTATTATTTTGGAATGTCTATTTATTTTGCTGATGATTTATCTCTTTTAAAAAAAATTGACTAATCATTTTTAGTAAAAGATTTCTTGTTAATCACATTTTTTTCATGCAAAAAGTTTGTACATAATCCATATACTAAAGACAACTTAAAAAAGATTACTTACCTTAGTTACTACTTCCACCTTGTGATGGGGCGCACCTTCTTTGGTACCCTCAAGTACGAGGTAACTCTCGTTGGAGCTCCCAGAGGAAGAAGAAGCACCGGTAGATGCAAAAGTGAACTCGCTGTCTCCCCAGCTTTCACTGCCACATGCGGAAGAGGTGGTCACGCTCGGGGCATGCGCAGCGAACACGGTAGTACTATCCTCATTCAACGACGTCGCTTTACGATGCTCCTCATGATCCACCATAATGAGTTCGCCGAAAGATCTCCTCCTCCGCGGCACACCTTGGTTTCCCTCTTCCCTCGCCGCCGCTTTTCTCCAGAACCTTCTACTCAAAACCTTCCTCGAGAAGCTTCTACAGAGAACACCGGCAACACCTTTCTTCGCTTTACCACTCTTTTGTGACAACGGCGGCAGTGACCTTATCGCGTTGATTACGGCTCCAGAAGCTCTCTGCAAAGCCGATATGGTTGTGGATCGTCGTCGAGGGAGGGTGTTCCTTCTTTTGCGTTGGAGTTGGAGATCTTTCTCCCCGAAGAATCCCACGGTGGAGCAGCATTGTCGGCGCGGGAACGATTTGAAACCGTTAGATGAACACGAACTGAGGTCATCCCTCAGGTAGTCCTTCAGCAAAACGGAGCGTTTTTGGAGATATATTAGAGAATGATTATTACACAGAGGTTTGCCACCAGTAGAAGCCATAAAATGTAAGGAACGTTAATTGAACAAATTTAAGGTAGCTAGGGACTAAGGAGAGAAGAAAAGCGACTAATGGTGTAGAAATATAGAGATACTAAGGAACTATATATATTGTTGAAGAACTGCAAAGAAAGGAAAGACTTAAGAAGGTTCGGCGGTGAAGATCTCAAAATCTGAATACTAAACACAGTCTGTGAGATAATTAAAATAATGTGTGGGAAGCAGACAAATTTAGAGATTGAAGTGCATGCGATGAAAAAAAGAGTTTCATGAACTGTGAGAAAGTGGGGATATGCAAGAAAGAAGAAGCTTGGATGCTTCTTAATTCATATTCATAAAAAATTGAATCTCGAGAGGGATTAATTTATTGTTATTGGCTGAATTTGAAGTTTGTTGTGTACTGAGTTAAAGAACTAGTGGTAGGATACTGGCGGCTTTGGACTGCCAATAGACTCGTAGTTGACCCTTCCTTCCCTCCCGAATTTCTCTCCACGCGCTTAGGCACGTGCCACGTGTTTCTGATCCTCCTGTTGACTTCCGAGTCCCGACAGTGATCTCATCGTTTTCTTTTTAGTATTTCTTTCCAACTCCTTTCTTTTTTCTGTTTAATAAAAGCTTTGAACACATTTTAAAATTGGCAAAAGCTGATACACAAGGGTAACACTATTATATATGTTATTTATTATTAAATTTTCTTAACTTTCATTTTACATATAATCTTTTAATGCGTATTTGACAAATTCTATCAAGTATCAATATAGTCTTAATGTCTAACATACTCTTTATTACTGATTAGATTTTTCTGGTTTTTATTATTTATTTAATAAGTTTTCTTAAGAAAATTGCGTCCCAAGTAATCTTAACTAATAAAAAAATGTATTAAAGTCATAAAACATGTAAAAGTATTGTTCCTAGTATTCCTCTATTTTTTTTTGTTTAAATCATCAATATTAATATGATGACAAAAATAACCAAAAAAAAAGCTAATATCAAGTTCTTTGTGTTTTATACATGGTATTTAAGAAGAATATTAACATTATGCTTTTTACTGATTGCTGAATTTCATGTACATTAGTTCTATTAAAAATGTTGGTACAACCTTCATAAAAATTATTCAATAGTAAATTCAAAAGAATATTTCTTTTGAACTCAAATGTAAATAATAATAATAATAATAATAATAATAATAATAATAATAATAATAATAATAATAATGTTATTATAAAAATCAAAGGATCTGATTCAATTGATTGAGCATGATTAATAAATTATTATAAATTCTATGTTACTTATTTTTTATTCCTGCAAATAAAAAAATAATACTGTTGCAAAATATTAATTAAATTCGTTTAATTTTTCTCAATTTCATTTAAAAAATAAACGTTATTCTATAAACTATCCTACACACGCTAATATTAATAGGTTGAAAGAGTAAATATCTATTCTTTGGTTCTCTTGAATTCTATATTGTCTTTTCTTTTGGTTCACTTCCTTTCCTTGTTTATTGCACCTAAAAGAGTGATCGTTGAAAACTAGTTAACAAAATTACGAGGGAACCCATTATTTGTTGTGTTCCCTTCATGTAACACGTACGGTGTGGGATATGAAAGTATGCGTTCAGTTGGGGTAAGGGTGAGGGTATGTCTTTTTTTTCCATTTGTTTACTCTTATTGTACTATGCTAATTGAGCATCTTTTGTATTATCATTTAATCTTAACAAAAAAAAACACACACACACACGTTTAAGGAAAAACAAATAAAAATACTATTATTGATAAAACTATATGATAAAACCACAGCCACACATAAGTTTAAGGAAAAGCATATAAAAAAAATACTATTATTGATAAACAATATATATATATATATATATATATATATATATATATGAAAAATCATGTCTTAAATATGAATAATATAATAAAAAAAAGATGTCTTAGTTCGCAGGGTAGGAATATAAAAATATATTAAAAGAATATGGATTTTGAAATTGAAAAGTAAGTTATATAAATAAATTGTGTGAATTAATTATTAATTTGATATGATCTGTAAAACTTCAAACTTATGAATTCAAAAATTGAAAATATGAAAAACTTTGGTATATTAGCAACTGAATAATTTGGCGATTAATTTAACTTAATTTAAACTATTCACATTTCAACTTTAGATAGATAAGATATCGAAAGAGATACATTTTCTTTATTTCTCTTTTCTTTTTCTAACACACAAATCTATTATTCTCTCTCTCAAATTCTCTCTTATACCAAACGTGGATATATAAAACTTTGTAATGTCAAACTACACATTTATGAAGGGTTTGGTAAGCTTGAAAGTGAAAGTGGGAGGTATGAAAGTGATAAAAGATGAAAGAGAGAAATATACTACCTACTATTAACTTTTATAATAGATGATATGATGTGTGAGAAAAAAAAAATACAGAGAAATATTAGATGTAATGATGATTGTGTGTTTGTTAGTATTTAGGAATTTTGTAAATATCATTTCTCTTATGAAAAATGCATGAGAAGTTTAAAAATTTGGCCTAAACTTATTTGAGCTCAATCATTATAGCTTAGAAGATATCTAATGTCTTTATTCACTTAGATAAGTTCGTATTAGTCTAATAGAGGTGATGTATTTTAACACGGGTTACTTATCCGACGCCTTTAATTATTCACTTAAATAAATTCATGCTAATCTAATATATTTTACAAACCATTCCTTTATCTATATGATTACGAGAATTACAAAAACAGCTGAATGAGAAAACTTACAATGTCTTATAGTTTTATGACCATCCCTATACAGCTAACTCCTTAGAATATTTTTAATGTAAAATCTTTAAGATATAATGTGACACCATGAAAATGAGTTCTTATACAATAATCTTTAAGATATAATGTGACACCATGAAATCTTAAAAAAAAAAAAAGTGATCTAATTTGTGAATTACCAATAAAAATAGTCTTATATCTTCTAGTTATTGGTACATTTTCGTACTCCTCCGTTCCTAATTATGTACAAAAACCAAAAACGGAAAGAATACAAAGAACAAAGTAAACACACTAAATTGTGAAGCTCCACAAGGATACCTCAGCATCATCCTCCACAAATTTCCAGACATCTCTAACATTAGCATATGTTACAAAAGTAGGCGATCTTAAAGGCTCATCCGCCATACTCTGAAACCACTCACGCATGTCCTCAAAAACCGGTGCATCTGCCATTGTAATTTCATCCAAATCACAAAAAACTTGCAAACCTTTGTTGCTATTGGAATCTTCATCAAAGCTGACGTCACTGCTGCTAACTTCGCAATCATCAGCAACGGCATCATTCGCAATCCTATTCTGTAACTGCTCGCCGCTGCTGTCTTCCGCCACAATCGCCACAGCAGCCGCCGCCGCCACGCGCCGTATCTCCTTCGCATTGGTCGACGCCGGCAAGGGTAGCCGCCACGCCGAGTCGGCGAAGTTGAGGCAAGCCGACTTGCCCCGAAGCGCGAGCGCGGCGACGTCATGCGCACGTGCGGCCATCTCAGGCGCTGGATACGTTCCAAGCCAAATCCTGGTGGACTTGTCGTTGGGAACACGAACCTCGCAGACCCACTTGTTGTTGTTCCTCCTTCGTACTCCTCGGTACACTGGGTGTCTTGTCTCCTTAAAAAGTCGACGCCCGGCACGTTTCTTAGGACGCGCCGAAGCTAATGTGTGCACCTCCTCGTCGTAGTGAAAAGTGTTTGGAATGTTAGAGGAGCTTCCAGTCTCCGGCGACGAACAAGAGTAGCTTCCGTTGTTTGATTCGTCGAATGATTGTCCGAGAATATTCATTTGTTGAGAGATGTTTTTGTTTCCGCTTAATTAGTTGAGTTGGTTGTGGAGTGGGCTATATAATATGTGAAGTGGAAGTTGTGAAATTGAGTGTGAGAATTGAAGTGAGTGGATGTGAATGAAGAATAACGCACGTGGCTACGATGTGGACACGGTACAGTTGGCATTAATTGTAGTTGACGTGTGAAAGTAGCGGCCCACGGTTAACACTTGTTTTGGCTACTTGAGAGTTGAAACTTGAAAGGATTCATTCATGCCTCAAATTCGAATTACTTTGTTGACATTACAATCTGTTGCGAAACTTAACACTTTGACCCGGATTTGTCTGCTATTGCAGCAGCTTCGGGCTATCAATGTTAACAGTTTGGACTGTTTGGGGAACCAGAGTTTAAAACGTGTTTAGAATTTACATGGTGGTGACTCGTGTCATCATACTGATTAGTAGAAGAATGGAATGGATAAAATAAAGGTCATTGTCACGTCAGCTCAGTAGTCATACAATTCATTTTTATTTCCCATATTTTAATAATTACCCAAAATCATAGTCCCACATAGTATCATCCTAAATGTGTTGAACACTGAGTTTTCACGGCTTGAGGGGAAAGAAATAAGGAAAAAAAAATTGACATGAAAATATATTTGAATTAAAGGTGATGGTAAAAATGTGAATTTCACACATTTTATTATTCAATTTTTTTATCTTCTTTTATCTACAAATGAAATGAGACTTGATGGCATGTTTGGTAAAGGAGAAAAAGAAGAGAAATAAAATACATCTCATACCTTTTACATTTTACATGTTCAATTGTAAGAGAATTTTATCAGTTAAATAATCCATTTTTGGATCTAGTTTCTACTTTTGAGAATTTATATTAGTACCTCCACAATTGTTATTGGCCCCTAGCATATTTATGAAAATACGAAATTATCCTTTCCTTGAATTATTGGCAATTATCCTTCTCTACCATCATTTATTCCTTTCTTTCTTCTTTTCCTTCCTTCCTTTCCTCTTTCCCTCACACATCTCTTTTTAATGTGCAATTTTTTTGACTATGTTAATCAACACAATAAAATCATAATTTTGTATGCAATTTATTTAATAGAATCATGATTCTATTATTTTCTTTTTTTGCAATCTAACGTAATCACGATTTTATTGTGTTGTAAAAATCATCCCACAACAAAATCGTGATTGCATTTGGCCTAAAATTATGCAAGAAATAATTTTTTTTCTTTGTTTTGTAGGTCAATCATAATTCCGTTGTGTAATATTTTCACAACCAATTTGTAGAATGGAAACACATTTTTGCTGCACTAATGGGATGCAAAAAAAAATGTGCAACAATACCTCCACTAATGCAATGTAAGTGTATTTCCCCCATATAAAAGTGGAAGATGATATTTTTGAATTTTTTTAATGTTGATAGGGACCAATAACAATGTTATTGGTGCCAATAGCAATTCCCTCTATTCTTTATTGAATCCAACTAGCGGCAAAGGAGAGTGTAGGCGTACGGCGTATGTAACCAGTTAGGCTGATTCTTGAGTCCTAATAATTTTAAGGTTATAATACAATTTTCATCATCCTATTTATAAGAATCTGTAATTTTGATCTTATGTTTTCAAATAGAGACACTCAGTTCTTTATTTTAAAAAATCAAGATTTTTCATCCTTAATTTATTAAAATAAGAAATTAAATATTTCTATTTTAAAATATAAGGACCAAAATTATAGATTATAAAAAAATAAAAAGATCAAAATTATATTTTATCCTAATTTTAAAATATTATTTTAGATTCTTTATATTTTTCAAAATATTTTTAACTTCTTAAATATTTAATATTAATTTATCTAAGAGTATTTTGTACTTTTTAATATCGTACTGTCTCCCTTTAACAGTAGAAATTCAAAGAATAAAATGCTAATGAAAAATTAAAGATGGACCAAAACTTATTAAAAAAAATGAGGAAAAACTAAAATCAAAATATAAAAAGTTGAAAGACAAATATATATATATATATATATATATATATATATATATAACTCTTGAACAAAACACAAAGATGATTATTAGATCGTACAAACAATTAGAAAAAAGAAAAGAAAATGATAGGAAGAATAATCGTGAAAGTTAAAAACCACGAGGACTTTAGTGAGTGGGATCATTCGGAAGACATATTTGGAGAACCACTTATTACACATCTTGAAGTTGGAGATCCTTTCAACCTATTTCGAGGAAGTCAAGTGAGCACCAATAGTTAACCTTTTAAATCTGGTCGAAAAGAGGAATATGATTGTGTCTTACAGGATGCTCCCTTTGTTAGATGCTCCCTTTGTTACCTTCTCTTTTTTTTTTAAAAAAAAAAAAAAAAAAGATTAGGGACTGAACACTCAACTTACACGCACCATACCAACTAGCTAGTTCGTTATTCAATTTTACTTTGCTTCATCTAGAGTATATATAATAATATTATGTTATTTCTTTATACTTTTATAAAGCAAATCCTCGATGTCACTTCATCCTACATATTTTTTTTCTTAAAATACAATTTATACGGTACGGGTCTCACTATAGATTGTTTCCAGGTCTATCCCCAATCATTACCATCATTGTGGAAACAACCACCAATATCTGACATTGACCTTAGTGGATTACCTGAACAGCTGTCGACTTGATAATGGTCTGATGACTATTAATAGGTGCATAGTAACACAGATAAATTTGTTACATTCATTTCGCACTAGAATTCACAAAATAAATATACACTAACTCGAATGTTGAAGTTCTTTTTTAAATATTCATCTCCAACTTTAGAGAAAGAGCTCGGATTGAGATGAGGAAGACAAGAAACAAGTCAGAATTATCTGAAAAGTGGTAACAACATAATTATTTTTTAATTACACGAAATCCTCAGTACAACTATATTATTTTGGATAACAACCCAAACATGCATTAAATCGATACATATGAGTGACATTACGTGTAATAATACTTATAAAAAAAATCTAGATACAATGTCAATGTAAAAATTGTACCAAAAAAATGTCAATATAAAAATTCTCTACTATCAATGAATTAGCATTCACTTTAGATATAGATATGACTTATAAATAATTATTATAAAATTCTATAATCTTATCGTACATGTTGATATACATGATTAAATGAGAGTATACAAATTTTTTACACTATTTATACATTTTAATTAAATTCTTAAAAAAGAATAAAAATGATTTTTAATTGAACATACGTATTGGACAGTGAAAAGTTTTTCATTTTTAATTTTAATTTTTAATGTATTTTTAAATTGTCTGTCTAAAAAAATGATTATGTACAATACTACATAACAAATGTTGAAAACATGAAATAATAGAACTAAAAAAGAAAGAAGAAAAAGGTAGTACAAGAGACGGTCGCGTATGGATCGTGTTTCAATATTCAATTCTCCAGTTTCTGTCATGCATTAATTCGATTGACAACAATGAACCAGCCATGATCCCCACGTGTCTTACCTTAATTTTTAATGTAAGAAAAAACCAGTGGTTTGGCCGCGATATTAAAACATGCATATAATTATAAACAAGATATGCTCCCAATTATAGGAGAAAAGGAAAAGAGAGAAAGAGAGAGGTCACCAACCAAAGCAGTGATAGGATTGGAGCCATGAAGAACGAAAGCGACCAGGGGTCCGAAGGAAAGATGTCGGCCATGTGTGTGGCCACTGTAGTCAAAATCTTTTGCTTCTTAATTTCAAACTTCGCTGCTCAAATTTCTGCTCATCACTGAAATTTATTTGGTCCCATTCCCTTTTGGATCCATAAAAGTCACTCCTTTTATTTCAATCTTTTTGTTCTTCCTCCTGCATCTGATGACTGTTGACTCATCAACACTGGACCAGTAAGTACACACTTGAACTAGACAGTTAGTTGGCTAGCTCTGTGCTTATTTAATTAAATTACTGAGACTATAGACATGGAAATTGTAGCAATAATTAATGCTGGTGGGGCCTCCACGGAAGAATGTGACACTTGGTACTCTACCTTGACTCGTCCTTTGGAGAAATTAGTATTAAGCGGTTGGATGATATGCTCTAACTAATTTTTATATAACACGTTATTATCTTCTTCTGTTTTTTCTTTCAGAAATTTTAAAAAAAAAATATGATTATTATCAGACACATAGATAACCTATCATGAAATTATTTTAACTTATTTAGAGACCTTGAATTTGAATCTTAGATATATAATTATCATAAATATTTAAAAGAGAGAATTATGTCATATATAATAGTGTACATCCGACTCAAATATGATTATTTTTCAAAAAATACTTGTTATCTTCACAAAAATAAAATATATGGCTATCTAACTTAGATAAAAATGAGATAAAATTACTAATCATATATAGTCATATGTATAGCCTATTGTGGTAAACAATTTGATAGGATGATATGATATTATTAACCTATCTTATTAACTTTCTTTTATAAATTAAAAAACATTTTCCTCATCTCATTATAATTATTAATTATTGTGTAAAAAAAATGACTCAATTTTTTTTTATATTTTAATATAGTACCTATCGTTAGTCTCATTCTATTAAGTGATGACGTGATAAACGAAATGCCATGTCATCAAGTCTAATCACTAACATATTAGTGTCACACCATTTTTTATTATTTAAGTTATTTAAAAAATCCAATTCTCCTCTTTCCCCTTCTCTAACAGAAAACAACCACACGCCACCACCACCGTCCAACCTAGCACCACCACCGTCGATCGCATAGTAGACTTTGCGATCGCGCTAACCTCGACCTCCGCTTCCCCTTCTCCTTCTTCCCCTTCGAATCTGAAGTTTCTGTTGACGAAACAACGATGAAGTCAATAATCCTGGTGAAGGATCTGGACCGATTTATGGAACCGGAATCAAGGACAACGACTGCAGTTACCGCATCGAGAATCCAGAGATTCATGGACGGGATCGTTAGCGCGTGTTGCTGCAAGGAGAGGGTGATGGTGTTCACGATGAACAACAAGAAGTGTGTGGACCCAAACCTACTGCGATTGGGTCGGGTTGATGTGCACATCCAATTTCCGATGTGCGATTTCTCGACATTCAAGACATTGACGAGCAGCTACCTCGACATGAGGTTTGGATAGTGGTGGTGGCACGGGGTTGTTTTCCATTGGAGAAGGGAAAGAAAAAGAATTGAATTGAATTTTTTAAAATAATTTAAATAATAAAAAATGATATGATCCTGATGTGTTAGTGATTAGACTTGATGATGTGGCACTTTGTCTGTCACGTCATCACTTAACAGACTGTGATTAACGACAGATATTACGTTGAAACATAAATTTTTTAAGTGCATAATTGACCAAAAGTGAATTTGAGGTAGTAATATGAAAATGACCTATTTTTCAAATATGAAAAACATATTTAAGCAAAAAAAATTGCCCAAAAACTGTCATTTTAGTTTTTCAATATAATATTAATTAATTTTTTATGTATATCCCTCATAATATTAATAATGTACTACAAAATCTATATATCCTATTTTCGATGGGAATAGTTGAAAATTGAATCTAATTTTCTATTAATTTTTCTATCTTTAATAGTTTGGAAAGAAAGTCTAACTTAGTTGGATTGAGTTACCAAGAAGTTGTTTAAGAATATGTTTGAGTTTTTTGACCCTTTGTCTTAGGATTAGTCAATTCTATTTCTCGATGAAGGAAAGAGATATAATTTAACAGTGAAGTGCACCTTGACGTGATAGAAGTTATCAGTTTGAGTTTGATTAAATATATTAATAATGATATAAGATTAATTTTGTAAAATTATTTTTATTTTTTTGATTTGTGTAAAACATCATATGATATAGGATGATAATTATTTTGACACAAAAGAAGTATAATTACGTGTTACACCTAAAAATTAGTCTAAATTATATGTTTGGAATCATGCAATATTTTTCTTTCTCTAGAAAGAATTTACGTGTTCAATTAATTCTCGCAAATTTAGTTGTGAGAAAGCAATAATTAAAACAGAATAAGCACTGGAGTAACCTAAGAAAATTACCAATCATATATAATCAGATGTATCGCCTATTTTATTAGAAGAGAGCTATTTACTTAATACGTACGAAAACTACCTGAACGAATTCACATGAATCTAAAAATAGTCAATCAAAGTATTGCATAACCATTCACTTAGGAAAGAGAATGAAAATCGTGTCCAATAAATTCACACCACTTAAGATTCGTGTGGATTATCATTTTCCTTTGTTAAAGGAAATAAATTGAAATCGTAAGATAGTTTCATTTTAAGAATGTAAGTATCATTAACTAAGCTATAGCATCTTATCCAAGCTTTCCTAAAATGGTTATTGATTCGCTTTCTTATTTATTTTATTAATTTTATTTTGAAATGTCGGCACTAAAATTAAGTAAGCATTTTTAGTGGTAGATCTTAAGCAATGATTTCGAATTCAAGATATATAGTTTTCACTAGATCTCTCAATAAAGAAGGAGAAAAAAATCATCAACTTGGAGACTGAGTTCTTCCAGGAGAACCATGAAGATCTATATATTATTCAAAAAATAATATTTTTTTTCATTTTTCTCTCTCTTAGATCTCAAAATGAGATCTACCACTAAAGATAAAAATGAGAGAGATCTTGGAAAATTTTCAATCCTACATAACAGTATGAGGTCCACAAAAAAGTAATCTAAGATCCAAATTTGAAATATATCACTAAAAAGGCTCTAGCTTTCCCTAGCTATTGGCTATGAAGCACAGACACGCCAAAAAATAGTGTGAATCGTGTCCGACATGCTCCGACACGGCGGCACACGTCGATACGCTCTAACACGGTGTCGGACGCGTGGTCAACAAACCTGACACGTTGACCACTTTCGACATGCGAATTTGACCGTTTCCGACACGGTTAAATGGCATTTTCGTAACAACATAAACTTTTTAATACCTGATATTTCTGGCATTCACGGCTCACGTGACCTTTCTCGCTTATCGCTTTTGGCTTCTCTGAGTTCTTCATGGTTTCACGGCTCACGCGAGTGATGCGACTACGCTCCGACCGTCGTTCGCTTCCGCTTCTCACTACCGTTGCCCATCGTTCGCTTCCCACCACCGTTGGCCCATCGTTCGACGTTGGCTTCTCGCAGGTAAGTGTTCTTGCAAGCTCTGACCTCTCTCTGATCTGTTTCTCTTATATGCTATTGAACGACTGCTTGCACCTTCTATGAGTCACCATTCTACGGACATCACTCACAAAACCCTCACTTTTGTAGTTTTGCTTTTCACTCTCATCGAGTCGTCGTTCTGCATTGTTTTAGGTTTTTTCTTTTTAGGTTTTTTTATAATAAAAAAATCATTTCATGTTACTCTTTCATATTTATGTAGTAAAGACTCTAAAGCACTAAAACCAATTTACTCTTTAAAAAAACCATTAATATGTTACTCTTTGAACAAGGTAAATAAAGCCAAATTATATTTTCTTTCACTTGATGAGCGAAAGATGGAGTCAAATGTTATTGATGAAAATGCTCCATGAAGATAATCTCTATATTTTATGTTTGTCTATGAATGTTCTATTTTTTTTTTTTTTGCTTTCTCTTAATGATAATATGGACTATTTAGTTCTTATCTTAAAAATTAAAAATTAAAACAGTTTCTTTGAATTTTTTTTGATTATATTGATGGTTATTATTAATTTAGTTTATTTTTTTTGTTAAATTATTGAATATTAAATAAAATATATACTTTATAAATTAAAAATGTTATTTAATATTAAAACGTGTTTCAATATATCAAAATTCATAATTTTATAAGATTAAGAGAATCGTGTCGTATTAAGTGTGGCATGTGTCGAAGTAGATGCTGCATGGCTACTGCCACAATCAAGACACTAAATGTTATCGAGCCTTGAATTGAGTTCTTTAATTTCGTATACAGCTCTTTGTCTCTACATTTTTACTTTTGGCATCGAACCTTTATGTACAACCTGCTATGGCCAAACTAAGTATAAATGTCATTGTACAATGAGACTCAGCTTGTATAAACATAATACATTAATACACACAACCTAAATTTACTAATAATAGCACATTAATTATTTAAAATATCAAACATTATATTTACTGTTGTACTTTATTAACTTAATTAGTATGTCTAAATTAAGGACATTAAACTTATACAGTAATGAACTGCAAAAAAAAAAAAAAAATCTAATCCTTGGCCTACTTAATTGATAGAAGCAAGACATGACAGATATTTTATCAACAGTTGTTATTTACAAGCTGTTTTTTACTCCATTTTTCTAGGATCGTAATAATTATAACATTTTTACCCTATTTTAATTAAAATAGCATACAGTTTAAGATACACTCCAGTCTCCCCCTTCTTCCGCCCCTTCAATTAAAAAGATACAACCAATGATATCAAAGGTGAAGAAAATGGTAAGCAAAAATCATTTTCATATTTTTATCCCCTCAAAAAATAAATTATGTTCTGTAGGCCCAATATATGTTCTATATTCTTAAAGCTTAAAAGTTCGTTTTGAAATTTTGAGAGATATTGTATGGGAAGATGACTAGCCCCTTCCCCCATTGCCTTTTTCTTATTTTCTTAATATGTGGACGAAAAGTTTTGTCTAATAATATATTGTCAGACTTAAATAATGTAAAAAATACATGAGATTTCTATATATAAAAAATTTCTCAGTTTAGCTTTGATTTTTGAGTTAACTATATATTATCGACGACACACCACAAACACAATTACATTTACCGTGTAGGTGAAATTTCTTTTTCTTTTCATTTCTAGTGTTTACCGTTTATTTAGTAGCAGTAAGATGACAAGAGAGAGAGAGAGAGAGAGAGAGAGAGAGAGAGAGAGAGAGAGAGAGAGAGGAAGGCTACCTCCCATGATTGTAACCCAGACAACTGAACAGTGGAAAGGTTTAATCAAGTAATTTCATCTGTTGATGTTCACTTAAATTATAAATTACACTATCTCTTCCCCGAGTTTATTATATTAATGGGACCACCGGTGTTTGGTCTAATTATAATATCAAATTTGGCATAGCGATATATAGTGATATTCATTGACATAATATTTTTCTTAATAAATAATAATTCTAGCAAATATTTTATGTTTTTAGAAACTTTTTTTTTTATTTGGAGTTGAGTTGAGTTTAGCACTTAAGGAGTTAAATACTCTTTCCATCTACAAAACCTTTTTAATTATAAGATCTTATAAAAGATAATTGTAACTTCTTCACCCTTACACTATTATTGTTTAAAAATCAATAATAGGAAAAAATATATTAATATATTTTCTTTATTATTCAGTTTTAAATAATGCATTTTATTTCTTATTTATTCTTAAACGTGACGAGTGTATTGTTTCCAAAGATTCTACTAGCGGGACTAATTCAGTAACTGACGGGTGATTCGGTATCTTGACCTATTGAATTGTTGGATATTCCGTTCCAATGTTATTGGGCCCAAATCCCTAGGTGTTGACCTGACCCATTTCCATTTAAGGTAAATCCCTAAATGAGGTGTCTCTCTTATAAATACCCTCATTATGAGGTGAGACAGTGACGAAGGAATTCCAGAGAGGCTGACGCTAGTTTGCGGCAGTGAGAAGCTGAGTGAAAAACAGAGAGTGGGTGTTTCTCCTGTCAGTGAGCCGTCGAGAGTGTCTTCGAGAGCTGAAAGTTTCTTGTTGAGAGTTGTTCCACTTCTGTTGTAAGCGAGGTTGTGAGAAGCTCCTGCAGGTGGCCGTCGAGCATATTATAACCATTATTTCTGAATAGTGGATTGTTCTGGACTTGGTCCCGTGGGTTTTTCCTCTTGGAGGTTTTCTCCCACGTAAAGCTATTTTTGTGTGTTGTTTCTCCCTATCTTTTCTCTCGTTTACTATTATATTGTTTCCGCTGCATTTTTTTATTGTGTTGGCTGCTGAGGGTTGAGTCGTGTGACTCCCCAGTGTTACGGTTGGTTGAGGAAGCTCCCAGCCGAGAAGGAGAAGTGTTCTGCCGGGTACGCGGAATCCGGACACGAGTGGTGCCGAGTACGCGAGTATCCGAGTAGAGGGTAGCCAACGGTTGTGGTGTCGAGCCGAGTACGCGGTGTCAGGTAGCAAATTCCACAACAGTTCTGGTATCAGAGCCTCAGGTTGGAGGCTCTGAGAGAGAGAGATACCGGGATGGAGACCAGTACCAGTGGCGGTGTTTTCCATGATGGGGATATGTTTAAGTTGACCGCCGATAACTTCGCCTACTGGAGGCCGATGATGGAAGATCATCTGTACTGCAAGGATTTGCATGAGCCCATTGTCCTTGATGAGAGGCCGACTAGAAAGATGGACAAGGAATGGGAGATCCTGAGTCAGAAGGCGGTGGCCACGATCAGGAAGCATATCGACAAAAGCCTCTTTGAGCACGTGTCCGAGTTCACAAATGCTTATGAGTTGTGGAACAAGTTAGAGTCCATGATTCAGAAGAAGACTCCGAGAAACAAGGCTCATCTGGTCTGCCGGCTTGTGAAGCTGGAGTATAAGGACGGGATGAGTATGATCGAGCACCTCAACATATACAAAGGTATTGTGAACCAGCTGTCCAAGGCCGACATGAGAATAGACGACGAGATGCAAGCTCTGTTGCTCTTGAGCTCGTTGCCAGAGAGTTGGGATACTCTGGTAGTTACGTTGAGTAACTCGGCACCAAAAGGGAAGCTGGAGATGGATGTCGTGACCGACAGCCTCCTGAATGAAGAAGCCAGGAGGAGAGAACGGGGTGCGAGCAGCAGTGGAGATGCCATTGTTTCCGAGCGGAGTAAGTCCGACTTCCGGGCTCGAGGAAGGAGCCGAGGTCGTGAAAGAAGGGTTAAGTCCCAGGATCGGTCGAGGCCGAGGAGTGAACTGAAGTGCTTCTATTGCGGGAAGATCGGGCACAAGAAGGCCGACTGCTGGACTCTGAAGAGAGATGAGCAGAGCAGGTTTGTGAAGTCAGATCAGGGGAAGAAAGAGGCTAGAAGTACCACGGCGGTGGTAGCTAGTGTGGGGCCCAAGATATTTCTACTCGGCGAGGACATTGTGAATGTCGCCCTTGATGAGTGTACCTGGATAGTGGATTCGGGTGCTTCTTTCCACGTGACCCCTCACAGAAGGTTTTTCTCCTCCTACCGGAGTGGAGAGTTTGGAGCTGTGGAGATGGGGAATCAGGTGACCAGCCAGATTGTTGGCATTGGTGAGGTGACATTGACCTCGGAGGTCGGATGTCGGATAGTCCTGAAGGACGTGAGGCATGTGCCTGACATGCGGTTGAATCTAATCTCGGTAGGGAAACTTGATGACGCCGGATTAGTGAACAGCTTTGGGAGCTGCAGATGGAAGCTATCCAAGGGAAGCTTGGTGATAGCCCGTGGAAGGAAGGAAGGCTCCTTGTATATGATGCAGGGAAGGATGAATGGCGGAGAAGCCAACACCGTGTTCGGTGGATCAAGCCTGGAGTTGTGGCATAAGCGTCTCGGCCACATGAGTGAGAAAGGGCTTGAAATTCTGGAGAGGAAAGAGCTTTTGACCGGGTTGAAGGGACAAGTGCTGGAGAGTTGCTTGCATTGTCTAGCTGGGAAGCAGCGCCGGGTTTCTTTTGTGAGACCGGACCAACCTCGGAGACGGAGGTATTTACTTGACCTCGTCCACACTGATGTCTGCTCCATGTCGGAAAGATCTATTAGAGGGGCACAGTATTTTGTCTCTTTCATTGACGACCACTCCCGCAAAGTGTGGGTATATCCTTTGAAGACTAAGGATCAGGTGCTCCAGTCGTTTAAAGAGTTCCATGCCATAGTGGAAAGGGAGACTGGAAGGAAGTTGAAAGTGGTCAGGTCGGATAATGGTGGAGAGTACAGGGTCCCTTTGAAGCCTACTGTAGAAAGGCCGGGATTAGAATGGAGAAGACGCCTCCCAAGACGCCTCAGCTGAACGGACTCGCTGAGAGGATGAACCGGACAATAGAAGAGAAGGTCCGGAGTATGCTATCCAACGTCGGGTTGTCGAAGGCATACTGGGGAGAAGCTGTGAGGACAGTCGTTGACCTGATAAATCTCTCACCATCGAGGCCTTTGGAAGGGGAGATTCCAGAGGAAATTTGGACAGGTCGGAAAGCGACCTATGATCACCTGAGGGTGTTCGAATACCGAGCCTTCGTGCACGTCCCTAAAGATGAGAGAGGGAAGTTGGATGCAAAGACGAAGGAGTGCATATATCTCGGATCGCCGAGGACCGAGTTCGGTTTCAGAATTTGGGATCCAATTGGGAAGAAGATTGTGAGGAGCCGAGATGTAGTCTTTCATGAGGATGAGACCATTCATGACATCTCGAAGCCCGAAGTCCGGGTTACTGTCCGAGGAGAAGAACCTGTCCCTCATGTAGATGCTGAAGCAGGGGGAGAAACCGAGGACATCATTGGAGGCAGTGTGAATGAAGATGGTGCCCAGCAAAGTGATGCCGGGATCCGGGCACAAAGTGTAGAGCCGGGTTCCGAGGGTGAAGAAGAAGAGCCGAGATACCCCACTAGAGTGAGAAGACCTTCTTCGAGATATCCAGCCGACGAGTATACCATCATTGCCGAGGAGGGTGAACCTCAGAGCTATGATGAGGCGGTGGAGAGTTTAAACCGAGCTGAATGGGAGAAGGCCATACAGAACTAGATGAGGTCGCTGCATGAGAATTAGACGTACGAGCTGACCGAGCTGCCCAAGGGGAGGCGAGCTCTGAAGAACAAGTGGGTGTATAAGATCAAACAGGAGGAGGTCGGCAAGAAGCCGAGATACAAAGCCCGAATTGTAGTGAAAGGCTGCAATCAGAAGAAGGGAATTGACTTTGATGAAATTTTCTCTCCTGTTGTGAAGTTAACCTCGATCCGATCAGTTCTAGCCATGGCAGCTACTATGGATCTGGAGGTGGAGCAGATGGATGTGAAAACGACATTTCTTCACGGTGAGCTGGAGGAAGAGATCTTCATGGAAAACCCGAGGGATTTGAAGTGCCGGGTTGCGAGGGCAAAGTGTGCCGACTGAGGAAGAGTCTCTATGGCTTGAAGCAAGCACCTCGGCAGTGGTACAGGAAGTTTGATTCCTTCATGACCGAGCACAAGTTCATGAAGACGGATGCCGACCACTGCGTATTCGTGAAGAGGTATGAGACTGGAGATTTCTTGATCTTGCTTCTATATGTAGACGACATGCTTATTGTCGGACAAGACAAGAAGAAGATTGCCGAGCTGAAGAGAGCTTTGAGCTCGTCCTTCGCGATGAAGGATTTGGGTCCAGCAAAGCAGATTCTCGGGATAAAGATTATTCGAGAACAAGGAAAGAGACTACTGTGGCTAAGTCAGGAGAAGTATGTTGAGAAGATCCTGAAGAGGTTCAACATGGACAAAGCCAAGACAGTGAGCACCCCCTTGGCCGGACATTTGAAGCTGAATGAGAGACAATGTTCGAGCTCAGATGAAGACCGAGAAGAGATGGAGAAGATCCCGTACCAATCTATAGTGGGGAGTCTAATGTATGCAATGGTTTGCACTAGACCCGATCTCGCCCATGCAGTTGGAGTGGTTAGCCTGTACCTTTCGAACCCCGGCAGGGAGCACTGGGAAGCAGTGAAGTGGATCTTCAGATACCTCCGGGGTACGACCCGAGTGTGTCTTCGGTTTGGAGATGGCAAGGCCGAGTTGCAAGGCTACTCGGATGCCGACTTGGGGGGAGATTCCGACTCGAGGAAGTCGACGACAGGTTATTTGATGACCTTTCTGGAGGAGCTATTGCGTGGCAATCCAAATTGCAGAAGTGTGTGGCACTTTCGACGACGGAGGCCGAGTACATTGCAGCGACTGAGGCGTGCAAGGAGTTCCTGTGGATGAAGAGTTTTCTCCAGGAGCTCGACTATGAGCAAGACGAGTATGTCTTGAAGTGTGATAGCCAGAGTGCAATTCATCTTGCACGGAACTCGGCATATCACTCCCGCAGCAAGCACATTAATGTGCGGTATCATTGGATCCGAGATGCGGTTGAGGCCGGAAAGCTCACACTAGAAAAGGTGCACACAAGTCAGAATTGGTCTGACATGATGACGAAGCCTGTAGCAGTAATGACGTTTGAAGATTGCTGCATGGGAGCCGGGCTTGTGAACTCAGTATGAAGTGCCGAGTAGAGGACCTCGACAGTGGTTGCCGAGTAGAGGATCTCGGCTGTGGATGCCGAGTAGAGGATCTCGGTAGTGGTTGTCGAGTAGAGGACCTCGGCAGTGGATGCCGAGTTGAGTTGAGAGAGGCCGAGTTGAGTCCTCGGACCTCAGTGGAAGACCGGCTTTGAAGACCGGGTTGCCAAGTTGTTCAGTGGAAGACCGGCTGATGTCCGGGTTGCCGAGTTGGAAGATCGATTTTGTCCGAGTTGCCATTTTTTTGTCGCATTGAAACGGAAGGGGGAGAATTGTTGGATATTCCGTTCCAATGCTATTGGGCCCAAATCCCTAGGTGTTGACCTGGCCCATTTCCATTTAGGTTAAATCCCTAAATTAGGTGTCTCTCTTATAAATATCCTCATTATGAGGTGAGACAGTGACGAAGGAATTCCAGAGAGGCTGACGCTAGTTTGCGGCAGTGAGAGGCTGAGCGAAAAACAGAGAGTGGGTGTTTCTCCGGTCAGTGAGCCATCGAGAGTGTCTCCGAGAGCTGAGAGTTTCTTGTTGATAGTTGTTCCACTTCTATTGTAAGCGAGGTTGTGAGAAGCTCCGGCAGGTGGCCGTCGAGCATATTGTAACCATTATTTCTGAATAGTGGATTGTTTTGGACTTGGTCCCTTGGGTTTTTCCTCTTAGAGGTTTTCTCCCACGTAAAGCTATTTTTGTGTGTTGTTTCTCCCTATCGTTTCTCTCGTTTACTGTTATATTGTTTCCGCTGCATTTTTTTACTGTGTTGGCTGCTGAGGGTTGAGTCGTGTGACTCCCCAGTGTTACGGTTGGTTGAGGAAGCTCCCAGCCGAGAAGGAGAAGTGTTCTGCCGGGTACGCGGAATCCGGGCACGAGTGGTGCCGAGTACGCGAGTATCCGAATAGAGGGTAGCCGACAGTTGTGGTGCCGAGCCGAGTACGCGGTGTCGGGTAGCAAATTCCACGACATGAATGACGTATAAGTCAAAATTGTTTGCTTATCTTTGTTGAAAATATTAAACATATATTTACTTTTTTATTTCATTTTGTTTTTATATTTTTATCATACGATATTATATTTGTTACATATTTCTTTTTATTTTTCTTTCTCTTATTTTTACCTCAAAACATCATATCTTGAAGTTTACCAAAGATTATTTAAGTTTTTAGAACTCAAATTCTAAATCATTGATCATTTAATTACTTGAAATAATTTCATATTAGTTAATTTACATCTCAATGTTTAATATGATAAATAATATAATAGTTCAAAATAATAATAAATACTAATTTAATATATTTTTATTCATAAAAATTAAAAATAGATATAAAAGATTGAGATAGACCTCTTAATTTAGTTTAGTTTGACGTTTTAGAATGAAGAAGTGTCCAATGTCAACCATTCATTAGGCAAAAATTTAAAAATAATATTATTTAATTATTTAATTAGCAAAAGGGGGCTGTTTGGGGAAAATTTAGGCATTTGGGGCAGCCAAACACGCCCTGCCTAGGCGTGTTTAAACACGCCCTAGCTAGGCGTGTTTAAACACGCCCTGGCAGGGCGTGTTTGGCTCCCTGATTGCCTATATAAGCCCCTGCAAATGG
>PYAF01003969.1:225419-236096 GCA_007407185.1 Glycine tomentella
AATATCATTCTTTAAAAATTGTTAATTATTAAGTTTTAAAATCTCAAATTTTGGACGGTTAAAAAATTGAAGAAAAAGTGAGGTAGATTGAAGTTTAAAAATTTACAAATTAATATTTTTTTTAAAAGAGTGGTTTGGTAAAACAAATAGAAGAAAATAACGTGCGATATCATTAAAAGACCTTTACGTTATATCATTTATATTATGTTGTGGTATTTTTATAATGCTAAATATGATTTATTGTCACCATTTTATTGTGCTAAAATTAGTATATCATGTATTCTGATAATTAGTTTAATATTTTATTTTAGAATACACGTTAATCTACACTTTTTTATTTTTTAAATAATTCAGAATAAGGACATATGTATTTCATAGCAGAAGCATTATTAGTTGTTTGAGCTATCCAAAAAAATTATGTTTCAGTTAAGTTATATTTTGTGGTAAAAAAAATCAGAAGCATTATTCGCTGTTTGATATCCAAGTTCATTGTGAATATCAAAATTTTCTTCTAAGTAACTTAACTGATTATCAAGACTTAAAATACAAATTACTAATTAAACTACAATTGTATCATGTGCAAGTTGCTCCACAGGGGTTATCAACCATGTTATACTAACTAATTGGCAGAGTTCATATATTTTTTTATATACACATGTTTATTAATCAAATCATTGCTAAAATACTTATGACAATGACAAGCCATTATCATACTCTTTGACTAATGCTTGAAATTGACACATTAAATGATTTATTTTATTTAAATGAGTTTCATGTAGGATGAATTAAAGAAGCTCATGGTATAGGCACAAAGTTCAGAAGGTTCTCAAACTGCTCCTGGCTATACAAATTGGAAAATTGACATCTATTCAAAAGTGAAAGCCCTGAAAAAAGATGGCATGTCAGTTGTCTTGGCAAACTTTCACCTAAAAGTTCAAATACTTCATCTCAAAGTTTTACTATAGAACTTAGATTTCAAAAAATTAGAGAAGGTACTTGAAAATCTTTTTTTCTTTTCTTAGAACACGATTTCTAGGAGACCAAGAAATTAATGATATTATACAAGCTGTAGATCAAGAGGTATAAACTCTTATAGTTGAACTTCATCAATTAATTGTGAAGATATTTAACAATAATATGATATGATATTTTACAAACATATATAATTTTATGTTTAAATACCCGATGCTGCACATGACCGAAGTGATACTAACATACAACAAACTACAAGTGATAGGAGCTAAGTGATATTGATAATGGTAAGAAATTTTAGTAGGAAAACTTAATGATGTATGGTTTAATATTTTTTTTCTTTTTATAATGTTGATTTTTAAACTTTGTGGGTGTTTCTATTGTTCATTGATCTATATGTATTTATGGAATTTGATTTCCGTTGAGGATTGCTTCTATATATGTTCACCTAAGTATTGAAGTTATTTATTTGATTATTAATGTGTTCATGATGCTGTTTTTTTTTTCCTTTTCTTTTCTTTGCTGGGTTGTTTTGAGATGCTTTCATCGACTTGTAACTTCCAATCAAGTGCAGGTAAGCAACCTCCCTCTCTTCTCCCTTAATATATGTTCAATTATTTTGCTCTTCTTTCCTTTTTATTTCTCAAAATTCCTTTTGATAAAGTTGAAAATTTGTTTGCATGAAATGAAGAAAGACCAATAGCAAATAATTGGATTTTGGTAGGCCCAACAGTACATATTGAAACTCCTCAAGGATTATTCATTTTCATTTTATGGATGGACAATAATATTTTTTTTAGAAATGAGATATTCATTTTTTTTTTGTTATGGATATATGAGACTACAATATTAAATTTGATGTTAGTAATTTTTGTTATGGATGGATGACAATATTATTTTTCATATGGTAATTAAAGAGATAGGTTTAATATATTTATTTATGACTTTACTAATAAATTTAATTAAACTATTTAAATTAAATTCATTAAAATTATTATCCATAATTTAGGTGTATGTTATAGTAACACAATACATGTTGACATATGTTAATTATTTATTCTCATATTTGCTAGAAAGTGTAGGCATATACTATAGTGACAAGCACTATATGTGGTTTAATCCTTTCCAAAATTCACACTTAAATTGTGTGTGGATATGTGTAATAGATTTATACTTAGATATATTATACTTATAGTGACACTTTTTGTGTGTCATTATAGGCAACATCCCTTGTAGTGTTGGGAGGAGTAAAAACAATGCCTATAAAAATAAAAGTAACAAAGTCATGTGTTAGAGTGCTCATTTTGGGGTAGTGGACAAATGTCACATTCAAAATGAAACAAATTTACCACATTTCGGAATATTAATTCAAATAACTTTGCACACTAAACCGAAAAATAATGCTACTAACGTTAGAGAGAGAGAGAAAATGGTTCAAATCTTATACATGCATAAAAATGATAAATAAAAGAGTAATACTTTATTTATATCCTACATTTATTATTATTTTTTATTATGTATCTCAATTGGTTTAAATATATGATCAGTCCCTAAAATATATTCATGTTTTATTTTTTCCCCTGAGTTTTTTTTGCTTTACTCGTGATCCTTTCAAAAAAAATTCTTTTGTTTTTTGTCTTATATGAATACACCTAATTTTTGTTTTAGCCCTTATAAATTAATGATTTATTGTAATGGTTGGAAAAAAAAAGAAAGAAATGTTTCAAGGACCAAAAGTTAAGGAAAAAAAATAGATGCCAAAAAGAAAATATAACTATATTTTAAGGACCAAAGACACATATTTAACTAATCTCATTTTTATTTCATGTTTTATGTATTTCTTCCACGTATATTTATATTCGTATTATAATGTAATAGCACCCCAAAAGGCAAAAAACCAAAACATTAAGGAACCCTTGTCATCAATTTTTTTAGAAATAAACACATTCAACACACTTATCGTTTTACTGATTGATATTAATTTTTTATATTAACAATGCATAGAAAAATAGAGTCTTTCACTTAAATAAATAGTTTATATACTAACAATTAGAGTCCTTCAATCATGAATTCTTCTGTATCATAAATTTATTAATTTTATAATAATTATTTTAAAATTTAATCTGATGATATTTTTTATTGGTTAGATATAAATTTTTTCTTATATTCTAATTGGTCATCAATATATAATTTTTTTTACACCAATAGTACATACCTAAAAATTTTGCAAACAACTCGGCTGGAGCCCAAATCCGTATGTAATGATGGATCCGTCTCTATAAGTGTGGCCCAATCACCAAGCGTTGGACCCACATGCTAGTGTCCAATGGCCCAATCCCATGCAGCAAAACATTATACAAGGCTACACTTTGAACAAAAAAGAAACAAACTCGTTCATGTATTCTCATAACAAATAGTATTGCCAAAGCCTAAAAAGTAAAAAACACACAAATAACAGGCTTGCAAAATGAAAAATGGAGAACGGTGTCTCGCATTTTAGTAGTGCATGTAGAGTAGTAGAAACAAACGCCACGTAATGATATCCTAGGACACCAGTGTTTTTTTTCTTTTCTTTTCTTTTATATCACAAAAATTCTTTATTAAAGACAATTATATTTCAATCGGATAATTTATGAACAATAAAATTCTTATTCTGAGTATTTAATGGAAGTATATACTTAGACTCAAATTTGAGACCTCTAATTGAAATAGAACAATCCCGTCCAGTTAATTTTTTTTTCCATATTTTTGTTATTTTTGATATTTTTATTTTCTATTTTAGAAAGATGAAAATAGCTTAAGAATGATTACATACAAGAACATAAATACCAGTGTGTTTTTATTTTATATCCATATCATGCATCCTGATTATTTTATATTAGTATTAAAAAAAACATCAAAACAAAGAGACAAAAATAAATGAAAGCCAATTAAGAAGACAACATATAGTTATCACTAATATTTTTAATAAAAAATTATTTATTAAAAAATATCAATTTAATATTTTATATTAAAAAATTGAAAATTATAAAAATTGTATTTTAATTTGAAGATTTTACCTTTAAATTGTATTTTTTTTAAAATCTTTTATCAAATTAATCCCACAAAATAGCTCGTGTAATACCCCCCAATTTCAAGTATTAGAAATAAACCAGGATAAAAGTTTTATTAAAACTTTGACAAGGTGTGCTTGGATGTAAGATATCCTAAGAATTATTATTATTATTACTATTATTATTATTATTGTTGTTGTTAGCAGGTTTGATAGTGTTAGTCATACCATAGTACGTGAATTTAATAGGAACGGGCTAATCATACCATAATATGTGAATATAATAGGAATGGGCTAATTGTAGTCAAACAAAGTAACTAAGATCCAATAGAAGACCAAGTCCACCTATGGGTTATGATAATCGGATGTAGGGAAAAAATTACGTTTAGTTTTCACATAATAGAAGGAAGAAGAGAAAAGAAAGGAGGAAAAAGGTAGTCGAGAAGCGGAAGAATTGTATTCTAGCTAAGCAATCCACTCTAGCTCATCTAAAAAAACAACTTTGACTTAGTGAGCTAGTTAGCTCAGCTAGACTGTAAATGTAAAACAAAGAGATTAATTTGCTAAGCAAGCTTGTCTCACTAAACAAGAAATAAGTGTGGCTAAGCAAATTAACAATTAGTGAACTTGCTTAATTAGTTTCTTAAATATGATTGTATTGTCCTAATGCTTGAGAAGTGTATAAGTTGGGTCCTATCAGAAAAATAATGCAAGTTGACAATAATTAGATGTTTGGTGAATTTAAATGTAAATTTTAATATGTAAAACTATGTTGTGAGATGTGTAGGATCTTTTAATAAGAATGTGAAATCTCTATGTTGTTACGAGATGTGTCTCGAGGATTTCCGTCATTGAGTGAATGCAAGTATGTTACCTTCCTTTATTGGAAACATGTGATTGTATAAAGTATTTGATATTATTTAAAAATGTGTGGCCAAATATGAGACGGTATATTGTGATGTGAAATTTCTTGTGATTGGATATCACTAAGATAGGTAACCTAGAATGTGAGAGACTAGTTTAGGCTAGGGTGGTATTTCAATGGTAAGTTACCTAGCCTGTGAGAAGCAAGAATGAGTTTACTTATGTTTAAAGAGAAGTCCAAAGGGACACTTTTGTGCCTCGTTTGTTTTATTCATGCATCATAACATTTGAGATATTTGTGTTAATGGAAGGTAGCTATAAATTTAGACAGTCGAGGTTTGTGATGGGTTTATTTAATGAAATATCAAATAGTTTTAAAATTTTATAAAAAGTTGTAGACATAATATACTCAATAAAAAAAACTTTTAATTTAATGATTAGATTAATAAAATTTAATACTATAAAATTTATTAAATAAAGTAACTTTAACAAAAAAAAAAAACTCTTAAAATAAGTTGATTGTTCTTCTCTTTATAATATATTGATAGAAGTATACTTGTATGGTAGCTAGTGCTAATAAGGTATCTTAGCTGTATTTTCAGATAGATGGACAAATAATTCAAACTTTCAAAATCATCTAGAATTTTCCAAAAAGTTATTGTTACAATAAAGAATAAACTTAACTTTACAAAAATTTATTCACTTTATCTTTTCAGGGTCAATTGATAGTAAAAATAAAATTTAAAAACTAAAATGACTTTTTGGAAATTAAAATATAATTAACAAAAGGTTTCTAAAAATTTAAAAGCTAAAATGTCCAACTTATACAATTTTAAAGACTGTTAAAAACTTAATTTTACAGTAATTAATATAGGTTAAAAAAAGTTGGAATTGAGGCACAGCTGAGACGAATCCAAAATGCCAAATAGTGTAACGTGAACTGAACGACCTGGTCGTGCCATAGTTGCAATCTGAATGGAATTTAGTTGGTTTTGATTTTGTCTCTGGTTAGACCAAAACAAGGATTACTGGTGGAAAAACAAGAAGCAAGTTGGAGGACAATTAATCACGCTAGATTATACTGCTGTGGCAAATAATCTATAAAAGTTATTGACACTTATAGAGAGAAACAGCGAACGTGAAAATATTTAGTATGTAAAGAGTACAATCTATAAATAACATTATTTTTTTATAGCTTAAATAACTTCCTTTCAAAAGATTGATCAGTGTCTATATGTGTGTGATTTTCAACGAGCCAATGGGTTAATTTCACTTATTTATAAGTATTTTTTTAACACTAACATTAAATTAATAGCTCAACTTAGACGAAGATTCATTTAATTAGAAATGTATTTTCTAAGAAAATTTTCAAACAAGCCAGTATAGCTACCTCTAAATAAGATAACAACTCTATCTAACTTTTAAGTAGGGCTTTTAACAACTCTAACTTTTAAGTAAGGTTTTTCTAAGGCATTGCTAGTTTTTTTTTTTTTTTTTTATGTTTCTGTTCTTTATTTTCTGAATCATTAAAAAAAAAAAAGTAAAGCATCGTTAACCGTTTTCTTCGCACTCGACTATATGATTCCCATGCACTGTCATAGATTTTTATCTTTTTTACATTGAAACTACTTACCATAACAGTAGATATCAAGGGATTTCCCGTATTAGCAATGTTTTGTAAAAGTTTTCATATTAAAATGATTCCAATGTCTCAAAATTAATTAATTACTATTGGAAGAAAAAAAATATAAAAACTGAATTGAAAAATAAATGAATAATTGACAAAAAACACAGGAAACATTTTTCATTTTATCTTTTGACAAGTCGT
Organism: Glycine tomentella; assembly: GCA_007407185.1. NCBI lineage: Eukaryota > Viridiplantae > Streptophyta > Magnoliopsida > Fabales > Fabaceae > Glycine > Glycine tomentella. The sequence goes on from PYAF01003969.1 coordinate 232,136, forward strand.
TTTACGAAATTATATTCATTAAATGTAGTTATCATTTTTCTTTCCTAATGTAATTGATAAAATAAGCAGGATTGTTATTGAATATGGAAATGAATTCAAAACCTTACACCTATATTAAGAACGCAAAACGTTATTCAGATCGATCCCTTCAGCTAGTTGACAATGAAACATGATGCATGTCTAGTCCACTGTTTATATGACAACTGATATGATAATAAGATTACAGAAGTCGAAAGCTCACTAATATGTCCATACAGATTTGATTGTTCTTTTTTACTTTTATATAACAGAAGTTCGACAATTAACATTAGCAATGAAAGAACCAAATAACAACGGTCGTCGCACGTTAGGCAAAAAAATCTCTAGAAAACTATACCAATCAAATGGACATGAAGGAGTATAATATTGTGGAGCCTAACCTATATCTTCCACATTTTCCTTTCCCATTTCCAATTAGACCTTCGTAAAATCAAAAGAGAAGAAAAAGGTTGAGTACAGTATTTATATGCTGTGTAAATACTGAGTTACCTGATCTTGCTACTTTTTCTGTAATTCGATACTACTAGTACCTTTTTTTATATATAATATTTTTTGCTGAATTAAAAAAAAAAAAAAAAAAACCAGTTACGAAGGTTTTTCTACAAACTGTATTCATCTACAGACTGATACTTTATGAAGGGTCATAGCATTGTACAGTATTTGATAGATTGAATAGAAGTGCACACATTCTCTTGAACACGATTGCTTCTAGAGGAAAATATACGTTAAAAAAAAAAAAAAAAAAAAAAAAACCCTGATGTTTTGACCTAGTAAGAGCTGCTAATGTGTGCGTATTGGTCACGTCCACAAATAGTGGAGCTATAAAATTAAAAGCCTAAGTCTAAGTTTGAAAGACTTTACACTTTTTTAACTCTTAATTTTTCAAAGCATCACGCGTTAAACTAAAAGTAAAGTTTGATTTGATAGTTGGGTCAGCCATAAAAGTCTTCCTAATTCTTATGGAAGGGGAGCCAGCAAACAATCATGGAGCATTGGCCATGCGTTCATTTCATGCCATGTATATCTACTAAGCGTAAAAAAAATTGATGCAAAATAACGCGCAAACTAAGAGGATGTTGCATATTACTCGATTGTAAAATTGAATTCCCTTCAAGGAATAATGTTTTATTAGAACCTAAATTAAGGACAGTTAAGACCCAAAATTGTTAATCAAGTATTGCATCAGTTACAGGTGCTCTAGCATAAGCAAAAATTTAAGAGAATATATCAAACCAAAATTAAAGGACTATATTATAACGCCCTTAGTTAAAATAATAATCTATATTAAAATAATATAAAATTTTAAAATTACATTAATCCAAAACATCTCATCTATAATAAATAAAGTTAAATAAATAAGTCTTTATATAAATAAAAATATTATCTTTAAAATATAGACATATAAACTAAATGAATACTAAAAATATAATTAAAGTGACCACATCCAATTTATTCTGAAATATTAACTAAACTAAAATAAATGTAACTAAATAAATTATGTCTTTAAGTCTCCTTAAATTCAACAACTTCTTTTTCGTACTCTGAAAACAACACTTATAATACAATGATAATATCAGTGAATAAAATAACTAACAGGAATTTATAAATAGTGTTGTTCTCATTATGTGCAATAGTCCAAAAAAATCAACTATTATATCCACAATAAATTTAAAATAAGATTATATATATATAAATAAAAATCATATTAAACAATCACAATTTATGAAATTTTAAATAAATAAAATACTTAAATAAACAACATCACATCAATGCATCCAAATAAATCTAACAAAAACAACTTAATAATTCCCATAATCAAAAGACATTATTCTTTACTTCTCATAATCAGTATAGATCTCAGATTCTTCAAAGGGTATATGAACTCATATTCTATGTAATAGCCTCTCATTGTTTTTCTTATCGTAGATGGAAATATTCAAAATCTCTTTGTGATCCCAGATTAAGATATCTATAAATAAATATCATTGTCATCCCATATGGAGATATTTAATATTATAATTTCTTAATAAAATGTACATCATCTTTTTTCATTAGATGATGATCAACTCACAAAATTACAAGAATATCATTCTAAAAAAAACTACTAACAAATTCTCTAATTTGGTGCATCTAATAATATTTCTCAAAATCACACCATAACAATATAGAATCAACTAATAATATGAAACCACATATATAACAACAATTATATATGTAATATAATAACTAAGACATAATATTTTCAATAGTTAGAACATAACACACTTAAATACAAATTGATCCTAATCCAATAGGTTAAATTATATATTCATTAATTCAATAATAAAACCCTTTAGATAATACCATAAAGATTTAAAAAATGTTGTTTTACTTCTTAAATTAAGTAATTCATGCCCTTCATTATCATTATTGTATTCTACCAATTACACTGCAAAATTTTCATCCCAACTTTTTTAAAAACAAAAATAATTCAATTTAAATATGAGAGATAACCACTTACTCCAAGAGATGAAAGAATTACTCTTAATTTGAGCCCTTTGTTTTATTTTAAGATTAATAGCTGAGATTAACCATTTTAATCTATGCATGTGACTCTAGTGTGGTTAAGAGCCTTAACGTTTAGTTATCAAGTGCTACTCCATCTTTCCAGTGTGTCACACAAACAGACCTGCTATTGTTCGCCAACGTTGTTGCCTAGCTCATTGCATCACTCTATCACATGCGAACAGTCCCACTCGTTATTGTTTGGCTATATCACTCCGTCTTTAGTGCTAGTTTTTAAACAAATATCTTGAACTCAAGATCTGATCTTCACAAGATCTTCCAATAAAGGAAATGGAGAGATTTCCAACATGGAGAATGAATTCTTGTACAAGATCCTTCAAGATCTGCGCATTGTTTAAAAAAAATTCATCTCTCTTTGTCTCTCCCTAAGATCTCAAAATGAGATCTACTATTAAAGGAAAAAATTAAAGAGATCTTGAGAGATCTTTAATAAGGTCCATTAAAAAATGGTCTAAGATCCTAATTTAAGATCTACCACTAAAGATACTCTTATTGTTTCTCTATCATACTCTTTCCGTTGTAGATTGGGAATCTAATCTCAATAAAATGATGCTGGCTAATCATCGATTAATGTCCACTTAGTTAAAGTTCAAAAACAGTTAAGTAACTCAACTAAGAGCTAACCACGGTATAAAACTTGTTTGGTCACCTCATATTTGCATTTTTCAAATTGTCATTTTTATTATGTTTCTTAAGGAGCCAATATTTGAATCTTTGAATTTAGAAGAGGTCTAAAGAATTAAATTTAGAAAAACTAGATTGATGTTTGAGTACATTTGCAGTAGCAAAAGGGAAATACTCATAGTAGCATTCTATTTTGTTTTGCCACTGCAATGTTGTTGGGGGAATCACATCTAGTGGACTTGATGAGGAACAGATTTAGAGATACAAACGGAGTTGCAAAAATATTACTGTGTTTGTCTCATATTCTTTAGTTGTCGCAGACTGGAGAGATGAAAATCAAAGGATCTATCTTGTTGAATCCTCTTCTAGTGTCACATATCTCTTTAATAAAATAAATCTAAGCCTTTTGATTTGAGAAAAATAAAGGGTTAAAATTGAAAGTAACTTTTTCAAGTTACTCATAGAGTAAAGAGTAAAGTGAATCTCCTATCTTTAAACATATACTAAACTTTGATCATACATATGGATACATATACAAATATATTTTATTTTTTATAAATAAATTTTATTAATATGAACTTTAAATTAAAATATTCTGAGGAAATAAATTAATATAATTCAAAAAAATGGTAATTTATTACATTATTTTATTTTAACATGTAATATATTATTTATAATATTACCCAATCATTCCTATTAGACTATATATATATATATACAAATGTTTAAATTA
>PYAF01003969.1:239285-269340 GCA_007407185.1 Glycine tomentella
CAAAATCTTCTTTCCCAGAAATACTATTTTTTAGGATAAATATGCCAAACATAATAAAAAAAATTCCAATCTAAAATTCCTAGGAAACTAAAAAAATTTCCTGTACCAAAACTATACTAAAAGTATTAAATTATTGATTATATTCCTTTTCAAATACATCCTTTACTTGTAAATATTATTTACAAATTAAATTGTTTCTATTGTTGAAAAAGTTTTTAAAATTTTATTTGAGCTTAATTATGTTAAAAGATATAAATTTCCTATTCTATACAGTATATTGAGAATAAAAACTTAGAAATATTTTATTATAAAACTTTGATTCAAAGTTTTGTAATTAATAATAAAAAATAACAAACTATATTAAATTAAACTTTGAGCAACAATTTTCCAAACCATTAAATTACTCTTTGATTCTTTGAATATAGATTTTGTGAACATCAGAAATATAGACTCCGCCAGCTATGTTTGGATTATATCTGGTTAGAAATTTATTGGAGGGTGCATGCTAAACATACTTGTAGAGAAATGTATTTTTAAAAGAGTTCAAATGGTGCCTCAAACATGCACTTAGTTACTACACTTCTATATAGTGTCAACGAATGTTTCTCCACAATTCACCAATGTGAAACCCAACTTGGACTGAGTATCATCTTTTTGGCCGGAATTTTTAGATAATGTCAAGACGCGTAGAACAAGTGAGAAAGAAATGGGATAGATGCAAACACTCAAACAAATGTCTCCATTACCATAAACGGAATAAAGCCAAAGTATCAGATTCCAAAATCTTCATAATTAAAATATACCTTTTTTGGCAAAATTTAAAGCGATGCAACTTTTGGGGCAAAATGGCAAGTGTATTATGAATTCCAATTTATACGGCTGGGATTTAGCACAGGTGGATTTTAATTCCTATTAATAAATGCCTACATGGCATTGATTTCACATGAATATTATACATAAAACCCCAGAACTTTAATTTTAAAAAAAATTGATTGAGAATGGGACCTCTCCAAAAAAAAAAAAAAGTAGAAACTTATGTATTTTCCTGTTTTGATTCATGTACCCATATCTGAAAACATTCCTCCTACTATTGCCCAGTAACCTTCATGAATTTAATGTAACAGTTAATTAATATTAATTAATTATTAATATTAAAAGATAGAAACGAGAAAATACATTCACTGTTTTATAGTACTAATTTACATTTTGTGCAAGTTCAGTGCGCTTATGCTCCGCCCCACCTCTCTGTGTCTCTCACCCCATTCTGTGTTAGCAGGCCAAATAGTGATTTACTATGGTATATGTTATTGGTCGGTCATCAAAAGAGGCTTGAAATTGAAATTTATTTTTTTATTTTTTTAAAAGAAATAGTACTTCCAAGCGTTTGAGCTGTTAAATGGTGGCTGTAGCTAGCAATAGCATTAGTACTGTTGTGTTGACCCTACGTGTGCAATACTCCAAATTAGGGTCGAACATTCCAAATTTACTAGCGCAAACCCTCCCCTTATAAAGCCTTGCAAAGTGCAACAAACAATTCGACACACACACAACACTCTAATTCGTTAATTCCTCTCTCTCTCTCTCTCTCTCTCTCTCTTTGATTCTCTTGTCTCTTGTGAGAAACTGTCAAAAAAATGCGCCAGTTATCACCAACCTCAACTTTCTGTGAAAGCAGTGAGTGCCACCCAAATGCATCAAATCCCAAAGTACAAGATGAGCCCAACATGTTAACCACCTTGATCCCCAAATCCCCAACATGTCAACAACAACAAATGCAAAATCACCATGATAATAATAACACCACCCATTTGTCCCTTTCCCTGAACGAAGCCAAGTGCATAGCCAACATCTCTTTCTCCATGGTCCTCACTGGCTTATTACTCTATTCCCGGTCCATGATCTCCATGCTCTTCCTCGGCCACCTCGGAGAACTCGCTCTCGCAGGTGGCTCCTTAGCCATCGGCTTCGCCAACATCACTGGCTACTCTGTTCTCTCTGGCCTCGCCATGGGCATGGAACCCATCTGCGGCCAAGCCTTCGGCGCCAAAAGATTCAAACTTCTCGGCCTCACCATGCAGAGAACCGTTCTCCTTCTTCTCGTAACCTCATGCCTCATCTCATTATTCTTCTGGCTCAACATGAGGAAAATATTACTCCTTTGCGGCCAAGAAGAAGACATAGCCAACGAGGCAGAACTCTACATACTCTACTCTCTCCCTGATCTTGTACTACAATCTCTGCTACACCCTTTGAGAATCTACCTTCGGAGCCAGTCAATAACGCTCCCTCTCACGTGCTGCGCCGCAGTTTCAATCCTCCTCCACGTGCCCATCAACTACCTCTTCGTCTCAATCCTCAACCTCGGAATCAAAGGCGTCGCCATAAGCGCCGTCGTCACCAACCTCAACCTCGTCGGGTTGTTGATTGTTTACGTAGTTGTCTCCGGCAAGCACAAGAAAACGTGGCCGGGTATTTCGCGCGAGTGCTTCCAGGGGTGGAATTCATGGAAAACGCTAACGAATCTCGCGATTCCGAGTTGCGTTTCCGTTTGTCTGGAATGGTGGTGGTACGAAATTATGATTTTGCTCTGCGGGTTGTTAGTTAACCCTCAAGCAAGTGTGGCCTCCATGGGGGTTCTGATTCAAACAACGGCCTTGATATACATTTTTCCGTCTTCTTTGAGCTTCGGAGTGTCCACGCGCGTGGGGAACGAGTTGGGAGCCGGGAATCCTCGGAGGGCGAAACTCGCGGCGATGGTGGGCCTCTGTTTCAGTTTTGTGTTCGGGCTTTCTGCTTTGGCGTTCGCAGTTTCAGTGAGGAATGTTTGGGCTTCCATGTTCACACTCGATGGACAAATCATTGCTTTGACGTCAGCGGTGTTGCCGATTATTGGGCTTTGCGAGCTCGGGAACTGTCCCCAGACGACGGTGTGCGGCGTCTTGAGAGGGACAGCGAGGCCCAAATTGGGGGCCAACATAAACTTGGGTTGCTTCTACCTCGTTGGCATGCCCGTTGCAGTGTGGTTGAGCTTCTTTGCAGGGTTTGACTTCAAAGGGTTGTGGCTGGGGATGTTGGCGGCGCAAGGGTCGTGTATGATGACGATGATGATCGTGTTGGCAAGGACCAATTGGGAGGGTCAAGCGCTAAGAGCTAAGGAGCTCACAAACTCTGATTCTGGTAAGGAGAAAATTCTGGTGGAAGAAGAACAGGAGGAGGAAGGGTTTTTGGCATCATGTGCCACCAAAGAAGGTTCTGATTTGGTTGTTTAATTTGTCACAGGTCACAACAATACATAGTCTCCGCAAGGATTTATTATAATTGAAGATTGGTCAGAAGATTAATTTAGTTATTCTTCTATACAGAGGATTATTATTTTTTTGTTGACAAAAAAAAAACAAAATTGAGGACAAGGGAGAATAGTAGTTATTATTAGAGATTATAAGGTGAAAACAAACCTAGAGATATGAGTTAAATTAAATTAAATTTAAATGCATGATTCCTATTTTTTGTTAATTGTTTCGATTCATATTTTTGGTTTAGTTTATACTAGTTTTGAAGAAGGGGAAAATAGAAAATGATCTAAGTTACTACTTTTTGTGGTGGGATATGCTAGTACTTAATTTTGTCGTCTATGATTAAGCTGATCTTGCATGCATGTACTAGCTACTTTCTTTTCTGATCAATTGTAAACACCACACCAGCTCCACGTCATGATATATCTTAGCACGTTTTGCATTAATTCAAGCAACAATAGACGACATTTATATTAAGAGTGGTAGGAATTCTAGCTAATTTGCAGGAAGAATGGCATCACTTTGTTTTCTTTTAGTCTCTTTCTTATCTATTCCTAACTGAATTTTTTTTCTTTGATTTTATTTTGACTTAAATGAAATTTTTGGTTTCACTATTTTATTCAATTTATAATTTTGATTTTTTTATTTTAAAATTAAAATATTTTATCATCTTATTTTAAAAAATCCACAATTTTGATCCCTTATAAATACAAATATTTGATTCTCATATTTTAGAAAATCCTTAATTTTGATTTCCAAATCTTAGAAAATTTACAATTTTATTTAATCTTTAATTTTTCATACATTTTATTTCTTTTATTTCTTATTTTATAATTAATTAAATCGTTTCTTGATGATAATTTAAATATATCAGATTTTGAGTTCAATTGGATCAAAAGAAAATGAATAAAATATATTGACAGAATTGAAAATTTGATCAAAATTACATTTTTTTTAAATAAGAGGACTAAATGTCTCTATTTTAAAATAAGAGGACTAAAATTATATATTTTTAACAATAAGATAACTAAATGTCTTAATTTTAAAATGGAGAAACTAAAATTACGGATCGAATAAAATGGAGAGATCATAATGACATTTAACCCTTTTATTTTTACCTGCTGAGTTGAGAAATGAAATATAGATTATATGAATTCAACTTACAATTTTTTTTATTATTCCTTTCGTTTCTTGTCTACTTTTAGAGGGAAAATTGATATTTTTTATCTGTCTATTTAGATATTTAAAACAATTATATTTTTTTTACCGTATACTCTTGTCCCTACATGATTCTTAAATATTTTACCTATTGATCATAAACTGAAGAGAAACAATAGTATAAATCATATTAAAAAATTTAAAATATTTATATTATAAACAAATATATATAGCCATATTATGTACCACCTTTCTAAATTAAATAAATAAAACGAAACAAAATGAATATTCTTTTAACAATCGATATAAGCTAGACTTCCACATGTGTACATATATGCCTATATTATATTTTCTTAGTTATTACATATATCACGTAAGAGTATGATCTAATAAACCAATGACCGATTAAATTAGATGATACAAGCTAATTGATTTTAAATTTGAGTTTTGTATAAAAAAATAAAAAAAATAAAAACTCTTTATGAGACCTACTTCATCATGCTATTAATTTTTTTAACAGGAACAAAAGTGACATACCTATGAATAAAATGCATGCGCTCAAGAAAAAAGTAAATTGTGACCGTATATTAAAATTAGATTTTTAGCCTTCTCCTTCCTTATGAGATGTTTCTATTTATGGCATGATGAGGATTTGTAGTAGATATGGAATATCTCTAATGGTACTTTAACATTCAAGTTAGAAGGAATTTTAACAAGAGTGACAATAATTGTAGAAATATATAATTCAACATTTGAGTGTCTTAATTAAAGTACGTACGAGATTTGGTCTTTCGGTTTAGATATAAAATTGTAATTGAATGTATCTTTTTATTTTAAAATAGGTTGACCTGATTGGAAAAAAATAAATTAGATACTAAATAAAAGTTTCATATACCTCCTAATTATATAGGGAAAAAAGAACCTTTCAAAAAATATCCATCTATTTCAAAATCATTCTATTGTGTGATCTCCTATTTCAGGTGTAGTCAATTCGCCTTTGCAAGCAATTCCTCTATTATGATTTTCTATTAATTTACTCCACTTATGGACCTTTGGACTAGGTTTTTTTTTTTTTTTTTTTTTTTACAAAACGAAGGACCTACTGAGGCAAAGTTGGAATTCAAGGAAATGAAAAAGAAGTACTAACAGAAAATGAGTGTTGGAACTTGAAACTTAAAATTAAAATCTCATGCTGTAAAAAGGATTGCTTTCAAAAGGAAAATACCTACAAAAAACCCCAGAAATAGCAAAAGAGATGTTTTCTTGTTTAAAAATATAAAATCAAATATATAATATAAAAATTAAAAAAATTGTTTTTTATAATAATATAGCATGATCCTTATTAATTAATTATCTACGTTTATTTCTTATTTATAGTAAATTGTGTAGGAACTTATAATAATAACCTTTTGCATTGTTTAAAACTTGCAGAGAGCATTTTTATATTGTTTTGAAAACCATGTGAACCTTTTTTTTAAAGTTTTTAACAGCTCCTCCTTTTACCTCTCTTAAAAATTCAATGAATAATTTAACATTCTTTAGAAAATTCACAATTGCAATTTTTTTTCAATAACCCATTGGTTTTGGCATTGGTTCATTATTGTACATCGTTCTAGCATGCATGCTAATATTCTTAATAGAAATATGTGACTTTTCAAATAATCATTCTCAGTCAAAAGTTTTATTAACAAAATACATATCAGTTAGCAGCAGCAACAATAAGAATAATAATAATAATAATAATAATGCTAGGTTTTCGAGTAATACTAAGTCATAGATACAAGCCAATTCAAGCAAACTGAGGATAAAATAGCCATTTACCTTCTCTGAACTGGTTGAGTCTTATGTCGGGTTATTGGCAACAAAAATTGACCAGCCACAATTTGATTAGTATTAGTATATCGATTGTTTTCTTTTTATTATTTTAAATAATATTTCGCACTAAAATTCTCAAGTGTTACTTTGAAGAAACAAAATTAGTACTTATTTAGAGTATTTGATGTATTAATAAGCCAAACTAGTTGTCTAACGCATATGAATGACCTGGAATTATCTGCAAGTTTCACATTGAGAGAGAGCGTGAACTCGACGACATGGTATATACACGTTCTTTCATCTTTTAAGAATCTTTATCTCAGAGTTAAATCCAATTCGATCTCTTCATTTTACACTTCCAATCATAAATTTGTATTCTCAAAACAAGTCTTCGAACCGCCGAGAAAGAAAGAATATTAAACTAATTAGGTCATTTTATATATAAACACATTGTAATTACTAGTTAGTATTTGGTCGATGAGGACCTTGCACATATCCATGATCTACATTCTGCAAGTAACACTAGCTAAGATTTTAATTAATTTTGATGTATATTAGGCTAGCTACAGGTTGACCATATGTCAGGATTGAAACTTGTTCATAAAATACACATACAATATATATAATAATATTGTAAGAAGACTAAAGCTAGCTAGAATAGCCGAATATTTTATTATACGAAAGAAATCAATTATAGCCTAGCTCATGAAATCCCAAATTAAAGGAGAATCTGCACACGCCATACTGATGATAGAAATTTGAAAAGAGTAAAACATGTATCTTTTGGATATTTCCGTTTTAATGTTTGACCCAAATCCTAATGTAATAGGAAAGGGATTTGTTGACTTGGACCCAATTCTCGAGGGAGTTGACCTCGGCCCATTCCAGTTTAGGGTGCTGAAATCCCTAAACTTATTTCTCTCTATAAATATGATATTTATAGATGAAGGCCGTAGAATTCAGAAATCAGAGGATGGAGAGAATTCTCGTTTGAGCACACAGAGAAGAGATAGCTTCTTCTGTGAGAGTATCTCCGAGTGGTTGAGTGAGCAACCCTTGTAGAGAGAGTTCCACCATTATTAGTGAGGTTGAGAGTCTCCAGCTAGCGGTTGTTGAGAGTGTGTTTGTAATCGTTATTGTTGATAATAGTGGATTGTTTCTGGACTAGGTCTCGTGGGTTTTCCTTTTCGTGTTAAAGAAGGTTTTCTCTCACGTAAAGTTATTCTTGTGTGTTGTTTTCTCTCCTGTTCTTTCTCGCATTTTTTTGATCGTTCACGTTTCTGCATTTATTCTGTTTGAGGGTTGAGTCTGAGGTGACTCCCTGTTCGTTGGTAGAGAAGGTGTGCTCTTCCCAACAGTATCTGTATATCCCTATAATAACTAACATATGGGAGTTCCCTGAAACTGTCACGTACATATATACATAGTATATATAAATTAATGAGTTAAAGACCAAACTAATAACGACCTAGTGGTTTTTGCATCCCAACACAACTCACAGTCATACCTCAACTTGCCAACTACTAACTGTTCAATTTTGGCTCCTTTTCTATTTCTATACTCCTACGCTTTTTTCGTTTTTCGTTTGTTGCAAGACATGCATGCATGTGGCACATCGACGCAAGTTCCTTGTGAAAATTGATTGAATATCATTTTTCGATTGTTTTTGAAAACTCTGATATTGCATTTCAAATATTTTATATATGATGTAAATATATATTGGGGGTTTGAAAAATATTGATAAATTGCGCCCTGCTGGAAAAATCTTTGGCTCTTCTACTGAATTTAGCTTATGAAAATGAATTCAACTATTTTTTTAATAAGCAAATACATGTTACACTTACACTATAGCTTAATTACTTAATCAGTGTAATATGTAGTCACTTGAAATGTTAATAACACTTCTCATACTCCACTACTCCATACATTGTCCAAATACAGCACAAAATGTGTGTCACTTGAAATGTAATTAAAACATAAAACATGCTATATATTATTATTCATTAATTATCCAAGTCAATATGCACGTCTCGTGCAGTCATTGTACAATATGACACTACTATAAAACATAGGCTTTTAATATTGGTTGTTTTCGACATTCAACATCGATTTTTAATCGATGTTGAAATTATTGATGTTAAAAGTATCAATGTTAACATCGATTTTCAAAAAATGATGTTAAGATATACTACACAACATCGATTTTTAAGAAAATTGATGTTGTATAATAAGAAATAAATCAAAAAAATGTAAAATATGCAAAAATCAACATCGATTTTTAAAAAATCGATGTTGTGATGCAATCACAACACCGATTTTCCTAAAAATCGATGTTTTGGTGCAACCATAACATCGGTATTTCCAAAAATCGGTGTGAAAAATGAACTTTCTATATCGGTTCTGTCAAAAATCGATGTGAAAATAGCACTTTCTACATCGACATTGTCAAAATCGATGTTGTATAGTATTTACAACATCAATTTTATCTAAACTAGTGTAGAAATTGTCTTTTTAACATCGAATTTTCCTATAACTGATTTTGTATAGTTACTTTCTACACAAGTTATGTAATAACCGATGTAGAATATCATTTTAAATAAAAAATGGCTTATTCTCTTTATTTCTCTCCCTGTAATTTTAAAAGACACATTAAAAGTGCAAATAAAAATTTTAATGCACTTCTATTAACAATATTTGGTATTTTCTTATACCAATAATTAATATTTTTCTTATATCATACACCTCTTTTAGATCAACCAGAGTCAAAGGGTTGTCACTTTTGTATATGACAGATGTCCCTTTGAAATCAAACTCCATTTTTGCAATTTCAAAGCGATAATATTACCATGTTCCTTTTTTCTCCAAGATCAAGCTTACCACAGCCATCAGCCACATAATCCACTATATGGAACACACCAAACTAAAAACTAAGAGCCAAATGACTACCCCCTATGCAAAGGTACGAGGAAAAACCATTGTACACAACCATACATTTACATTTGTAAAGAGACAATTTTTGTATTTGAACCCATATGAAAAATGACATCTCAAACTATCATAAAATAGTGTATATATATATATATATATATATGACAGCCAATCTTCCACAACCAATAAATGTTTTTAACACACACCTCATTGTTATACCTCCCATTATAGCCTCCAAATGCTAACAAATACTTTTCTCCATCAATTGTTGTTGAACAGACACTAAGACCCTAGTAATGGTATAAATCAATAGATAAAGAATATGCATTAACATAATAGGGTATGAATTATTATAAGTTTTTAACAATACAAACAATTGCATACACAATCATTATCATATTTAATTACACATGAAGAGCACTCCACTCATTTTGATTGATCAATCTTAGAAAGTTAGAAAAAAATCAAGGTCCCACTTTATTTCTTCTCTCTAATAGAGTATAAGATCATGGTCTTAGTTATGATATATGAAAATGTAAAGAGATAAGCATGTATAGATTAGTATGCCAGCTGTACTAATCAGTTATAGGCAGCTAAGCACATAGTTATGCCACATGTACTTTCTGTTATAGGTAGTTACTAAACTAACTCTATCTTAGTTATAAATATATCTGAAAATAAATTTACAGGAACATGATCAAATCCTAAATTCTTATATAATCATATTCAAACAGCCTCAAAATCAACAATCACGGGTATGACAACAAACTCTAATACATAACTTGGAGAAGAGAGAATTACAATCCTCCACACAAACAATATTCCTAGAAATATTAATAAAAATAAAAATAAAATATTATTGCAGAGTAATTACCTCACTAAAAAGTGGATCTTTTTGCTTCACAATAGTCAATACTGACCAAACAAGCTTAGACATGTCTAACACCAGGGTTTCGAGGCAACTTGTTTTGAAAATATGATAATCAGACATCCATAAAGAATAAAAAAAAAAGTAAATTATACTTGCACTCCCGATGTTTTTCCAAATTGCATCTAGTACTCCTCATTTTTTGCATCCTACAAAAAAAAATTCTTAATTCTTTAGCTCACATTACATTTAGACCATCTCCCTCCTAAACACCGTTTAATAATTTAACAGAAAGTATGCACGTGCTGGTCACATGACTTTTAATGAAAATTGATGTCTAAAATACCCTAATCTTCTTCCTCAAAATCACATCTTGGATTTTACAAAGCCTTATCTACTTCAACAAACCTTCTTCATTTACCACCACCACCTTCTTCTCCTCTTCCTCCCTCTCCCCCGACAGCATCATCTCTTCCTCCTCATCGTCATTCTTGTCCACCAACACAACGTCCAAGCGCACTCACTCTCGCATAAGCAACCACCGCCACCATAGCCATATCCACCTCCACCACCTCCTCGTCCTCTGCCATAGCTTTGACCACTATTACTGCTGCGTCAGGTGCCCTGGATATTGGCGTCGCCAGTAAAAGTAATGTATAAAAATGGAGGGATATCGGGTGTAAATTGAGAAAAACAAAGGGGATGCGAGTGTAATTTAATCTAATGTGCAATTTCGTCTGCTCAGATATTTCAATTGACGTTAGTTAACGATGTTAAGAGAAGGGGATAAAAGTAATGTATTAAAAGGGACGGGTATCGATTGCAATTTAAGATAAATACAGGGGTGTGAGTGTAATTTACTCTAAAAAAATATCATATAATGTATGCATAATTGATGTCAATAGTATTTTACCCACCCTTTTTGCTTTTATAAAGTTTCTTGTGGTTCATCTAAGGTTTTAATTGAAACAAGGAGGGAAAAAGTTTTTGGAGTGTGTGGTTTATGCAGTCTTTGGTGTACTTGGTTGGAGTATAGAGTCCCTATCCACCTAGATTTGTTTCAAGAAAAGATTGTGTTAACTGTTTATGGTTTACGGTAGTGCTAAGCTCAATCCAATTTCAAGTGAGTTATTATTTTTGACATGCGCATGGATGGACTTGCATGTTGAATTATCGATTTACTCTTTTTGTGTTTGATTTTCTGTTTTGAAGCATATTTTATTTATTGCTCTGTAGTTTTATTTTTCACTCCTCTAACACTATTTGTTTTTAATTTTAAAAAATAAAATAATTACATACCACTTCTATTATCTCCACCACCAACTATAAACCAGTTTTCATCAAGAGTGATACCAGCGTGTCTTGCCCTGAGAGATACTAAATCGCCTTGAGTTTGTGGTTGGGACCACTCCATCTACAACAAGCAAGATTGTTAGACCATTATATGCTCAATGCTAACATTGTATAGAGAGGGAGGGGAAAACTCTACTTGGAAGATCAATGGCCAGACCACAAACAATTTTCTAGATAGGAAAATATAATTGAAAATTAATCAAAAGTTTAAAAGGAATATTGAAATTGTCATTCCCCTTCATTCCATGGATTACAGGATCCAGGTGAACAAAGCAAGCAAAATAAGCATTATGTTTCTAATCTAACAGTTCAATTAAGGACCCAAACCTAACATATGTAAACAGATATTTATAAACAATAATACTTGCCAAGCATAAGATGCAAAAAGTGCATGAGTTGTAAATATGTAACGGAGATATATTATTCCCACTATCTCATATTCCTCTGATTCTGCTATCACAATGAACGTTATTCCCATAATCTCCAGTTCTCCGCCAATGCAGACATGCCTTAAGTCTCTACAAGAAGTTCAATGACTATTGTAAGTTTTCTAAGTGTTACCAGGTTATAATATGTTATGCATAGATATGAAATAACTAGGCAATTATATGATTTTCTCCCATTATAAAATCCTTGTATAGATACTAGTTTGTTAGTTCAGCAGAAGATTCCCTTGAATTGCCACCAAGAAGAAGCGGTTTCTCATCCTACATAATCTGCAAAAATTGCTTGGTCTCCATCAGAACAAATCAAACATCTAGATTATTCGTTAACAGCTATGAGAGCAACAACATGGGAGTGTGTTCTTTAATCACCTTGAACTCCAACTGATCGAACAAGCAATAAAACTGCAAAAGCTTGCCATATTGAATCATAGAGCCTAGCATCCTTGATTGACTAAATGAAAATCTCATCATCCTTGATTAAAATTAAAAATACCTCTAAAGTTAGCTGGAAATTTTTTACTGATCTTTGGATTCTAAATCCTCCTATCTTTCCTTTATTATCTCTAAAGTCAAGCTCATATTGCTTTGAAATCTTAAGGAAACCACTATAAAATTAATCAAAAGTCCAGATGCATGTCTGATACTATAAAGATAGAAACTTAATTCCCTTTTAAGCCCGGTTCCTTACCTTGTTGTAAAGTGGAACCTTTGAGAAAACTTTATGCACTTTGTCCACTTTCCCCTCCCAATTGGACAACAATCCTTTTATATGTTGTACCTGGGTTGTGTTCTTGAGTGACATAGATTGATGCTTGGGTATGTACGCCCTCTTGCTTCTGTGACTTCTTGTGCATGTTGTGACTGTAGGTATATACCTGTAAAGAAAAACCAAGCAAGATGAAGAAAATTGGAGGGTACGTATTGAGAAAGATGAAGAAGAAGATGATTATGCACTCTCTCTCGTCTATTAAAAGCAAACCTACATAAAACTAAAATTAACTCAAAAATAAACACAAAGCAATTTCATTACACAGCAAAAAATGTGAAACACGGTAATTTGAAATTCATATTAGGCGAAGAACAAAATAGATAAAACCTCAAGGATTAGGTCACGGGTTTTGTTGACCCTGTTCTCTTTTTTAGCCTACGGCTTGTGAGTGGCTTACGACGCGGAGGCTCTAATTGAAGAAACTAGGGAAGACGCTCTGGCCGTCGAAGAAGCTGATCTTCTCGACGAAGGTGATGCAACACTGCAGCCAGTTCAACTAGCTGAGATCCGCCACCATGTCCTCCAGCGCCACTATCGTGAACACCGACACACTCTCTTGTACTATCCATCATGGCATATTCACTAAATCCAGCTACTCCATCGTGTCTACCAACACCTTTTGAGCACAAAATCCACAAACGTTTTGCGAGATGAAGCATTTGGCAAGAGTGAATGAGGTGTAGGTAGTCCTCGAGGTACGACTTTTCGTTCTTCGAAGCAGGTTTCTTCGTGGAGAGATTCATATCTAATTAGGGTGTGAGGGAAGAATAAGGCAACAAGCAAGATAGTGTTTTTGACAACACCAGTTTTTTAATAACCAATGTTGTGTATATTTCTTAACATCGATTTTGCTCGTAACCGATGTTAACAAGCAAAAAATAACATTGATTTTTATCAAAACCGATCTTAAGAGATATACACGACATTCATTTTTATAAAAAATCGATGTTAACAAAGTCATTTTATTTACAAAAATGTCATTGTATTTTATGTTAACAACAATTTTTATAAAATTGATGTTAAAAACATATTTTTTAGTAGTGTGATAAATTAAGTAACTAAATGGACGGCGACAATTTCTTTATGAAATTTGGATAAATTTGACTATTCATTATTAATGTTGATTAATATATAACACTCTTACAATACGAATGCGTTTGCCATCACACTTGTTAATTTCTAGCAATATTAATGAATCCATACTCCTAGCTAACTATTATAATTTAACTTTAGGTGGCGTTTATATTGAAAATATGTCATATTTTGTGATCATTCTTTATAATAAACGCATAATCAGACGCATAAATGTTGATAATTACTGGTAAGAATAGCAGCTTAAAATTGGTACAGTGTTTCAAGTAAACATTCATCATCAGTGGAAGAGTTGTCCAAGGAAAGAAAACTGTGAAAATTTTAAAACTCTGTATTTATTCGTATATATGAACATTTCAATTTTCTGTCAATTTGAAGACCTTTCCAGCATTCCTGCAAAAGAAAAGAAAAACTCATATATAGTTGAACCTGTTATTGTCTTCCATCTTGTCTTCTATTTCCATTTTCCTTTGATTTTGTTGCTTCGTACCTGTCCAAGCTGATGCTTGAACATACGTTAACATGTTTGTTTCTCATTTTATCAATTTAAAATTTTTTAAACATGCATAATAATTGATAGGACCTTTTAATTTATTCTCTTCTTTTGTTTCTTCACTTCCGTCCAAGTATCTAACACACGTACGTTAGCGTTGTTTTCTTCTAGTTTGTATGTACCAACCAAAACCATCTTTTAAATCAGAACAATATTTTTTTAATGTAAAATGCATGTTTTTATTTGAGAAGAGAAAACTGTATATTACAAAATAAAAAAGAAGATTTGTAGCCATTGCCAAGTAAAATTGTATATTAACGCGTTAATTTTGTCTATTATTGTCCAAATAGTACAGCTGAGGATGAACTTGACGAGAGCAACATCGCCCTTTTTAATATCTTTGAATTAAAACATTCAATGAAAATTACATTAACTATCTGTCTGCAATGCCGGCAAATTTGAAACAAATAAATATGAGTATAATAGATTAAGCTAATAATAAGAAGGTTTAATTCTAGTTGGAGTTAATTTATTCCACCGAATCAGGGTTGTCGTCATTTTCATTCTAGAAGTGGCTAAGGGAGAGAAATTCAATTTTAACCTTAAAAAAGTTAAGATTACAGAGTGGTTTTATTAATACTAGAATTTGTATGTACGGTATGTACTTTTTTTTTAAGTTCCAATATTACGGATGTTAATTTTATTTACGATATGCGATTATAGTTTATATAAAATAATTTTTCTTGCACACGAACAAAATTAAATACGAATTTTTTTATTAAATAAATTATTCTTTCACATGTGAAAAGAAAATAAATCTTATACAATTGTGTTAATCCCATGGGTTGTATTATTTTATTTTTATGATTTCATTTTTTAAATTTTATTAATTATAAGATTAATTGAGTTTTCATAAAAAAAGAAGATTAATTGATGTTATTTGAACTATCACATAATTAAAAATTAAAATATTATAATCATTTTCAAAATATTAAATCATTGTTTAATTTTTAAGACATTTACTTTATATTAATTTTATATTTTAAATTCAATTTATGATATGCTGAATAAGCATTTTATAGATTAATTCTTTATTATTTTAATATTTAAAGACTTACTCGATATACCGAATATTTAATATTCGGACTGGTTTGTGGGCTTTAAAGCATCGGTCCAATGATCTCTGGCTCTTACTATTTACACTTCTATTTTCTAAGTATACCCTCATACCCTTCTTTTTTGTCTCTTAATTACTCATTATACCATTTTTCTTAAAGAAGTACACCCTTTTTGCTTTTCGAAAATCTCTTTCTAAAATTACATATATTTATTCCAGAAATATTTCTCTAGAACTATGATTCATAATTCCATAGATATACTTTCAGAATAGGTATATATTTTTCAATAAAATATCACTTAAGAATTAAAATAGTTTATAAGAAATAAAAAATAAATAAAGATGATAAACGCTTATCTTATATCCATATTTGTTAATCTTATTTTCATCCTATCATTAGTGTTCTTTAAATCCTATCTAATTTATTTTATTTTATCTTTATTATTCTTTAAGCCATGTGTGCACAATTCTGGAGATACACTTCCGGTAATGGTATACATTATTTCAAAAAGACTTTTTCGATAATAACAAATCATACATCAACTAAAGTACTTGAGAGCCATTGCAGTCTGAATCATTGACATAGCATTGGATTAGAAAATGAATGAACACACTTAAAGGAAAGAAACCATCATCAAAAGTTTTGCTTTGTAATTAACATGTATAATATATGAAGTTAGTGATGAACGTACCTTGAAACGCAAAATGTTGTTTAATGATGATGAAAATGTAGTATTATATAATGAATATAAAGTGAAGATAGCTTAAAATTAAGGCTTAAAGAATAATAAAGATAAGATGAAAATAAGATTTTAGATAGGATTTAAAGAACACTAATAATAGAATGAAAATAAGATTAATAAATATGGGTATAAGATAAACATTTATCATTTTTTATTTCCTGTCAAACATTTTAATCCTTAAGTGATATTTTATTGAAAAATATAGTATATCTCTAGAACTATAAATCATAGTTCTGGAGATATATTTCTGGAATATATATATATATATATATATATATATATATATATGTGTAATTCTTGAAAGACATTTCTGGAAAGCAAAAAAAGTGTATTTCTTCAAGAAAAGGAATATAATGAATAATTGTGAGGTAGAAAGGAGGGATACGGGGTGTCTTAGAAAATGGAGTGTAAATAGTAAGATCCATGATCTCTCTACGATTGAATGTCAGGCAAAAAGAAACCTAATAGCCCAAGTTATGCCTATCAATGTTAGGCCTTGTTGTTCTTTCTTTGTTGTTGTACTTAGCACAGATAGAGAAATACATGCTCGATGACAATTGCTATTTGCAATCTTAATTTTACTAATGCACTCCTCTTTTAAATTTGTTTAACCAAAATACCCTCTTTTCAAAAAATAGATTCTAGAATTTATTTACACTCTCCTCTTTCAACATATCATAAAAGGCAAGAATTTCTAAAGACATAAATCCTACAATGGTCCATATATAGCATTTCTAAACACATCCATGCTGGAGAAGAAGCAGAATATCGAGGTGTGGGGGATAGATATGGTGATTAGAGCTCACATGATATATATATATATATATATATATATATATATATATATATATATATATATATCCCTTGCACCGCTCTATGCAACATCTTAAAACCACCTAATAAATATTTAGATAAATATTATCTAAATATATGATGATTTAATCTTTTTAGTAAAAGAAAATATTAGAGATGTTAGTATAATAATTTATTAGATAATTGGTTTAAAGATAATAAAAAAGAAATAAAACCGTGGTTGAATTTTTAAAATATTAAGTAAAGATAATAGAGATAATAGATAAAGAAATATCGGTTAAACAAAATTTAAATTATGTAAACACTTATATATAGATAGGCGATTCATTTTCTTAAAATCATACACATAAATGATCTCTTTTAGAATTACTGGATTTCTCAAGGACTGAAAAGAAGAAAAAAGTGAAAAAAAAATTGTTGACACAATTGATAGAGGAGAAAAAGAATAATAAAAAATACAAATTACCTACTGTGTGTAAAATACATTTTTAAAACATGTATGGTATGTCCTTTAATGCGTGTAAATTGAGATGTAATGTATTTGTGTTTGAATTTCATCTTGCTCTTGAATATTATGCATGATTTATTAAATGGTTGAATTAATTATTAAATCGTTGTGAATTGTTGTGATGGTCCTCGCTATTTCTTATGCCTCTAATGTGGGTTTTTCCTTGCTTACAAATGATAAAGAACGGTTTTGCATGGCTGTAACGGGTTGGGAATAAATAAAATAAATAGGGACTCCTTCAATTGGATGTGTTTATATATAATGAAATTCATTTGAGAATTGATGAAACTTAACGTGAGTGAGTGTGTGTGTGCGCGCATATGTTAGGTGATTAGTATATATAAACATTTGTATTGTGAATAAAAATGTTAAATGAATATAAACTAAGTGAATATAAATGTCACGTGAATATATGCATGTATGTTAAGTTCCACTAAGAATGATTACGCATATATAATGTAAATATAAATGTTAATGCTTGAAAAGTTAATATGAATTTATGTATAAATTATATATGGGTGTATTGTTTCTATGATGTTATAATGATATGATCTTGTGAATTGTTATTGCTCGCATGAAATTAGGGATAATATTTTGTAATTATGTGTGGATTAATTATTATTTTTTAAGAAGTGGTGAGAGTGTGTATATATTATTAAGAGATTTATGAGATACCACTATTTGAGATGGGAAAGAGATTCTTAATACTTTTATTTATGATGGGAAAGATAATGAAACGTCATTGTATGAATATAAAATTATAACACTTTAAAATATCTGAAATGTACACTGGTCTTGAAGAACCAAAAAGTTAAGTCTAATGATTTCAAAAATCACTAATTGTGTTTGTGATGTTTATTTGAATGCATTGAGGATGTTTATTTAAATATTTTTATTTATTGAGAATTTGAATTTTTATTGGAGTATATATAATATCTTATTTTAAATTGACTAGGATATCATGGTTGATTTTTCGGATTATCGCGTTAGTTGAGAACAACATTATTTGTAAACTTTTTTTTAAAACTTGTTTTATTCAATGAGATTATCTTCTCATTATAAGTATTGTTTTTAAAGCACAGAAGTTCATGAAATTGAGAAAACTTGAAGGTGTAATTTTTTTAGTTATATTTATTTTAAACAAATTACACAAACACTCTCTCTAGTTTGGACATATTATATGCACATCCTCTTTGTATTTGACCTTTACACAAACATCCATTACTTTGGGATTTCAATTACACTAGTACCCCTTCTCCATTAACGGTATTAATTTTTTTTACCCGAAATAGTCACATGTCCTTTAAGAAAATTTTTATAACAAAAATACCCTTGTCTTCTCTCCACCAACAGTTTATATCAAACATTTTAGGGATTCTTCATGCCTTTGTTGATTTTTGTTTGATTTCTGTTGGTCAAATCGTTTTCTTCATACCCTTGTTATATTTCTTCATGCCTTCGTGGGTTATTGATCGTAGATCATGAATTTCATTTGCATTTGTACTTAAAGTCTCACAATTTGATTTTTCTTTCCTTTATGTATCTATTTGGTGTGTTTTTTGGGTTAAAGATTTTCATTGTAGGTTGTTGGGTGTTGTTATGCAATGTTGGGTGGTGGTGGTATTCATTGTTTCCCAATTTCATAATGCTATATCATTGTGTTTTAGTTTTAAGGTTTTTGTGTTTTAGTTTTAAGGTTTTTGTTGTTGTTTGTAGGGTGTTCAAAAAAATGTCTCATTCAAGGGTTGCATCTTCTAATAGTGTTAGTGGGGACGCAATATTTGTTAAGGATAATTTCATTTTGAATTTGCATGAGAACATTTATGTCAAAATTAATAGCGCCTATTTTATAAGCCTGTGAATCTATAATTAATTACATGGTCCCTACCCAACTGTATCAAAAAGGAAAAAGAAAAGAAAAGGCTCGCAGCTAAGCACAAGCATACACCAACAGACAGAGGAAAACCGATCCGGAGGCAGAGATAACCCACAGAGGAAGCTAAATATTTTTTTTCCGTTGTCTCCATAGAAAATTTGCAACTTAAAATTTTCACTCTAACCCTAAACTATGGAAACCCACTAGGCCACCACGATTCTGTAAAACCTTTCATGCAAACTGTATTTAGCATTTTGTTACATGTACAAATTGGATAGAGCTGAACATCTCAGCATGAAAACAAAATGACAAATTGTATTTATATATACAATTTATTTGTACAATAAAGTATACAACAAATAGAGAAACAGGAAGGGAAGGAAAAGAACATGTAATAAGATAATTACTATTATGAAAGAAATAAAGAAAATAATGATAATAATGTAAAAAATTGGAAGAAAAATTTCTGTGAATGATATAATTCAAAACAAATAAAGGAGAATGAAAAACGAACTACCCATTGCTGAAGTAACTAGCCTCTTGGTTTTTCAAGTCCGTTTTTATTCCACGTACTTTTACAACTACTATTAAACAGCTTTTTCCCTTTGCTACTCGTCATATGAAATGATTCGATGCTTTAACGGGTGCAAGTAGATGTAAAGCAAAAATAATGTGAACCAAACATAACTCTAATTTGCAGATATATAATGAGAAAAATAATAATTTCTTTTAAGGCAGAAGCAACCCACAACTAGATGACTCACTGAATATTGCACTCTTAATGTGTGTGAGGCATTTTCGTTGCAAATCTAAAAGCCTCAATCAAAAGTTTCCCATTTTGTTGTGACTACAACCGAGTCAGGATGTTTTAACGGTTGCTGCTTCTTAGGATTTCCCTGTCTCCCCTGCATGTGACCACCACAATGCACCTTGCTCTCACGTGCCATGTTTTTTTCTTCATTTTTCAGATAAATTGAGTTTTCCCTTGCCATCCTCAACATATCTAGAGTCTCAATGTGTTTCTGAACTCTCCTAATCTTCACATATTTTTTTTTCCCAAAACGTACAACGTTAATGACACACATAAATATCATTTGATATAGATTTCAGTTTAGAAAATCAAGAGTTTGGTACCTGCTCTCTTCTCTGCAATTTCAGTTCACCCTCACCATAAATTTCATCCAATGCAATCAATGTTCTCATCAAATTCTCTGTCAAAGTCTCTATATCTAACTCTGCTATAACCCCACCTGTGGAAGCAGCAGCCTCCAAAGCTGCTACCTGTCCAATTTCATTGAATTGAAGACATTAATTAGTCGCAAAAATAGGTACACCAGTTCACGTTGTAGAAATTAATAGTGTGAAACTAGGTGCTATTACCTTCTTGGCAAGTTTATCAACCTCCACCTTTATTTCTGTCAAGGATTTTGATGTCTTCTCCTTCTTAGCAATTTTTAACGTCTCAAGTATCCTTCTTTCTCTACTCTCAATGTCCACAAGCAGCACCAATTTTGATCCATCTTTGACCCTCTCAACATCAAGATATGACTTTGAATCCCTCTCTTTTTTCTTGTAAATCAACTTCTGATCCTGAACGTGTAATCCAGTAGGTTCTGTTAACATTTTCTTCAATTCCCCTGCACCCCCAGGAACCAAATTCCCATAATCAATTAAAAAGAGAGTATATAGTTTATGCAGAGTAAAGGGCAATTCAATCACAAATACGATAATATCATTCCAACAAGTTTATTAACTTTTACAATAACAAGGATACGGTTATTTCTGACTGTAGTGTAAAAATTATTTTTTAAAAAAAGAAAATGAAGAGAGAAATGCCTAAGGATGGAATTACCAAAACTTGCATGAGAACTGATTTGAATTTGGTGATAGGATGAGCCATACTTCACTTTGACTTTGATGGTGGATTTAGATGCAGAATTTTGATTCAAATCCAAGTTACGTTTCTGCACGAGCATTCCTCCTGGCCGTAATTCCCATTCAGCCACGTTTGTGTTGCCATGGCCACCAATGTCATTCCTTCTGCCCCTCGGAAACATGTTGTGAATCTTTGACTCTTTGACAGCACTCCAAGTTTTACGGATGAAATGGAAGAGAGTGTGGTCGTATGTTTTCTCAGAGCCAAAAGGGTATCTAAAGAGGTTCTTCCCTTGGAGGGAAGGGAACTGAGGAAAGAACAAAGAACCTAGACTTTCCCAAAAGCCTCTTCTTCATGATGTAAAATACAATAAATGGAAGAATAAAAACCAAACGAAAGTTAAGGGAAGTAAGATTAGTATAATTTAAAGGGGAAGATAAAGCTACCAACCTTGAAGTTAGTGGTGTGTCAACGAAAAATAGCAGTCGGTGGAAGGAAAAAAACAGAGAGAATGAATAAACCGACTGAGGGAAATACTAATAAGATAAGTGAAAGAAGAAGAAAAGGAGAAAAGAAAAAGAAAAACGAAAGAGAAACTGAGTGGCCGGCGCAGAAAGTGTCAGAATTTGAAGAGAAAAAGGTAAAATCAAATTTGGTAACACGCAGGAAGAGACAGAGAAGGGAAATCTGTGGTTGGTGAGCCAAAACGGAGGTTTCACCCCGGATTAATACACTGTCCTCATTCGTCAAATTTATTGTGTTGAACTGTTTTCGCAATAAAAAGGTGGAAGAAGACATTAATGAAAAGACAGAACCCATAAATTGTGTGGTGTTGCTTTTCTGTTTCACTTATTGTATTTGTACATCATGTTTTTTGTTTTTTTATATGTAAGAATTCAATTCAGATACTAATACTAACACATTTACAATATTTATGTACTGCTCTATATCAAATTATATCACTCTTTGCATTTTTTAGAACTAAGAAAAAAATATTAAGAACTTGCTAAAGAAATTTATGATAAATTTATTAATTTTTATAATATTTAATTGTCTATCTTAATGATTATATTTTTTATTGGTTAAAATTTCAATTTGTTTCTTATTTTATAAAAAAAATACCATATACTTTCGCAATGTCTTTTTCACATCACCTACTGAAATATCTCTCTTATTTATGTAAAATAATTATAATACATTTTTATATTTTTTTTCCTTCTCTTTTTATATCTCTCTTATTTACAAAAAGAAACTATACACAATGAATTATGAATCTATAAGTATAATTTCTTGTACATAATTGTCATGGCAGAAATAACATAGTTACACGCCACGCCATGGAAAACAGAAGGGGAAAGGTACAGGGAAAAATTAGCGAAATCTGGAGCCAGCTTGCGGTTGTTTATGTACTTGAGCGTTGAGCTCATTTTAGGCAAAATTAAGAATATTCCTATTCAATAGAGAATCACTAGTAGTGATACTCTTTGTAGCGTACGTCACCCAGTTCAGAGCTACCATTAATGGCTGCTTGGGCTCTCACGATTTTACGCTCACTTTACGTTTACAATGTTAATGGCATTGTGGTTATCCTCTTTGTGCACTCAAGGCTGAAACAAACGCCATCACTATTCATAATGATTGGTTTCAAAATTTTAAACACCAAAAATATGGTTAGACTTTTTAATCAAGACTTTTGTTTAAAGAAATAAAAAAATAAGAAAAAATTTATTTTATATATTTATTATATCAAAATATTTGTATTTGATCTTTATATTTATAAAGTAATTAAAAATATTTTTTAAAACATATATGTTTAATATCGCTTAACTAATTATATACACTCGGTACTTTTTGGGACTTTTTGTGCAGATTTTAACATAATTTGTGTTAAATATGTTCACAACTCATTAATAAATTACAGTTTTGCCTTTCAAAATAAAATACACTTACGCTAAATATGTTCACATTTCATTAACCAAATCATAGTTTAAAATTTTCTAAATGTAACACCGACCGTACTGAAAAATCAGCATTGTTACTAGCTCCAACGGGCTACACGCCTGTGATTTCATTTTAGTTAAAAAAAGTTGAAATGGTGATGATTTCCAGCATTGAAATAGTATTTTTACGATTGCCAGTTTTATTTTGGGAGTTTACTTCTATACTAGTTACAAATATGATATTTTGAGTATTTTTAAATAAAGACAGTCAATTATAAAGTAAAAAAATTAATTTAATTACCAAAAAAAATTAATGATAAGAAAATTGTAAAAAAAAAAGTAGTTAAATCCTTCAATTTTAGAATTTTAAAAAAATATTTAATATCAAAACAAAAAATCTTCATTAAATAATTTTTTTATAAACTCATTAAATAAATAATTAGTTGAAAAGAAAAAAAAAATCATAATTTTATATAAAAAGTTTAATAGGCATGTCTTTTTTATCACAAAAGAGGAGCTAAACAGCCCAGAAAAATAAATTAAACAATAGAATTCGGAAAAGAAAAGCCTTCAACAACCTCACTAAGATAAAAGAGGAGGAGCTTCGCCCTATAACAAGCAGGAGAAAGCGAAACAAGATCACCCAAGTTAGCATAGGGCATGTTTGTATCGACGTTGTAAATATGGTGGCATGAATTCCAATGTCACTTCAATGCATAAAGTAATACAGGAAGTTGGAGACAACAGAACGGTAATATAAGGCATGCACTAAGTGGTCCAGACAAGACACAACGCCTGACTAAGCAAAAACATAAACTATACTATAACAGTAATGAGATCTTGGGCAGGATTTGACTCATGATAGAAATATATCACAAAATAGGCATATGTCACAAAGTAATAAGAGACATGCCTGCATAAAAATGAGTAACACTTATTTCCCTCTAAAATTACTGAAATTTGTTATAAGGATGTGCAAATCTTATTCACCAACACAAAAAGAAATCTTGGAATCCCATCATCATTCTAAAACAAGTCCAAAACCATGTTCATTTTTTGCATTAGTGACATTTTAAGAACAAAAATTCCGGAGAAACCAGCTGATACGTCAGGAATAGATTAAGACGAGAAAGGTACTTCGAATGATGGATTGAATAATCTCATTTCACCTTCAACAAACTTTACGTTATGGGAACTTCTCGCTCTCCTTCCCTGTTCCTTTTTTTCTTATTCGCATGGTCTAGAAACACTTTAAATAGGAAATTAGAGGCCATACATGCAAAAGAATACTAGCTCACCTTATCGTAATATCTTAGTCTTAAGGCAAAAGATATTTTCAGGGCATTCTAAACCTACACAGTATCTGCATATTTGTCTACAGTTAACATTTGAAAACTAGAGCCTCTTGCAGTAGTTGTTAGGAATCGAGAGCTGAAAGTAGAGAGAAATCACATAAATACCAATGTTTCTAACATTTCTTCAATAACTGCTTTTATCAAACCTGCCAACAAGATGTTTCTTATCACAGAAATACAATTCAATGCTAAAGCCAAGAGTATGAAAGCGCCCAACCATTTTCAGGACCAAAGGAGCTGTTACAAGGTTGAAAACCAGGGGCAGAAAACCTGTGGAAACTGGAAACCCATTCTCTCGCTTTATCCGAATCTGATTTCAAAATTTCCAACAAGAATCAACAGCATTTTCTACCTCACTGTTCCTTCCGAGCTTTAGATCTGGCAGGCTTTCCAGGTTTGATTACTTTGCCAAGAAGAATCAGAACAACAGGAATAATAGTTCCAATGTAATACACGCTTCCATATGAGGCAATGGTTTCCTGCAGACTTAACACCTATTCAAACATATAGAAAACTTGTAAAAAAACTTTGAAATCCATATTGGCATGTTTTAGTCTGACAATATATATTGAATGTGTGTGTGTTGATGTGTTTCAGTGGGGGGGGGAGAAAAAGGACGAACCATGAAACCAACACAGGAGTAATTTAGAACCAAAAGTGTATAAGCAAAATTTGTAAACACCAACGCATTCTTAACCAGAGACATCGTCGGAGGCACAGCTTGCTGCCATCTGTAAATGACTGTTTCAAAAGAAACACAACAACTTAAGTTAACTAACCAAAGAAAGAACAACAAATTAGCAAAATTCAACATATACCTCTTGAACCAGCAATCATTAATGCTGACTGAACAAAGAATATTATGTATCCAGGGTACAAGCCCTACAATGATAAACTCAAAATGTTAGAAAAAAATGATGTAACAAATCGTTACACATAAAAATTAGATTGACAATGTAAAAGTTTTTTCATGCAAGAGTTTTCTTCAACTTTCTAAAGTGGATCCTTTTTTTTTCTTCCAAATAACGTAGTAGAAGAAATTAATAGATATATGTATACCTCACATCAATTATCACATACTGCTTATTCACAAGTGCAATGACTGTTTGTCTAAAAATTAGTTATTCCAAAGAAAAAACAGACATACATTTGCAATTATAGTAACCTCAAAGCAATAATGATGCAGATACCAAGATACAGTAGAAATAGAAAAAACAATCAATTTAAAATACAGATAAAATTTACTCACATGCCAAACAGCACTAACGGTCTGGGTGGCAAGTAGCTGAATGAAACCTGGTTTCTTCCCAGTCTGAATAAGCCTTTCGTAAACATCTACCAAAACCCAAACAACAACAAGATTACTATTTAATATTTTATTGTCAAGCTTTATGAATGACGTGTAAATAGGTAATCTACATCAATTTTGCATCTAGCTTCTTTTTTTTTGTGAAATTTTGCATCTAGCTAAGTCTACAGTGTAAGGGAGCAAAAAAAAAAAAATATATATATATATTTAAATCAATTGTTGATAGCTTGATCATGCTATAATTTAGTGTAAACAAAAACCATGTTCTAACTCAAGAAGAGAGGTTATTAATATGACCCAACTAATCCCTGATACAAAGTTCAGACTAAGTCCTTTTTTGATAAACTTCTTAGTAAGCACTTATAGTTATAGGAGAAGAAAATAAAAAAAGTAAAATTAATAAAGCTTCTTCCACAAGTCAAAAATCAACTTATGTACTTCAACTTCTATAAAAGCTCTTTCATTTAACTTCTCCAAAAGCTAATTAACTTATAGGATAAACAAAATTCATTTTACCTTTTTTTATTTTATTTTCCAATAAGTGCTAATTGAAAAGTCCATCCAAATTCAGATGTTAATTAAAGAACCATACATGTAACCACCTAAAAAATACTATGGCCAAATTGCTACCAGAACTTATAAATGATGCATCTAGGACCGTAAACTAAGTTCCATGCATAAATGAATGATGGCTATTATATCCTACTGAGCTAGCAAATCAAACCCTGCAATAAAAGCATTCAATCTCATTAGCAAGAAACTCACAATGACGAAGCCAGGTGCTGACTTGAATATTCCACACAGCTGGAATAGTAACTGCACTCTTTGCAAACTCAACACCTATTATATCTACATTTTTGGCCCGGTCCCAGCAAGGCTTCGGTGGGGACGAATCAGTCCAGCCACTGAAACCCAGGCCAGAGATGATAATAGAAGCTTCTGAAATTGACCAGATAAAATAATACTTCCAACGTGCAGTAAAGCCAGACATATACTGGTAACTTAATTTTTTCCAGAAACACCATTCATGGTAGGTAGGATCAGTAAACTTGGACAGAGGAAAATGAGGCACGAGGTTCAAATACATGGCCATGCAAAAGCCAGCCTGGAGAAGAGCCCGGAGGGTGGCCCCATAAGGTGATGGCGATGGCCCTTTTGCTTCAGTGCTCCAAATCTGCCAATAACAGCATATAATAAAGACTATATGGAATTGAAATAACAAAAATGAGAACAGTCATTCATAACTTGTCAGCATAAAAAATAAAAAAATAAAAATAAAAGAGTAATTACTCTGCTACTGAATTTTTTCAGTTCAAATTTAAGGAGAATTCAGTATTCAATATTTCAATGCCAGTGCATTGTGCTAAATTCTTATTAACCAAAATCAGAATAATAAACAATACCCCTTTTCCTTCAGTCCAATCAAGATAATCCTTCATTTCATAAACAGGACCAGCAAAGTGACTCCCGCAGCAGAGGCAGTAACCAATGTACTCAATCAAGGAAGGCAATTTGATCAAACGGTACTTCTTCTGAACCTCACGCAAACCCTCCTCTTTCAGCAATCCATCGTTGTAATTAACCGCACAGGAGATAACCTTGAGCGTCAAAACCATTAAAGCCCCTATTCCAAAACCAACCAACCACAATTAATGACCAAACCAACCAACCATCACCCAAAAACAACGTTAACAGTGACAGTGAAATACTACTAATCAGTCAATTCCCTCATTCTTCAATTCAAAAAATAAAAAAAATAAAAAATTGGCTCTTACCAGTGGCATCGATGCCACCTTCCTTCCATGCATCACCGCTCATGTAATACACGTGGCTGCAGAAGAGAGAAATGCAAACGCGGAGCTAGGTCAAAGAAAGGTAGAATTGAACAGTGATGAGATTATGAGAAAAATAGATCTCGATTGTACGAACCAGCCAATGAGGTAGCCGAATCCGAGGAAGAAGGTCAGGATGCCGCATCGGGGACGAAAGAGGAGCATGGAGGCGTAGCCGAGGAACATGGGGACGAGGAAGTGGAGGTTGGAGGAGACGCCGAAGGAGAGGTAGGAGAGGGCGACGCCGACGGCGGCGGAGTAGAGGTGCTTGGGGAGGCCGAGGGGGAGGAGGCGGCAGAGGAAGCTGAGGGGCACGGTGGCGGCGAAGCAGAGGAGGAAGCGGAGCACGGGGACCGAGACTCCGATGGAAGCGGCCATGGAATCCATGGCCATGGCTCTAAGAATGAGTTGTGAGATTTGATGGAAGCGAAGAAGATTTATTGATGGCTTCTTCTTCTAGTTCTATCTTCAACTGAACACAACTTTGGGATTGAACCTCTTAATTGCTCAGAATATTCGTGAAATGACGCGCGTACCCTCCGAAGTCTTTTATTATTATGGGATTGATAAGTATCCGTCCGAAATGATTATTAATAATCTTCTTGCGATACATGATACAAGATGTGTATTTTTTTTTAAAAAATATAATTTATTTATATTTAAAAATTAATTACAATTTAAATCCTAAATTAATTGATTAAAAAATAGAATTACTTATCGCTTTCCTTAACTTTTGGCAGGTCCTAATACGACAATACCAAGCAAGTATCATACCATCCTCATTTGCGTGACCTCAACTTCCTCCGGATCTTTCGTACTGTCTTCTTTGGAAACTCCGTCTATTTTTTTCACTCACGATTGATCTAAAACTTTAATCCAATTAATTGTTCTTGGTAAAACAAAATAAAACCTGTTTTTCTACCCAAAAAAAAAAAACCTGAATTTAGGTTATTCTCTTATGATAAATAGTCTATTTAAATATAAGATTATGCTTTCAAAATCTAATGAGTATATGTTGATTGCTCACTGTTCACATTCTTTTTTTTTTAATATATACAATGATATTTTTTAAAAGCATTTACTCTTATTTTAAGCTTTTTAAAAGTTGGTTTAAGTCAATAATTTGATCATTTAATCTCTTGTTGTATTAAGTCTTAACTTATTCGATGTGAGAACTACTTATCTAGATCTTCTATTTTAAATATCTTTTCTTAAATATGTTTTTATAACTATGTAACTTTTTTAAAAAATTATAAAGCACTTAGTCAAAAAAAAATATAAAGCACAATTTCGTAATACATATATTGTTTATTACAGGAAATCGTGTAAATTTTCCATTTTTATCCTTTAGAAAATTCTAGGTGTGTAATACTAATATATCATTATTTTTATGTAAAAAAAATATAACTTTTATACTAAAAATAAAAATGATTAATTGATATTAGCGTTGTTCGGTCACTTTATGTCTTATCTACCTAATAACTACTTTAACTATATTCGTATATGTTTGTGGTTGATATTACAGCAAAAGGAGAATAGTTGCATTGAGAGGTTGACAGAAGTTCACGTTTTTTATTCCAAAAAAGTGGCAAAAATAAGAATTTTAAGAATTGATAAAATTTAGATAAATGTTATTTTTATAATAATGAACAAAACATATACAATTAACCGAGAGGAGGAAAAAAAATATGAAATATATAAATAACATGATAGACAGATAGAAATAAAAAAAATATTTTTTTCATATAAAATGTTATTTAAATAATGCAACTCAATATTTTAAGAGTGACAATGGAATCACATAAGAAACTGAATTCGAATCAGATGGACAAATTTTTTAAGGTACAATTGTTGTATTTAATTTTATTTAATACTCTTTTATAAAGAAATTTATTAAATTTTATCAGGGTCACTTAATATATATATTATTTAATTATATGATTTAAATAATTTTCACATTTTATGAAAAATATCTATAATAATAAAATTTACACATTAAATTTGATTGATGTCATGCACAAACTAAAACACTAATAGATAATAAATAATTGATAAAAAAATATTTCTTATGGAGTTTAAATAACGTCATATTTAAAAATATATAAAAATAATAATAAAGTTCGCACATTCTCATACTAGGTTAATAGCCATTTAATTTAATTACAATGGTGATTATTAACTATTCCAAGCACGGCTAAAAGTTAATTAATATTGCCTGAATATAAATATTCTAATATATATTAATGAGGAAAAATTCAAATAATTTATCTCAATAAAATTTATAAATATTTGTAACTGTTATGTTCTAAATGTTAAATATAATAAATATTTTTTATTCACTACATATAATATATATAAATATATATATATATATATTATCATAATTAGCCCACACTTAAATAGTTAATTATATAATATAATGTTGATTGATGTAAAAATTAACATAAAATGTTTAATTGAAGGTATAATAT
>PYAF01003969.1:269440-282635 GCA_007407185.1 Glycine tomentella
CAATTTCTTTCAAATATTATATATACAAAATTTTATATATATATATATATATATATATATAAATTAATAGTAGTACAATAGGTTATATTTATAAATTTTAAGTTTAAATATATTTTTATTCCAAGTATTTTGTTTTAGTAATTGTAATACATATTTTTCATTTTAGTTTTTATAATATTTTGTTCATTATGAGTTAGTCCTTTTAAAAAAAAATGGAAAATTCTAAAAGCAATTTTTTCATACATTAGAAGGAAAAAAACAAAAAAAAATATTACAAAAACTAAAACAAAATAATAAGCAAGAAAATAAAATAAAAAATACCCAGATCATGTTAAAAAAATATAATTTAATAAAGATCAACACCAAAACAACATTATGTTACATTAACAAAAAAATATATTGAAGTATGAATTCTATTACCAATACCCCCTGTTGGCAATTACATCAACATCGCATGGATTTTCGTCAACTTTATTACTCACGTTTCTATTTTCTTACCAAACCCAATAATAACGCAGTTATTTTTAACTTTTTATTTCAATAAATTGTCCTGCCCTGTACCTAAATAGAAGTTTTCCCATGTACCCAAAAAACGTTATGTACCAAAAATAAATAGAACTTATCCTCGTACTACCATGATTTTTTTAAGGCTTTGTTTGGGAGTTAAGAGGAGAAGGAAAGGAAAAAGATTCAAGGGGAAGGGAGGGGAAGGAAAGAGAGAAAAATGAGGGAAGTTTCTTTCTTCTTGTTTGAGAGTTAAAAATATATTAAGAGAGGGAAATTGAGATTTAATAAGATGTTAAATATGAAAATTATATAATTTAAATGTAAAAATATATTAAAAATATATTTTAATATATTTTGGAATTTGTAGTTGGGGTAGAATAGTAATTTTAATTACATTTCCTTCTAAAAACTTCCCAAATTGGGAAAACAACAATTTTTAGACTTTGGAGGATTTTGGAGGAGTTTTAAAAATCCTCAAATCCTTTCCCTCAAAAATTAAAACTCTCAAACAAGGAGATGACACCATCTAAACCTTTTCCTTCCCTTCCTTCCCCTCCAAAATCCCTCTCCCAAACAAAGCCTAAGGCTTTGTTTGGGAGTTATGAGGGGAAGGAAAGGAAAGAGATTCAAGGGGAAGGGAGGGGAAGGAAAGGGAGGAAAATGAGGGAAATTCCTTCCTCCTTGTTTGGGAGTTAAAAATATATTAATAGAGGAAAATTGAGATTTAATAAGATGTTAAATATGAAAATTATATAATTTAAATATAAAAATATATTAAAAATATATTTTAATATATTTTGGAATTTGTAGTTGGAGTAAAATAGTAAGTTTAATTACTTTTCCTTCTAAAAATCTCTAAATTGGGAGAACAACAATTTTTAGGCTTTGGGAGGATTTTGGAGGAGTTTTAAAAATCCTCAAATCCTTTCCCTCAAAAATTAAAACTCTCAAACAAGGAGATGACACCATCTAAACCTTTTCCTTCCCTCCCTTCCCCTCCAAAATCCCTCTCCCAAACAAAGCCTAAGGCTTTGTTTGGGAGTTAGGAGGGGAAGGAAAGGAAAGAGATTCAAGGGGAAGGGAGGGGAAGGAAAGGGAGGAAAATGAGGGAAATTCCTTCCTCCTTGTTTGGGAGTTAAAAATATATTAATAGAGGAAAATTGAGATTTAATAAGATGTTAAATATGAAAATTATATAATTTAAATATAAAAATATATTAAAAATATATTTTAATATATTTTGGAATTTGTAGTTGGAGTAAAATAGTAAGTTTAATTACTTTTCCTTCTAAAAATCTCTAAATTGGGAGAACAACAATTTTTAGGCTTTGGGAGGATTTTGGAGGAGTTTTAAAAATCCTCAAATCCTTTCCCTCAAAAATTAAAACTCTCAAACAAGGAGATGACACCATCTAAACCTTTCCCTTCCCTCCCTTCCCCTCCAAAATCTCTCTCCCAAACAAAGCCTAAGAGAACGCACTACTTGATAAAATATACATTATCAGGTTATTTCATGTTCTTTATTTTTATTTTTTTAAAATTCGTCTTTATTTAAAATTTAAAAACGTCAATTTATATTTATTATTTTATCATTTAATATTATTTTTAATCTTCCTTTACTTATTGGTTATTAGAAATTTAGAATTATTTTTTTCTTTTATTTCTTCTATATTATTTATTTTCCTTTAATAATACTATGTTTATTATTAGGTAAATTGAATGTGATTGATACAGTTTTAACAAAATTAATCATCAACAACTTTACATTAACAATGTGACAATGAAAACTTAAAGCTACTTAAAAAATACTTGGCTTAATTTATAAAAAGTGAATTTTAAAACAATTAATTGGAAACTATGAACAATACTTGAGGAAGAAGAAAGTTTAACATAAAAAATAATATTTAATTTTTTGAAAAAGTATACGAAGTTATAAACTTTTGGTGTTAAAACTAAGTACCTAGAAAATTTATCTGCTTTACAAATAAAATAATTTTACTATATAAAAAGTATAATTAATTAAATGCTATTTTTTTATACAAAATTAAATACTACTTATTACTACCACACCGAGTACTTCTATCAACTATATCCGCCAATCAGGTTATTAACTTCTTTTCGCCTGACATTTAAAGCTCCTTTTGAATCTTTACACTTTTCTATATTAAATAAGCATTAATGTTTTTACTTACTATTATTTATTATTATAAATAAAAAAATGTTATGTTTCTTTTTATCATTGTAATATTGGTGTGAAGTATTTATCAATTTTTTATGATTAATTTTCATCGGATAATTTGACTGATATTTTTAGTAAAAAATTATTATTAATTATTATAAATAAAAATATTATATACTTGAATATATGTAAAATTTAACTATTTTTATTATATTTAATACTATTATCTTAAAAAAATACTTTAATTCTGTAAAAAGATCCTTTAATTAATTGAAAGTTCAAGATATTATTTTCAATAAAAAAAATTTTGATATCAAGAATATATTGATTTTTAAAAAAATATAATTAGTAAAATTAAATTATATTAACTAACTCTATTAATTGACAAAAGAAATAATTAATTTTTTTCATATTTAAGTCTGAAGGATTTGTACTATTTTTCAAAAAAAAAAATCCACGAGTTTGGCTCCAGCATGTTTATAGTACATTTTTAAATTTTAATACCCCTTTTTAATAAAATTTTGTGACATTCAATAATTAAATTTTGTGAAATGTAAAAATTCATTCATTAAATTTCATATAATCATAAAATAGTATTTTATTAAAATTTATCTTTTAATCTCCGTTTAATTGATATTGTTTTATTACAATATAGAAACAGTATAGATAATCCCTTTTATCTTAATTACAGTATATTCATATGTCATATGTGCTTGTGGTTGATATTGCAACACACGAAAATTAGTTGCATTGAGGGGTTGGCAATAAAATCATGTAATAATTAACATGTTTCTCAATTTAAAAAGAAATAAAATGAAAATTTTCATAATATAAAATTTTAAGGGTGAAATTAGATAATAAATTATTTATTTTAGGGTTTAAATAAGTTCAAATTTAAGAATATAAAGATGTCCATACATACATTTCCTAAGAGAGAGAAAATATCATGCATCCTCACACGTTAATAGCCATTTATTAACAATTGTGATTATTTACTATTTCAATCGTGAATAAATTTTAATTAATACAATTTTATTTTAAATATTTTAATAAGTTTTACTAAATAAAATTTAATAAATTAATATCATTAATGAATTTGGAAAATATTAATTCAGATGTATTAAAATAGTTTTAAAAAATTTCAAATATGAAAATATACCTATAATTAAATATTTTAGGTTAATTATGATAATATAAAATATAATTAAAATATTTTATATAATTCTTATTTAGGTCTTAGTTAATTATGATGACGATGTATGTGTGTTTTTGTAATTTAGATATATTTACTTCTGCACACCAGGATATATTTACTTCTTTTCTACAACTAATCTATTAGTAGTATAGTATTTTGTAGTTGTACTGTAAGATGTGTTTACTAAATCTATTTTATTATTTGCCCAAATAAATTATTTGGTCTTTTATTTTTACTTTTAGTATGATATTTATCTTTTAAAAATTTAATTTATTTGTTTATTTTATTTTTTAGTTCAATTTACTCTTTTATCTTTTAAGAATTTTATTTTGGTTATTATATTATTTTTTTAGTTTAATTTATTCTTTTATCTTTTAAAAAAATTATTTTGGTTATTATCTTAATTTTTTGTTTTGCTTAGTTCTTCAATTCATTTAAGATTGATGTAATTAATCATTTAAGAATGAATTTTTTTTATTAAAAACGAAGTGGAGGAGAAGGGGGGAAATTGAATCAAAAAATTTTATTCTTAAATTATTAATGAAGTCAATCTTAAATAGATTGAAGGACCAAACTCAATAAAAAAATAAGATAAAGGATTAAATTGAACAAAAAAAATAAGAGAAAAGATCAAATAAGTTTTTTAAAAAGATAAAAGACTAAATTGAACTAAAAAAAGATAACAAAAAACAAAATTAAAATTTTTAAAAGATGAAAGAGCAAATTGCATAAAAAAATAATACAAAAGACCAAACAAGTCATTTAGTTTTTATTATTTCAACACCTACATAGTAATAGGGATGACAAAATGAACCTGGATCCTACCAGTACGCAAGAAAGTATATGCAAACAGGGATGATAATGATCCACTTATCGGGACTGAGTTTTTATTTTTGTGGAGATGGAAGTAGGTAAAAGTATCACTTTTTTGTGGAAATGGGAGTAGGTACAAGTATCACTGTACCCACCCCACCGTGCCATGCAACACACACCCCAAATATTGATGAAGT
Organism: Glycine tomentella; assembly: GCA_007407185.1. Classification (NCBI taxonomy): domain Eukaryota; kingdom Viridiplantae; phylum Streptophyta; class Magnoliopsida; order Fabales; family Fabaceae; genus Glycine; species Glycine tomentella. The sequence goes on from PYAF01003969.1 coordinate 274,332, forward strand.
AAATAATTTATATTATACATATATTTTTCTATAAAAAAAATTAATTATATTTTCTTAATTTTATGATTAATTGTAACAATCTAACATAGACTATATGCATAAATTTGCTTCAGATTCTATTTAAGAATATTGAACTTTTATTTACTTTATGTATAAATTTATGAATATGTTTGACAAGCTCTTTTAAGATTGTCTTACAATTGTGAATCCGATATTTTATATAGTTTGATGCTTCAAATTAGTAGTGTAAATTTGTACCTATTTAATGATTTATTTTTGTAATGTTGGATTATTATATTTATACTGTTATTTGTTTATAACTAAAGTTTGGACGAATCAACATTATGTTTACTTGTTTTTAATACTACCTTTGGTCTTATATATAAGAAATAAAAAACAACATTTTCTTGGTCCTAATTATAAGAAACATAAGACCATTTTATTGCTAAATTTTCTTTTTATCCCTAACTAATTATGAGATCTATTGATGATATGCTCTCATTTCTACATGAAGGTAGATGCATTGATTGAGCTATCAACAAAACAATGAATACTCATTTTGGTTAAAAAATTATCTTTGAAAAGTACCACCTCTTAAACCTTTTAATATCACGAAAGTGTCAAAATAAATTAAAATTGGTGACAAATTAACTAATATAACCATTTTTATTGTTCTTAATGAATTAGGTAATTATTTCTTATACAGGATCAAACATATTATTATGTGTGAATGCTTTTAATGTTATGTTTGAATTATTTAAGAGTAAAATTTCAATTTAGTTGCTGTAATTTTTCTTATTAATATATTTTTATTGATTTATTAACTTTAGACATAAGTAAAGTGTGGGTAGCGAGTGTGAATATAGGTATATAGGTATCTAGCGGGTACGAAGATTAAAATTAATATTCACATGAGTATAAGACCATATATGAGTATCTTTTTTAGATGCCAGTATGGAAATGGATAGTATAGGATTCTATTCAAATTCTATCCATTGTCATCCCTACCAATTACCCTCCCTGTTTGCGTGACCTCAACTTGGCAGGGATTTTGCTCAACTTTATAACGTGTTTATGCTCTGGGGATAAACAAAACCCAATAAATAAGCGGCTGATTTTTATTTTAATTAAACCATTTTCAATTGATGCAATTTATACAACTCATTTTAAGTTCTTTATATCTTGTTAATTAATCTCCACAATATTACATCATATTTAAACAACTCATACATATTTTGCATTTTAGACAATCCTTAAATGACAAGAATATATTTAGGGGTGAGAATAGCAACTCCCTTAATTATATTGCATCTTGGCCGATGATTTCACTGCAAGATCTCACGCAGAAGCCCAAGGAAAGATGGAACTCAGAAATGGACTAAATCCCAAACTAATCACTTAGGCCGCAAAATGTAACGATGGCTGTTGCTTCCTGCACTCTTTTTAGAATGATTTTTTGATCATATGCATTGGTCATTCCAGAAGTAAAAAAAAAAAAAAAGTATATTCTACAATGTAATTTTATATTTCGAATTGACTATTCCAGAACATAAAAAGGAAGTGTAGAAAGCCACTGGGAAGTACAGGAAGTAATAGCCTGCAGCGTTTGAGTAGAAATTTAGAGTTTAGCCCGACTCAGCAGTATGGGCCAACATATTTTGGTACCATTATATTGGATACCTCTTGTCGTTTATCATTTACTTGGGATAATATTTAGATATATTTTTGGTTGTGTTGTCTAATTAAAATCATAGTTTCACTTTGATAACTCATCCAATAAAGGTTGACATTTAAATTGTGCGTTGAATACAGAGGTAAACCTCCAATTTTGTTTGGAAAACAATACCAAAAATAAGTAAAGATTTGTACCTAGGTTTCGTATATTATAAAAATAATATTTAAATTCAAATTTATTATATATATTTTATGTTCGCTAAATTAAATCAAAATTTACCTCGATAGTTTGCACAATAAAAGTTAACATTTAAAATTATGTTGATTACTGAAGTGAATGTTCAATTTTAATGGAAGAACATAAAAAACATTACCTAAATTTCGTTCTATTATAAAAGACAATATTTAGATGCGTTCCAATTTTAGAACCAAGATTATTATATTAAAAAAATATATCATTGAGGAGAGACATGAAGGGTTTTTTTATTATAATGGAGGGACACGTAGTTTTAAATGTAATTAATTACATCTTGAATTGAAAAATAGTCATATAATCAATCCAACAAATTTAAGTTTCTGAAAATATCTCAAGATTATATCGAAGAATCAAAAATCTTTAATTATGTTAATTAAAAAAATTGATTGTCTCATTCACTTTTACACTTATACCAAGTATTTATGTTTGAGAAATGATATTTGTATAACAAAAATTCCAACAAAGAGAGAGAAAGGGAGAAAGAAAATTTTAACATGTAATAAATGATACGATAGAAAAAAATAAATACATAAAATGATAAAATGATGTTATATAAATTATTGTAAAGATGATTGTAAATATATCATCTCTTTATGTTTAGAGCTCTTTTTTATGGTACATTTAAAACTTATTAAAACCCTTATAATAAATCTCAAAGTTGAAGGCAACAAGATGTCTTTGTGATTGTCTTTGGCGTCCTAAGGTAAAGCAGTTTCTTTGGCGTCTCCTTCGTGATTGTCTTCCAACAAGATGCCATTTGCAGAAAAAAGGTGTTAGCTGTACAAGTCTTTGCTCTTACTGCAATTCAAATATTAAAAATGCTTGGCATGTAATGTTTGGATGTGATCAAGTTAAAAAAGCACGGGAAGTAGCAGGTTTATGGCATTTAATCTCTAACAAAATTATGCTAGCTGAAAATCTCAAGCACATGGTCTTTAGTAGAGTGTTTATAACTTGGTTTGATTCAGTTATTCACAAAAAAAATCATTTGAATCAAACTTATAAAATATATACAATTTCGTTTAATTTAATTTTCAATTAATATAAAATTTGAAACAAATTAAAGTAATGATTTGGTTCGATTTGATTTTTGTTACTTTTACTAAAATATTATTTTATTAAATTTTATATACTTTCTTTTCATCTTTTAAATTAACTTATATTAAAAAATTGCTAATAAAAATCTATGAAACTTATTAATATAATAAACCTTCCACAATAAAAATCTATTAAATTTTAATCCATTTTAAATCAAACATATTTTAAAAAAATCTTCAAAAAATAAAATTATATACTTTGTATATGTTGCATATATATATATATATATATATATATATATATATATATATAAAACACTACAAAATAAAATTTAAGTGATATATACATAAAATGCATAACATTAAAGTAATATAAGTGTTATGGTTTAGTTCGATATCAAAAATAAAAATCGCAATAGGAACCAACTAAATCGATTTGAGAAAAAAAATCATCTAAACAAATTCAAAAATAACCGATTCCATTAGATTTTTGATTTTTTTTAGCAATTTTTTTATTTTTGTTTTGAATGGATTTGAGTTTGAACACCCTTTAGCGTGGTCGGAACACTTCAAACAGACCTTCACTCAAAGTTTGCTATGATCCTTTGGTGTATTTGGCGGAGGCGCAACGAATGGATTTCGGATTCCTCAAACCTCGAACCTTCCATCTCCGTCTCTCTCACTCTCCAATATCACAGTGAATGGTTACACGCAAGGAAGTTCAGCTTTAAAAAGGCATCAACCTCGCATGGGCGTTGGTTTTCGATGGTATACCCTAGCCAAGGGAAGCTGAAGCTTGGGACTCATGCAATCCATATTCTGTATCCAGGAACTTGGTTTCTCCAACGTCAACTTTGAGACAGATTGCAAGAATGTAGCTGATATTGTTGCTTCAAAATCAAAAGTAAATTCAGACTTTCACAAGATCTTATTAAAGTGTAAAATTTGCTTAGTTCCATTCCAAACTCTTGGGTGGGTTTTACTAGGAAACGAGCCAATGTTGTTGATCATACTCTTGTTAAGGCAGCAATATCTTACAATAGAATCCATACTTTTCAATATTTCACACTTTGTTCTTTCTCATGTTATGAATGAAATGAGATGATTATTTTTTGCTTAAAAAAAGGAAAAAAAAAAAAACTCTTGTTATACTCTCTTTACATAGTTGTTTACATTATATCTTAATATTTTTAGCCATTGTAACTGATAACACACTGCATGCACTACAGAGGTGATCGTTGACTCCACAAGTGTACCGATCACACAATTAATAGGGTTATTAGTAGAATATGATTTTTACGGCATTGTATTAGATCAACCAAACAGTCAAACACTACCAAACAAGTTCAAACGATAGAGATTAAATTGAATTATACTAATTACATATTTGAAGTAAAATTTCCAAACTTAAAATTTGAACGAGTTTCATTTGGAAAACTGAGTTCACAAAAACAATTATTTTTCTCTTCCATTTCAAACTGAATTTTAAGGTAAAATTAAGACAACACCCAATTTATAATCGGGTCCACTTAAAAACCTAACATTAGACTTTTTCAGTTTTATTTTTAAAAAATAAGTTGAAGTCTCCCGACAGAAAACCAAGCAAACCCTAAAACGTGGGGCAGTGAACAAGTAGAAAGGAATACCAAGTTTCAAGTAAACTATAAAGTATAATCGACTTTATCCCATAATCTAAAAAAGTAGTCCACTCAATTCGTTTCCTTCCAATATGATCCACGTTTCATTGTCATCAAATGGTCTTTATTGTTCCATCTACCACAAGTATGTAATATTCTTCACCATACAAGGTTATGATAGAATGTTCCAGTCTTCCAAACAAATTAAACAAATATTTATACATAAAAACATCACCTCTTGCTTCTACAAAATTCTAAACCTTAAAGAACCATATTAAAAACTCGATTCTCTATTCCTCCTGATGCGGCCTACGCTCTATACATATAAATACTAGTATACATTCATATGTATTTATAGCAAAGGTTAAAAGTAGTTTAAAAATGCTTTAACCTTTCTGAATTCACTGGGATATACGAGCACAGAATCTAAACAGAGACCACCTTTAGTATGTGTGCAATCAATCTGAGTCATAGAGAATTTAACTGTTGTTGATGCATTGCCATCCTCGACAACAAAATCGCCTGCATGGTAATAGATCCATTTACCTGGTCCGTTCAAAAAACACTGGGACGCAACATACTGTCCATCTGAAGTCCATAGCTGGAAACGAACAGGCTTTTTGTCCCACCCATGAACATGCTCTGTGTTGCATACTCGTCGTCCAAACCTCTTGCTGGCTCGCCCCAGATGTATTCTGAAGAATACGCTGTATTTCCCAGCTGGAAATGGAAACTCAACTTCCCCATCCACTTGAAACCACCAGATTTGCTGGAGGTATGCAACACTGCTGAATCTGCAATAGAAGGAGATCACACTGGCTTTACTCCAAGGCTCTATTAAAGCAATTCAACATTTAAACTAGACTTATTTTGGCAATTAAACTACTAGAACTTGCATCACCAACCAGAATAACAATAGAAAAAGCAGGGCAATCTTCATTAACATGTAAATGTTGTCCTCCACAACATCACAAGTCAAGAACAAATTTTAGCCAACATAGAACAATACCAAAAGCTACAAGTTTGACATGATAGGTGATTTTACAGCCAAAAGACTTCTGAACATGGGGAAAATATGCAAATAGTCACAAAAAATTCTAGGTAATAAAACACTAAAACACGAATACATAATTGTTGCAATAGTCGTTGTTCTAAATTGTGGTCACAACCACAATATCAAAGTCTTTTAGGCCTCCACAACTGCAATTACAATTTACAGTGACATCATCCACATACGTCTGCAATTTTTCACAACATAGTCGCAAACATAATTTAAAGCCTTTTACAATCCCAGTTAGCCCCCTTCAACTTCATAGTTCACACATTAAAAAAAAAAAAAAATCTTTAATCAGTTTATTGAACTCATCCTATGGTTGAAATGATTTCATTATTTCAATGAATACAAAAGAATCCAGTGGCAGAGAGTGAGACAGTAGGAAATGAATTTTGACAAAAAAAGATTGTAGCAAAAATAGTCACACTCTTTGAATAACATATATAGCATCTTTAACGTCTTCAAACAAGGGATAAAATTATAAACTAAGGTTAGCAGATAAATAGATCATCATAAAGGATGCGGAATGGAATATGAATAACAGCATATAGAATATGGATATTGCTCGTATTAGCATCATTAGGTATATGGTATAATATACTTGGGATTCAATTGATTGTAATTTTGGAACCTCTTTAGTACTTCACGGTTACTAGGTAGGGGTTTTTTAACTTAACACTTACGGTTATTAGGAGTTTTATGTTAGAGTAATTTAACGTTGGTAGATAACCAAGATGGGGTTCCTTAAGGATTGCTATGTGACGAGTACTGACATGGTTGGCTTGATTAAGCAGATGAAACATTGGAAGGTGGAAGAAAATTCAGGACAGAGTAGTAATGATTTTGAAGCAAAGCTGCAACCCAGGGTAAAAATGAGTTAACATTTAATTTCCCCCCTTCTCATGATCTTGTAGCACAAACAGAGCCTTAACCAAATTCTATTTGTCCCTCTCCTTTTGTAATCTATTTTCTCATCATTAGTTTTTCCCACCCCTCCCTCAAACAGCATAACACAGTACTAATTAGTTAATTAATATAAATCAATAATAAAAGAAAAGGAATGAAAATGTTACCTAGATTCGTCAGTGGGGATATGGTTCCAGTATCTTCTATCATCAATCCCGGTTATGGAGAGTCCCTTGGCCGAAACGCACAAACACAGTTTACCCATGCCACGATCCAGCCAAACTTTCTGTACAACACACACAACTCTCTCTTCAATTCCACTTCCTCACCACTTTCTCTCATCACATAAAAAACCAAAACAATGTTATTATTATCATTATTATTACCTTGGTGCCGTCATCGAAAGAATTGAGCCTGCAAAGCCTGGCGTAAATCCCCCTCTTGCCCAAATGGGAGGGGAAATCGGCGAAGATGCGGCGGAGAAGGATGTCGTAATTGGGCGGCAGCTTCGACTCCCAGACGAAATCGGCGGAGGAAGCGCCGCGAAAAGCGCGATTGAGGGTTGCGAGCTTGCAAATCTGGAGCGGATCCATGTAGGTCATGATCTGTGCGACGCAGCTCTCGGGCAATTCGCCCAAACTGGACGATGCCGATGCCGATTCCGAAGCCACCGCTTGGGAAGACGAAAAGCGAAGACCCATCAACGTTACGTTGAAATGAAAAAGGAGAAATAGTAGTAGATTTTGTATGGCAATGGCACCACACGGAAGGAACAGTTGTGAGTTTGTAGGTAAGAAGAGGGAATAGAGGACTTGGTTTTGTGCCTTTGTTTGTTTCCGCGAGACAGCGGGATCTGACTTGGACTTGACGGAATGCACGCACATCTCAGTTATATACCATCACTGTAATCTTGTAATAATTGCGTTAATTCAACCCTAACTAGTACTAATACTAATCCGATAACCATTGTTTGTTTTCTTTACGTTAAAGAGGTTTAAATCAAAATATTTATAACTTTTTGCTTTCTTTTTTTCAAGCCAATTTTCCTAAAGAGGTTTAAAAAATATTTAAAACTTGTGGTTTCTCTTTCAAGTAAAACTTGTAGTTAAAGATATTAATAATTAATCCAATAACTATAATTCAATTGAAAATACAAGTGAATGAATAAGAGAGAACCTGAATTATGAATTTCACATAATACATGTTTAGAAAAAGACAATGAATTTATTTAAGTGTGATTAAATCTCATATTAAATGTTAGTTTTATAATTTGTGAGATATCTTAAAATATATTTTTGTTGGTCTTTGATGATAACTTCATTAAATGGTTTTAAGATGTGACTAACAGATTTAATTATTTTCTTTTTTATCTTTTCAAACACACTTAAAAGATATCATAATTTACTATTGTTTGATCTTTCTTCCTAATCTCATTAGAAAATAGGAGAAAATCACAATAATGAAAATTACAAGTTTTATGAAAATTTAATAGTAAGAAATTGTTTAATTCATTTTTAAAAAAGTTTTAACTTTTAACCGTCATAATTTATTTAATTCGTTTATAATTGAATTATATGTGTCATTTCAAATTATCAGATTAACGAGGACCAACAAAATATATGTTTTATTTTTACAAATCAAATTAATATGAAATTTTTTATGAAAATCAAATTAATATTTTCCAATTTTTAAGGATACCCATTCATATTTTATCCTTTACTAATATAATAATTAATACGA
>PYAF01003969.1:282735-303150 GCA_007407185.1 Glycine tomentella
TATGAAATAATGTATATATGAATAGCATTAAAATTTTGATATAACTATATTTTTTATCAACATTTTTAATATATGTAAATTCAATTAAAAAGTTATATTTAGTCAAATAGAAACCATGAATCAAGTTATTGTGTATATACATAAATTAACATTTCTATGTAGAAACTAAGAAATGTAATATTTTTTTATTCTTATAAAAATTTATTATTTATCCTTTTTATTTTTATTTTATGATAAATCTATATTTTACATTAATTAAAGATTAGGTAAAAATTACGGATATAATTAATAATATCTTGAGCTTAGAAGACGATAGAAAAATAAAAACAAGAATACTTAAAAAAAATATGAAAATTAAAAAGGATTTGAGAAAGTATTTTCGTTGATAATTCATTGTCTTATTGTTAAAAAAAACAAAAATAACCAATTCTCCTATAACATACTCGGTTACCGAAGTTGAACAAATTGATTGTCAAAAAAATAATCTATTATCTTGTATTTTTTATTTTTTACTGTATTTTTTTCTCACTTCTTTTCTATTTTTATCTGCCATATTTCTTACCAATTTTTATCTTTCGTACTAGACACACCCTTCATCTCGTTTATTATATATATATATATATATATATATATATATATATTCTTTTTCCATAGAACTCCTCGTGTGAACCTTTCTATAATTTGACTCAATGACGAGTCATCATCTATTAAAAAAAAACTCGCTTTTAAACATTTTAAAATACATGGTTTTATCAATTAAATAGAAGCGAAAACAAACACATTTTTCTTTCGGCAAATGGGCTAAGCAAGAAATATTTTTTATATAATGTGTATTCTCGGTAGGTAATACTAAATCTGGTTCTCATGCCATTTATATATGGTATTTTAATTCCCTATTCCACCACCACTTTTGTCCTTTTTAAATTATTATCCTCTGCCTAATCTATATCGGCACCGGCCTCTTCCACAATTTCATTTTACAACTCATAAAGCTGACAGCTACAGTTTATATATACTATATGCAACTAAAACCAGACACTAGTATCCGTGGCCATTCATCCGTACAATTCAATAACATTTCTTATATATATATATATATATATATATATATAATGAAGCACCGAAAAAAAAAAAAAAAAACTCCACTACTACAAATAAGAGTTTTCAACATCGGTTATATCACTCATCCAAGATGTTTTAGAATCGTTTTTGTTCAAAATGTCTTTGAAAGATAAGTAAAATGACCTCGATTATTCAATCGTCTTTATTTCTAACTATTCTAAAACGGTTCCTCTACTAAATTGTCTTAGTAGCCTTTATATTAAAAAAAAAATTGAACTTATTTGAAGATTATTATAAAGTAAAATCGTCTATTCTAAGATGATTTTAGCAACATTATTTTACAGTAGTAGTGCTCCCATCATCCAACAAGGTAACACTGCATGGCAACTATATGGCCCCATTATTTTACAGTATTTTACTTATGAAAAGAAGTGGGGAACAAACGTGGATAGTTTTTTTTTGTTATAAATGAAAAGAAAAGAAAAGCAAACTTTAAAAATGAAATTTATTTTTATTTTTTAAAAAATTATGTTATCTGAACATGTTATTTTCACTTGTCCACTAGTGATGGATATTTGAAAATGGTTGTTTAAGGTAAAGATAATTTTTCCAGCTTCAGCTAGGATACATTTTTTGCAGTACTTGATTCTTTTTGAGAACAAGAGAACCAATGATAGAAGGAGGAGTGTGTCAGGTTGCATTACTCGAGTGTTATGGACTACAAGAAACAATATCATATTCAGATATTTTAATTAATTCATATATGGTCATGGATCAAGAGATAAGATAGTAACTTTGTTTACTCTTTTGCTCAATGGTCTGTGAATCCTGGGGCTTGTATAAAGGGATGAATAATATTACTTTTATGTGCCTCTGGATCGGGTTTGCGAAGGGAGAAGACTACATGCTCGTGGTTTTGCTTACATTTTGCATGGAGGAATCAAATGTATTAAATGCAGGATAGTGGAATATTATATATGCAATGCAGAGAATTTAATTGGTTACTGATACAAGTGCAATTAATGTAAGCAACTTATTAATAATTTAATATTGTATTGATGGGCAGTTAGGATGGAATAGAATTGCACATGTTTGTTTCATGGAATTATAGGACACTTATGCCCTCGTCTTTTCCTAGTCTTACCCAAGGGGCACATGATTTCTTATAGAACACATAACTAGTGCAGCTTCAACGAAGGAATCCAAGGCATACCCAGAAATTTCGTCGAGGTTGGTGGTGGTTTGGTTGGTGACGCTGGTGGTGGGGTTGAGCAGTAGGCGACGCCGATTTGGGTGGCGCGGCGGCGGTGGTTATGGAGGTCTCAGGTAGAAAAGGTTGGGTTTGCGGTGCAAAGAGATAGAAGGGGTGGGTCAGCAGGTGTTGAGGGCTTGGAAAAGATACATGACATATGTTGTTTTTTTTACCTTGCATCCATCCTTATTATTGGAACCCCTTTAAGAAGGATTATTTGGATCTTTCAAAAAAAAAAAAAACCCCGTCAATTAACAGAAAATACTAAGAAAGTGTCAAAGAGTTTTTACAAAGGAAGTGCAAGTATAATAAGTTTTAAACACAGGAGAAGAGTGAACGAAATTTGTTCTAGAAAAAATAGTAAGATAAATATACAAATCAAAATATGAAAAAAAAAAACCCTGAAAATTCGAGAACTTTCATGGTTCAGTCCGCTTAAAAAGAACATTCCTTGAGTCCTTGACCAAAGACTAAGACCATTCGTGCAAAACAGAAAAAATATAGATTAACGTGTATGACTCATCTCCACAAGACCACAACACTTGGTTGGATTTGCTGGCTTACGGGTAGGTGTCCATAGATAGGATCACAAGCAAGGATGTCCATCAATAAGGAGTGGCTAGTGACTAAAACTCTTTTTAAGTATATATAACTATATATGTGTGAATAAAAAAGCAGGTAGAATAATTGTCTCTTAATTAATAGTACTATACTACTAGTATTTTACATATTTTACATCTTCAAAAATTAGTCTCATAACTATCACTGTTAATTATAAAGATACCCTTGATCTGTCTTGGATCTATAAAAAAAATCAAGGTTGTCCAAACGCCAAATGTATCACAAAGAGAACTCTAGGTGATTCGAGGATGATATGATGAAATTTAATGAATGTGATGTGTGCTTTACATACAATTTTTTTTAACTGTCATACAATTATGCAATGCAAGAAATGCATCGTCGTATGAAAAAGTAGAAGTTTGAGGCACGAATAATTGCATACTTTTAATGAATGTGATGTGTGCATTCCATACAATTATTGCATTTCATACCCTTGATTCGTGCCTTATAGATGCAATAAATTATTCTGTCTCACCACGTATCATACTTCACTTGTAATTAGAGACGAAGCTACATTCTTCGTTGAGCCCCCTCCCTCCAAATCTTTCAATTTTCTTAACTTATCATTTTTTATATTTTATATGTAAAACTTTTCATTTTTTTTCATATGTAAAATTATCGGCTTATGAAGTAGTATCATTTTCATATATTCTTGTGTTGTAGTGTGACTTGTAAACATTTTTAAGTTGCGCCAATATCAGTCTAATCCAATCACAATTCTTTGTCTAAATTAAGCAAGTTAATTTGTTTTAATATGTGAAACTTATGTGCAGAGATTTTCAAAATTCGGAAATTTGATTTACTTATTTTTAAACTCACTCTACATATTTCAGACTATCCCCTCTGCATGTATAACTAAAAATTTCCCTTTGTTGCTTACTAAAACAGTAAAACTTACTCCTCATAAATAACCATTAGCCTTCGGACAAAATATCTTTCAGACTATAACCTCTCCATGTGTAACAAAAAAAGATCAATGACAAGTTCCCCGGTCCTTATCTTGGTTCCTTATCTTAATTCTCCCAACCAGAACAAAAAATTCTCACATGATGGAACGAGTGGTGACAAAACAAAGGAAGAAATAAAAGACGACAAGTCTTTGTTCCAGCTCAAAAATATTGATGCAGACATCAACGATCGATCTTAGAATTAAAACTTATGTTTGCTTAGTGGTCGGTCACTTTCGGTGGGTTGTCATGAATTTTTTATAATATATTTGAGTTCTATTTTTCTCATTCTGCGGCATATATACTAATTTTAAAGCTTTTTTAAAGCTTTTTTATTAAATTAAATTAACATTTGTATTCTTTTATTAAAATTATTTAAAATGTCGAAACTAATTTACAGTTATACAGTGTTTCAGATGTTCAGTAATGAAAAAAACCAAATAAAAATAATAAATATTTTAATTAAAATCTTAATATTCATAATTTAAATTTTATCTTCATTTATATGATATTCAATAATTTTATTATCATTTGATAAGAGATTTCACCTCATATTTATACTCTAATACTATGATAACCAGTTATTCGATTTGAGTGACAATAAAATTTAAAATTCTTGTTATCTTCTATCTTATCTTCTTAATTATCAAATTTTTAGATAATAACTTAATTAGTGTATTCATTCATGGCCAAGATCCCAAAATTAAGAATTTAGAAAATAGGCATAATATCGCATGGCAGTTTGAAACTGCATATTTAAGAAACCTATAACTCTACTGATCGAAATTGAGAAGATACAGAATCTTTCAACCTCAACTCAAAATAACAAATAAAGCTTAAAAGACTGAAAACAAAATCCATTTGACATGTTCGGCTTAACAGTGGGGAGGGAGCACATATATTTAAATTTTTAGATACATTAATCGTAAAAGTATTTTAAAATTTTTGACATTTTCCTGTCATGATACAATGAGGAAACAAAGCGGCCAATTCATTGCATGTTTCAAAGTAAAACTTGTACCACAATCATTAGTTTTCAATCAAAATATCTTTTATAACAAAAAAAATCTGAATACAATGACCACTAAAAGCTCCTCAGCATCAAATAATAATTCCCAATCTTAATTCTGTTCACCTTACTGGGAAAAAGAATATTCTCTCATTAGAATGTGTGGTGACAACAAAAAGATGTGAAAGACAACAAACTTTACTGTATCATTTCCTGCTTAGAAATGATGCAGACATCAGCGGCGAATACTAGAGTTAACAGATTGATGTTTGCCCAACCATTGGGATATTATTAGTAGATTGCTTCAAATAATCTAGAAGATTTTTTTATATATATACAAAGAAGAGAATTATTATTGATACAATTTTTTTACAGGATTTTCATAAATTGTCTCAAAATAGTTAATAATAACCTATATATTCTACTTATTATTTTCTTAAGGGACTTAAAAGTTTACACAATTCATTTTTCTCAAATAATTCCCGAAAGATTGTACGCTCAAGTTAAGGGTACAACTCCTATTGAAGATCTCAGTACGGTGCTCCTTGCCAATATAGATACATGGATATGTCACAGGTGGGTGAAGCGTTTTAAGCTAAAATTTTATTTTGATCTATTATGTTTTTATTTATTTTTATTTTGATCATAGATTTTTTTGTCAATTTTTGTTGACACCATTAATAATTTAAATTTAATAATTAATTTTATAAAGACACTGTGATTTTTTCCAGTTGTATTCACGAGAGAAAGCCCAATGGCATTCATGGAAGACAAAAAAAAAGCACTTTCTGTTTAAACCCCTTTTTTACTAAGTACATCACATTCCCCCTTTTTATATTTTAATTACCCATTATATCCTTTTTTTCCTTTAGACACATATTCAAGAAATGTATTATATAATGAATATGAGGTGAAGATCATATTCAAAATTAGAGTTTAAAGAAGATAGAATGAAAATAAATTTTAGATAGGATTTAAAAAATAATTATGATAGAATGAAATAAGATTAACAAATAGGGGATGTAAGATAAGCGTTTAAAAAGGGTAAATCTAGTAGAGAAAATTATAAAAAGTGGCACCATTTGTATTTTTCTTTATGTGACATTTCAAGGTACATTCATCATTAATTTTATCTATATTTTTTTACATAAAAGATACAAAATTATAATAAATATTTTCTTTTTCAATAAAATCTTACCATTTTAAATGCTCAAAATAAACTTTGAGGGGCCAATGCTACCTTGCTTTAATTATCAATTTCTATAAATTTTTAATAAAATTGTGACCAAAGGAAAGTAATCGTTCATAATAACTTTACGGGTAAATTACTTTGTGTTTTTCATTCTTTTTTCACAACTATGATATATCTTTCAATTTACTTCAAAATAAAATTAAAAAAAAGGATAAAGTTTCAAAAACTTTTAGTCATCACATCAACGAAAAACTATCTTAAGTTACTTAGGTCTTGTTGAGAGTGATTATTGAGATTTTAATTATAATAGATAATTTTTACTTACTTTTTTTTGCAAAAGAAATATTTTTAATTTTTGTTTCACATGATATATTACATAGTGGAACAAGAGTAATTTTATTTCTTTCCATTACATTTTAGTTATTCTCAGTCCCAAATCTAACAAAGTGAAAAGTTGGGCAAAAATGTTTGATAGAAGTAGAAGAGTCTTGTTTTTTTGCCTCGAAGCGTTGGGCTGCAAAATGAGAAACAGATACGACATGGCGTACTAGCAAATAGGAAAATATAATTACATTTTCATAGAAACCAGGGGGACACAAATCACTGAACTCGTTCATTTCATATCAATCACAAGGACTTGGGAAAGAATTTCAGCTTACATAACAAAGAATAAAACAACGATCAGAAATTGACCTAAAAAATGTATGAAATATATCATCTAGACATCATCAGGACTATAAATAATAACAAAAATAAAGAACAGAGGCAATTACTGTATTGATACAAATTGCACCAACTAATCTTTGGGCTAGCAAATTCTTATCTGCAACAAAGAATGAAAGAATAATAATAATAATAATAATAATGACAATTTTCCCTACCTACAAAGAATAATCCTCTTGTACTCTCGACTCTCCCCTGACTCTGTTGTATATCATACTCTGAAGGAATGTATTATGAAGAAAGAATCACCAATCACAAATGAAATCAACTTGGCTGAGAAAACGAGGACGAGGTACCCGCAGCAGCAGCATCAACAGGCCCCCAAGCAGAGACAGTGTACAAAGGTTGCTCCAACCAACTAAGTGTAACTCCTGTTGCTCCTTCCTTCTCTTGTCTCTTCACACTGTAACTCTCGCAAGAATACATCTTCAACAGCATCTGGCTCTGGCTCAATTCTCTTTCAGTAACACCCATGCATCTGAACCCTCCTTGCTCCACCATCATCCTCCTCCAGTTCCCGAAACTCTCGTGCCTCTCCACCCTCTCCCTTCCTTCGCAAGCAACAATGTTCCTTATCTCCTTAGCATACATCTCTTCTATTTTCACCCTCACCGCACTCTCTTGCGGAAGCCCACTCTCCTCAATGGAATCAAACAATGCCGAGTAGTATTTCAACGAGTTACACACCCTTGCCTCCAACCTGGTTTGGTTATGTTCTGCTTCTTGCTCTGCCACCACGACAACGCTGGGGTTCGTGCTGCGGATCAGACCCAAGAAGTCCCTCAAGGCTCCTCCGCTTCCGTCGTAGAGTGTCTTGTGAAGCTGCAAAACGCAGTTCACAGCCACCGTTTCGTGCTCCTTCACGTGGAGCATCCACAGCCTCACGTCCTCGAGTCTGTCCACCACAGGGTGGAACTCGAAGGGAAGGTTTAAGGCCTCAGCGAAACCGGCGAGTCTCTCGCCGGTTTCGTTGAGGTCCTGTTTTGACTCTCCGATCCCCGTGATTCTCACGTGGGTCGGAGGGTTGGCCCTCGAAGCTAGGCTTTGGAACAAGCCTGGCCATTGAAGGCCTTGCTTGATGTCGAAGTCTATTATGTGAACCCTGTCTTTGCCTTCAAAGGCCCTCAGCAGCATCTCGTTTGATGTGAAATGAAGGAACTTGGGAATTGGGGTTACTTGGTTGAGAAGTCTCAGAGCAGTAGCGGATTCATCGTCCTCCACCATGTCGCGAGAAGTGGTTGTAGAGGTGATGTGGAACACGTGAGGCCAGAGCCTCGTGACTCTGATGGCTAATGCTTCTGTGAAGTAAGCACAAATGCGGCTTATGGAGGTTGTTCCTTTGGGGGAAGCAAGATCACCCAGTTTTGCTATGAAGTGGTGGGTTGCAGTGACGTTTCTCGATCCAATGGCGTCGACGCAGCCGGTGAGCAAACTCACGAGCTCGAACCCGTGGTGGTTGTCTTCTTCCCCTGTCTCCACCTCGTGGTGATGGTAATAAGGGTTCCCTGAACCGTTTCCCATTTCGTGTTCTGAAACGTTGTCGTTTAGCCTCAGGCTCTGGCTCTCCGAGGAAGCGTTCGAGACTGAGCCTGAGGCATGATCGTTGTGGTGGTGGTGGCGAGGACGGTGGCTACCCTCGCCGAAATTTGTGATCTTTGTTACACATGATTCCAGCCAAGGGTTTAAAGGGAAAGGTGCAGAATGAGACACCACTTCAGAAGGAACAAAACAAACCCTGTCTTCCTCTGAAGAGAAAGAAACAATTGAAGTGTTGTTGTTGTTGTTGTTGTTATACCCTCCTAAAGTAGTCTCAACAACATCAGGCTCAAACCAATCACACTCAGTGCTGCTACTCTTTTTCTTCCTCTTGGCTATGTTGTTGGTGAAGGAATCGTCTTGGTGCTCCGCCGCGAGCCTCTTCAAACTCTTGTTGTTGTTGTTGTTGTTGTTGTTGTCGTCTTTGATGATGGTCTCTTCCACCAATGGTGATGGTGCTGCAGTGATGGCCAGAGGTGGGAGTCGAATGTGTTGCTTGAGAGAACATGTGCTGGTCTTGGCTTCGATTGGTTTCTGATCCACTGAGAGAACAGAGCGTGAAGAGGTGGTGTCTTTGTTGTTGCGTGTGAAGGTGGCGGTGGTGCATGGCAGGTCCAATCTCTGCGTGCTCATGGAAGAAGGTAGCTGGAAGTGGCAGGCTTGAAACTGTGCTGATGCTTCGCTCCTCAATCTGTGCCTCGGTGACAACAATGTCGAACTAGAACACCCAGCCAACATCGTCTGAGGGTTTTTGTAACGCCGCTTGCTGCTTCACTCACCCCAATGCTATGTGCTGCTTCTTTTTCCCTTCCCTTTTCTCTCTATTATCTAGTAATTAACTTGATAAACTATGCAACAAAATGGTTCCTTGTGTTGTTTCTAAAATGCAGTGTGTAACAACAATCTACGTGAGTGTGTGAAAACTTTCTTTCTAACGAATTCTTTTATGTCCAACAAAAGAGGAATCCGATGAATTTAATTTAACAAACAGAGAAAATGAACAATCAAGAAGCTGTGGTTGGTTGGTTTTTTTTTTTTTTTATCTTTAGAAATTCGAAGTGTTTTTCCTAAATGAATATTGAATCTGTAAGTGGGGAAATAATAAATGTAATGTAATGACAAAAGAATGTGAAGTTGTTAATTTATATGCAGGAAAGAATGAAAGAATAGTAATGGAAAAGGCCTAGGCTAGCTAGCACATGAAAACGATCATCGGATTCCAAAAGAGTTCAAACAAGGGACATTAGGAAGTAGTAGTAGTAGTAGTAGTGTGACGTTGTGGTTTTTAGTTTGCTAAGAAGAAGGGATGAGAAACAGAAACATACACCTTGGAATTTGTGGCAGAAGTAGTAGTAGTAGTGGTAGTAGTAGTCCTGAGGAGAAATAGTGAAAGCCATATTAGCAGTGGAAACGTTGAACAAGTCCGTCATTTCATTTGCAGCTTGTGAAGCAACAAAAGCCAGAAACCCCACCTCTGAATATGAACACTTTTTAAACATGCATTTGCATTTGGTGGAAACAAGAAACCCCCCCACCCCCCCTCTCACTTACCCAAAAGATAACACAAACCTTTACCGCTGCTTTATATAACACAACTACGTGCGATCTTCCCCCACCACACCATGTTGTGGTATACACTTGTTCTTCTTTCTTTTTCTACTTCTACTTCACTTCTTCTTCTTCTTCTTCTTCTTCTTCACCACTCCACGAGCACTGTCTCCATCACCGTAGGTAGTAGTTCCCCTCTTCTCGTCTGGGCCTACGAGTGGTTTGATTTACCAGCATTGGAGGAAAAGATAGAAATATGATGATGACAACATGCTCGCCAAAGGGGAAGGAAACACTTTGCTCCTGCACCGTCCGATTCAGATCCAACGGCCCAGAGGTTAGGACTTTTATGACCGTTGTGGGATGTCGCTGAAATATGACCGTTGGTTGGGGGGGTTGGTGTACGGATATTCATGACACTGAGACTTTTCACGTGCCACGTCGAACGTACTGTCCCCTAATATCCGTTCACTTGACCGTTACTTTTACATTCTATAATTATAATCAAATTACTTAATACAATTTATTTTTTCATTTTTCTGTTACCAAAACTGAGCTAATTTCTTTTTATTAAAAAAAAAAAAAAACAAACAAACAAAGCATCTCCGTAGCTCAAAGTCGTAACACTGATTTTTTCTTTACACAAAAACACTATTCAATTGATATGATATGATATATATATATATATATGTGTGTAAATGATAAATTATTCCGTCTTTTCTCAAAAAAGAAAAAAAAAATCGTCTTGCATTTTTTTCGGCTGTACGAATGATCATAGTTCTGAATTAAATAAACACAACTTTTCATTTTTTATAAGTACAGTTCGCAGAGTATATTTCATCGTGATCATCGTGTCTCATGGGACACGTGGCGCACGAGTCGAGAAGGTCCTGGAATTGGATTCTCCACCTCCTGTTGACCACTGATGGCGACTTGACTGCTCTAGTTATTTTGGTGTTTAAAAAGTGAGAAGAATAATTACTTATATCTAAAAATAGTAATCAGGTTATCATTATTTTATTATTCATTTTTTGATTTAATATTTCTTAGTTATTCAATGTTATATTATAACGAAAATTTATTCCTCATAAAAAATCTATCAAAAGTATAATTTAAATACTGAGATAATGTATAGTTAAGGAACAAAATAAAGTTACTTTGCATAATTCAACGTTAGATGCTAAAAAATGAATGAACGTGGATTTTATGTACCAAAATTAGTGTAAAATAAATTAATAGGGGAAGAGTGACGTTACACCATATTCATCTTTTAGGGATGATTTGATACCGATGAAAAGGAGAAAAAGGGTGAGAATTGATCAGGATTTCAAATGATTTTGGAAAGCATGCATGATTTGGTTGTGCATAGGAAATCGAAATTTTCAAAAGAAAAATAATGGGTCTCACAATTAAAATTAGAAGATTGGGGAAGATTTGAACAAAAATTGATATATTGTTGCTTGGGTGTGTCTTCCCTACTCTCTTTCTCTCGTTTTCTAATATAATAATAAACAATAATATTAAAATTAAAATAAATAATAATAATAATAAAATAATGCTAATAATAATAATATTATTATTATCCTTTTACACATATATCCCTATTTAAAATAACTAGATTTAACCTTTACAAGAAATACTGCATTCACAACCTTTAAGAAACCCTAACAGGGGAGGAGACTTTAGGAAGGAAATATTCTATAAACAATGTTCTGTTATAGAAGTTGGTGGTGTCTTTCCTACTCTCTTTCTCACGTTTTCTAATATAATAATAAATAATAATATTAAAATATAAATAATAATAATATAATAATAAATAAATAACAATAAATGATGCTAATAATAATATTTTTATTAATAACAAAAATAATTAATAATCTATTTTTATTTAATATTATTTTTCTTCTTTTATTTTTTTACTTATAAATCACTTTAAGTTAAATATTTTTCTCGAACCAAATCACTATCAGTTTTACTCTTTTTTTCTCTTTTCTCTTCTCTTCTCCCCTCTTCTCTCCTCACAACCAACAATCCCTTACTCCTTACAAGAAATGATGAACCCAAAATAACTCATGTGTGGACGACGGTTCTGGGACCTCATTTGTGTTTGTATTATTTATATTTGTATTTATTTATTTTTATTAATTCAAACATTTATTATATATTTTCCTTTCTTTATTTTTTTTGTTGTATAAAACTTATACAAAAATATTGTACAAATATATTTTTCCTTCCTATTTTATGTACATATTTTTTTGTATTTAATTATTATATTCGTCAATCATTTCAACTTATTGAAGTAGTTTTTTACTTTAAAAAAAAGTAATTTTCATTCTTATAAGTTCGCATGAGAGGACTTTGTACATCAAATGTTTAAATTTGTTTGACTACGAAGTGACATATTTATTACACAAATTAGTATTTTGTATATACTAATGTTCATCTCTTTAACCTATCGACTTTTCCTCTATCTAAATTTTAACTCACTGTCAAGGACGATCAAAGAAAGGGAGGAAAAATTGGTTATTGTTGTCAAGGAAGAAGAGCGAGCAAGGTTGTAAAAGTATCAACCGAGTGTTCAATTTTACAATTGAAATCAAGGTCAAGCCTAACAAAATAAGCAACACCAATGTTTAATCCACTAAAATATTAAAGTCACCCTTTTTATCTGCTATGTAGAAAAAGCATTTTGCAAACAAGGGTGGTTTCCTAAAACCTGAAAATGTCATCACCCTAGAAAAGGCCATATGCATTAGGAAGTCTAATTGGCCTTTGAGGTTGCCAAGTAACAGTGGACAGTGGGGGAAGATGGGTTACTTTGTATGGTTATGTACCTATTGTTCTATCGATCCATATGGTTATCTATTAGTATTTTATATTATCTTCCCAATATGAATATAAGTTTAAAGTATATTTTCGTTCTTGATAAATATTTAAATTTGATGTCTATTCTTTGATTTAAAATTTTTTATTGAAATTCTAATAAAACAATAATTTTATTTTTGATTTTTAACACTTTTTAATTAACGAAATTTATATTTATTTTCTAACAAAAAAATCATTTGTTATTAATTTTTTTCAAAGGACTAATAACAAACGATTTTATCAGAAAACAAACAAAAAATCACTCATTTATCATATACTAAAAAAAAGTGTCAGGACCAAAAATAAATTTTGTTTTATCAATAAACAAAAACAAAATTCAAGTATTTATTAGAAATCGCATACATATTTTATTCTAAATATAATATCACATTTGGATTTCTTGATGGTTCATGTGGCTCATATATGTTGTACTTGTACATGGGATTTGGTACCCCCATACCTTCTTTATAAATTTCCTTTCTCTTTGCTCATTAAAAAAAAAATGATATGAATGGAAACTTTCAAATCCAATAAACTAACTATGGGAGCGAAGAGAAGAACTGGGCTATTGACGGAACCATACTAGAGGATCCTAAACCGCTCAGAGATTGTGCATGCATAGAAGCACGATAGACTTGATTATGCAATAATGACATAAGTTGTTGATATCGTTGAACTATTAATTGAGCAGGCTTGTTAGGATCAAAAACTTGATTAGCACTAGCAGGGTGTTGTTTCTTGTCGCTAGTGGAAAGCTATGGAGTTTGTAACACTTGTCTTTTGTATGGCACCAATAAGCCTAAATAGACACACAAGGGACAATCTCTGAATTTTTAGGCTTCTAATCAACTTTCTTGGCACTATTTTGAGTTGCAGAATTGCGTCTCACATGGTGTAGTAAGTAATCCATCTTATGGTACAAGCAAACCTTTTCTTAATAATGGCGTCTCAAAATTGGCAACTGAGTCTCAGATGCTTCATTTAATTATGGTACAAATAAGCTGAAAACCTTTTTTTCTACCAAAAACAGATTAATAAAACACAAATACCCTTTAAATTGAAGTTGCTCTTTGCAAAAGCCTCGGAAAGGGGGAAAATAAGGGAAAATGATAGTTGCAATTTCATTAATCAATAATCATGAATTATTTCAATCCTACCGCAAAATATACAAAACATTCGCCATAACGATTTAGTCATCACAAGTAAAGCTCTGACGGTACTGTATGTTGATCTTATAGATCTGTAAATTTATCAATTGCATCACCCAAACAGTAGAAACCCAGATTAAAACTAAAATGCCACATCCGTCTGTGTATTGTGATTCATATTTTAATTTTAATAAACTAAAAACTTCAATAGCTTGTTTTGTAGCAAACTGCATCAAGGCATCAGATTAACTCTAAAAACAAAGCTTCTTGCTTGTTGGTTAGGCCAAGTTCATCCAATGTCGCAGCACTTTCTCCATCACTAAAAGCACGCCTAGGATATGGTCTCACCTATCCCACGAATAAAAATATACGGTACAAATTAATCATTTCCCTGGATAATTAGTATCAATAATTAGGAATAACAAGACTGAAAGGCAATGGGATCTCTCACCAGTCTGTAACTGCCTGGTTTCACCACCCTACCAATATCGATGTAGTCAAACAGAGACTGAAAATTTGCAGAAGCATTAGCGTAAGTATGCACCAAAAGAAAAGGGGGGAAAGCATACTTAACAGACCATTACCTGTAGCCTATCAGATCTTAGGAATCGACGTCCACGACGATTGCCATCTGGCATTTTTACCATCAAGTTCACAGCATTATCATCATCTGAGGATGGTTCCGGTGGTAGTGAGACTTCTTTGGCTGCTAATTTTGTTTCCAATTCCTGACAAAATTAATGCAAGAGTAAGCAACTTGGAAACAGGAGTTTGCTTTCCTTCCCAAAGGAATTATGAATTCAGAGCTAGTATTTGCACAAGGCAACATATCCAGGATAGAAATCAAGAAAAGAATACAATATAGAATACAATTTTTTTCATGGACCAAGTGTGGGGCAGTTCTTAATGCTGTCATTGCCGATCAAAATTCCACTTTTAATACCTGAAAATTTTAACTTCCCAAAACTGGGTAAAGTGTCTATAATTTCAAATGATATTCTCTCTTCAAATTCAATGGAAATAATCAGTTGATCAGTTGTTTAGATGACACAATATTGGAAACTAATGCCTTATAAAGGGATAGGTGTCAACGACTTAGTGTGTGTTTGGATATCAATTGGGTTCAACCAAATCCACATTCAACGTCATTCCAACACGC
Organism: Glycine tomentella; assembly: GCA_007407185.1. NCBI lineage: Eukaryota > Viridiplantae > Streptophyta > Magnoliopsida > Fabales > Fabaceae > Glycine > Glycine tomentella. The sequence continues at coordinate 297,798 of PYAF01003969.1, forward strand.
ACCTTGCTTCTCAATTTGTGCATTGGAAAGTGTAAAACTTCTGTTGAACGTGGATCTAATGGACTTCCAAACACAGTTAATAAAGGAAATTAATTGCAACACTAGCAATTTAGCTATAAAGTCATTTTTAGAGTGCCAAGACTAGGAATAAACTCCAATCAGCACCAAGGTGGGAGGGATTTATGCAAGGGGTGCAATCAATTACAACGCACTACCTGCTCTTCCTGTAATTTCCTGCGAGATTCTTCTGCTATCCGTCTTTCCTCTTCACGAGCAGCCTCGGCTTCCTCCATGGCCTTCAATTCTTTTTCTCTGTCTGCTTGTAACGATGCAAGATATTCATCATCCTGCATAAATAAACAGAGACAGCAATAGCTACAATTAAACCATTTACGATCTACAACTCTGACCTATTTAAGAAATAAGTCACACCTGCTGCTCCCTTATCAAGCGTTGAGCTGCCAGTGATGGTGAAGGAGGGCGATATTGGGGCCGGGGATTGAAACCCCTATTTTGCATAAACTCATGTGGTGCATAACCATAGTGATACCCAGTCCCTTCTGGAATTCCACCAAACATTGCAGCTTCTAGCATTACTGCTTCATCATGCTCCTCTGAAGAAATGCCACCCCACTGCAATTTTATTTTAGTAAAGATTGGGAATTGGGAGGGAAAATTTGAGATGACATGGCAAGTAATAACAGAGTTTTAATCCTTTTTGAAAAGGATAAAGTGAAGGCCTATACCTCATCCGGGAAGGAATTTCCATTATGATGAGGATTACTGCTATCCTGTGTTGCAGTCACTGTTGCTGTGCTTGGTAATGTGCAAGCCTCAGTAAGTTCAACATCTTTGCCCAATCCTGCGGATCCTGAAGATGTATGTCTAGATCTATTCCTAACCAGTGGCTGCTCCTCTACATCTTCAGCTTCATCATGAAATGACAAGCTTCCTGCCTGCAATCTAGAATGACCATAATTTCCCCTTTCAGATTTAAGGATCCAAGACAAAATACCTTGAAGGAAAATGCTGAATTCAGAGTAGTCAATGCAGCAGAGTACAACAGATAAATACAGATGCACAAGTAGCAAAAAGAAAGAGATAATGTACCTTCCATTTGATGTCACTTCCCCTAGTCCAGCCTCTGATGACTTAGATGGCCCTGCTGTTGGTGATCCAGAATCTCCCCCCTGTACTTGCAGTGCTTTTTCTTGCTCAGCTGTCTGGACTCATTTCATGTTAGAAGCAATCCAGGTTTGAAATTCATAATATCAAAAAAGAAAAGTCAAAGTCAAAGCCAAAGCTCTGGTCTATTGGTCAATCCTGGTGATAACACACTGGTGAATTTCCTCAAGATGATTATGTAAAGGAATAAGAAAATACAAATCAGAGGGGTACCTTCAGGGACAATGAAACTGCATGGGCAAGCTCAGGATCCTCCATATAAGATTGCCTTGGCTGTGATCCTGATTCACTTAAGTCCTGCACCAAGTGGAAAAATAAATACTAATACAAGCATTATGTGTAAAGAAGCATAAGAAAATCCATCAAGATATACTCATACAATTTGTCTGCCAAGTTTGTGATTTCTATAATTTTCCTCAGCCTCCCATTTAGAAGCCTCAATGGCTGCACGAATCATTTCTTCTTCTATGTCATTGCTATAATCTGGCAAATTCTCAGATTCAGGAGCACTAGGTCTAGCACTGCTATTGAGTGAAGTGTCAGCCAAGATCTTGTGTGTTTGCTCATCTTGATGAGCAATCTGGGCAGGTGGAATATTTTCATCATCTTCATCATCAATTATGACAGTCCCATGGATATCTGGACCATGGGCATCAACATTTCCAGTGACGTCTTCAATGGATGGAACATGACCAGCTTGAGGAGTGGATTGACTACCATCCTTAACCTCTATAGGAATTTCCCTTACCTCTCTTGGATGTGTAACAAATGGTGCCTCAACTGTTGAATTGAAACGAGTACCAAATATACCTCTCCCAATTGTTGGATCAAGAAGAGAAAATGGATTGACGTTTGCTGCTGAAGCTGGAAGTAGTGGCGGAATTCTACTGGGAATTTCTGCATCATGTTGGTCATCTATATCCATGAAATCATCTTGAGGAAATACAGCAGAGCTGTTGTGAGAGCTGGCCATGGAAGAATAAAATCAAATATCAAACACTTAAAAATACAGATTTAGCATGCAAACAGTAATAACACTACGAGTTGCATTTCCGAATGATCACTTGCTTACTAATGGAAAAGAAAGGATACCCGGTCATTAGATTTCTGTCACCTTCACTAAAATGTGCATTGATTGCTTCATTGAGATTACCACCATGCTCCTGACATGAAACAATATTTACAAATGAAGAGGAGATATATAACTGACAATGTATCAAGTCTTAATTGCATAAGCTAAACATAACTTGTTCTGTACAAATAAACCAGTCACCAGATACCAGTTTAAAGGATAACAATCAGAAAATCTTTGTAGACCAATTAGAAGCAAAAATTCGCATAAGAGTAATGATCACTTATAAAAAAATCTTATTGCAATAAGCAATAAGATTCTAAGAGCTCATGTGCAATAAGCAATAAGCAATAAGACAAATGACTAAACTAGAGACCCAAATCAGCTTGGTCATAATATATGCCACAAAACTTTCAAAGCATATTAAAGTTAGGTGGCCCTCCTTGCTCGTCTACAAGAACTAGCATTTAACGTATTGCCTTAAGGTTGATGCCTGTCTGCACTGCCATTTTTAACCCCATATCATTTTTTTTTTCCAAAAAAAAAGAAGAAAATTGCAGTGGTAAGATCAAGCTCTTCACCTTATCAGCACTTAAATTGTACCTCTAGTAAAACCAACCTTCTAGAACTAACTACAAACCCTCCAAAAACTATTGGACAATCTATCCATATATTTGAAAAAGAAAAAAAAAATCAATTAACTACGACTGCAAATTTCACCAAGAGAAAGAACATGGGTACGCAAATCGATCATCTTTTGCAAAATTTACAATAAAAGCAATAAACACTAATAAATAATTAAAAAATAACTGAAGCCATTGAACAATGCATAAAACCCTAACTTTGATCGATTGACAGTATTCAAAATTCAAATTCCTTTACTTTTTTTTTTCTTTCGATCCCAATTAAAACCTATAAGCACTCTTATAATTACGAAAAAAAAAAAGGGGAAAAGAAAACTACCTCAATTTTTTGTAGCGCTACTGCTTCTGGCAAGCCAGTGATGCTGACGAACGTCTCAACTGCCTCCTGATTAGGCCTCGCCATTGAAATCGAAATTGTATGGAACAGAAACGCAACTGCAAAATTCACAACTTTTTTTTTCTGTTTTGTTTTATAAAACAAAAAAACAAAAAAACAGGACTTGGGTGTTGTGTTGTGGGTGTTTAGAGAGAGAGAGAGAGAGAAAGAGGTGGGTGGGCCTTTAGAGGGATAGTTTCTTCTGGACTGGGAGTTTGGAACTCCCTGATAATATGATATGATATAGATATCCACTATTTTCCAATGTTATCTTAAGGTTTTTGGATTCAACTCTACTTAGTGAACAAGTATGCTCCCAAAATGCTTCCAAGTATCCAACTTTTTCTTCATTTTTTTTCCAAGCACCCAACTTACTTTGTAATTACGTTTCAATAAAATAAGAGAGGCAGGCTTTGAACAGTAAATGAATAAGAATTTAAGTGGGATATGATAAAAATATTAAGATTTTCTTTTTATCTAGTTATGAATTATAAAATAATTAAAATTATTGACTTTATAATAATAATTTGAATATCATATTTAAGATAATTTCTAATTAGTTGGTAGCATAAAAAAATTATATTAATAGTGCATTTAAAATTAAATTCCATTTATATTGCCATAGAAAATATTATATTCGAAAAAGATAAAAATCTATCTCTAATATTTTGGCATGTTTCAAAGGAATTCATACCTTTGTTAAGAAGTATTAGTAAAAAAATGTAATGGGAGTATTAGAAAAAATTTCAAAACTTATTGATTTTAATAAAATCAAATGTTATTGTTTTCATGGATGGATTGATATTGGATTACCCACAAAATATGTAATTTTTTGTTTACTTTAAAAAAACTAGACAAAATGCATTTGATTTAAAAATTTAATATATGATCATAAGTTAATAAAAAGTCATATGTTATCATGAGGTGGGGTTGGGAGATTTTTTATTAAAAAAAAATAATTAAATCAAATTTATTACAATAACAGTAATTAGTTATTGTTGCATTTAAGATCTTTAATGTTGACATTAATCGAAGTCTAAGATGAGTTGTTGATGGTGTTTTCTCCTTCTAAGATGAGTTTTCATCTTTTTACATTAAAACACTATCAATTTACTTCAGGCCGAGATATATTCTCTTACTAGAGGGTGTATCAAAGTTTTCTTGTGCTCATATTAGTTGTGGTTGATTTGGTCAATGTATTAATTAGTGATTTTTACCTTGAAACGCCTTTGGCCTAAGGTGGTCTTATTTTGGTAGTTAAATAATTAGTCCTAACTCTATGTGTTTCTAAAGGTAAACATGTTAGAATATTATTTCGGTGTCGAGGTGTATATCATATTGACTGTAAGAGATACCTGTTACAGTCACACATCTTTATTTGCATATATGTGGCGGGGGTGCATTTGTTAGTGAGACATACATCATTCTTTGATTGAGAAATGTTCCTCGATCCTTCTAACAATTATGATAACATACAGGAGGTTGTGTTGAAATCATGTTAATCAAATCTCTATTTAAGATGTCCTTTTTGTCCATGATTTGAAGTGGAAATGTTGAACTTACCTTTATAAAGATGTCTATATATAGATTTTCTTAATCTATTCCTATATTATTATTTTTCTTCTCATTTTTTCTTTCAAACCTCATTTCTCCTTTCCTTTATTATTTCCGGTTGCCAAGTCAACAAAGATGTTGACAAGGTAACAATATGTAATAAATATGTATTTGATATTGTTGGGATAATTTATATTTATAAGATACTTGAGATTAATAGTATTATCTAACATAAGACATTATAGGTGTTTATCATATTGAATTGGTATGATGAATCATATATAATTTAAATTAAATCAATTAAATTGGTTTAAGTTTGACAATTAATTAATTCATTTTACATTAAGTTTGAACCAAATTAGTTATAATCGGATTAGGTATCAAATTATATTTTTCTGACGTGAATAATTTGATTATCTAACAAATTATTATTTTTTACTTTGATTTTTATATTTTATATATTAGTACTAGATTTTTTTTCTTCTAATTTTATCTCCTTTTTCTAGCTGCATGACTAACCCC
>PYAF01003969.1:303250-315527 GCA_007407185.1 Glycine tomentella
CAAGAAATAGTTTTATATTTCATTAATATAAGATAGACAAAAGTTAAAATGAAAACTTGAACAAGTATAACATTTTTTTATAACAACCATATATTATCTAAATCAGATGAATTTGATCTTAATCATAATTTAGTTTGGATTGAAAAAAAAAATCAAAATTCAAACCAAATATCAATTAAATATGATTAGTTAAGTTATTTTAAAGTTAAATGTTACCACTTTATTTACTTTGGTAAAAAAATCAATAATATCAAAACCCTCGAAAGTTAACACAAAAAGAAAAATCAAACCCTCAAAAATTTTAGGAGTAACATATAAACTATACTTTATTAGTTTACTTCATATTAAGATGTATTGTCCTATTAAAAGGTGTAGTAAAGTTATTATACTCTAAATTTTGAAACATATATCGAAGTCTCTTTAAAAAAATGTCGCCATGAGCCTAATTTGCACATGGTTTAGATTAACCAACACCTTTGAGTTTTAAAATTTGAGTGTCCAGGATATTGCTCAAAACAGGGTCAGTGTTTCTACATCTGGTGGTCTAACTATGTCATTGGAAAGAGTGGATTTTTCTACTATGAAGTTGCCAAGACTGTCGCGGGTGCACATACTGACAGAGAAATAGTTGTTGTTGGCGAAGAAAGCTGCATCGACATTGCATTTGACGAACCCGAGAAGAGGTGGATGTCACACATAGGGAACATTTGTGTTAATATTCATATTTGGAATTCTGAAATGTTGAGATATATTCCGTTCATGAAGAAAATGGTGAGCCCCAGACATGCGAATATTCACAGGTTGTTGCATATTTCGCCAAATTTTGTCATTAGTTGTTCCAAATGCACCATAGAGTTGTGATAAAAATAGGATGAATCACTTGACATTGTTCAAGGATTGAGAAAATAAGATCATTTATGCCATCCATGTGGGATAACTTTGGCTCTATCAAACACCTTTGAGTTAAGATGGCCTAATTTTGATTAGTTGGTCATAAAAAATAGGTTAAATTATTGTTTAGGTTCTTTAATTTATTTTCAATGTTCAATTAGGTCCTCTAATTATTAAATGGTTCAACTAAGTTTTTTAATTATTTAAAATAGTTCACTAATATTCTTTCCATCAATTAAGTGTTAAAGTTAACAGTGCAATTTGATATGACAAGTGATGTGACATTTTTTTAATAGGTGGATCCTAATGCACAAAACAACATCTTTCAGTGAGGTACAAAATGACGTCGTGTTGGCTCTTAGGCCCACAATGTGAATCTGTTAGGGTTATTTTGAAATTTCACTCATCTCTGTGGTGAAAAATTCGATTGAGGTAGATAAAATTCTCTAAGAAAATAAGACGACCGTGTTGCAAAGAAGAAGAAAAAGAATATCGTGGGGTGTTTGGTTTGGGTTTGTTGACGCAATTGGGGAAAAAAGAAGACCATGTAGTGAAGAAGAAGAAGAAGAAAAAGAAGAAGACGAAGATCGTGGGTTGTTTTGGCTCAATGAAATTGATCTGGCTGAGCGAAATGTTTCTGATATGAGATTTTTCAAATTTTTCTAACATATTGCGCTAAGCTAAATCAATTACGTTCAGCAAGAACTACTTTGTTTTCTGCATATATGTCTTAATATCGTGCACGATAGATAATATGACTTGATATAAATATTTTGTCGTGCACGATAAAATCCCACTCTGCCATCGTGCACGGTAGGATATGCATAAATGAATATCTCTGTTACAAAAATTTTGTCTTTCTTTCTTTGGGTGTATGTGTATACGTGACAATGATATTTGAAGGGAACACAATTACCTACATATTTTGATATATATTTAACTTGTAAATAAGACATGGGAATTCAAATTCATGAGTATTCTGAACACGTATATATTTGGATGCATTAGTAGCATATTTCCTTAGGGTTGGACACTTCGATTGAATGCAAATATTTCTTTGTGACTTAATATTGTGCACGATAGGATAATATGATTTGATATAAATTTTTTGTTGTGCACGGTAGAATTGCAACATCGTCGCAATCACAAAGAGGGACAAATCTTTGACTCCCATTGTTATTACTAGACCTCAAATGTTGGTTTGAGCTATGACTCATGGAGGAATGTCACTAGTGGACAAGCCAACCCAATGAGAGGAATTTGCGAAATCAATTTTGCAAAAATGGAACCCTAAGTACTCAATATTTGGGGAAAAGATACTCTCTCCTCCAACGCTCATAAATTTCACGTTGTTAATGTTAATACACTTCACTAGCAACAACATAAATGACCTATTAATGATATTAACACCTAATTGACCAAAATGACTTAATTAAACCATTTTAAATAATTAAAGGATTTAATTGAACATCTTAATAATTAGATGATTTAATTGAACATTAAAAATAAACTAGAGTACCTAAACAATAATGTAACCTAAAAAATAATCAAAAACATTTATATATTTGTAAAAATTATTGAAATAACTTTTCCAAGAGTCATGCAACCTTAATATATAATTTAATATTTAATGTTGTGTAATGAATAACATAACCAAATTGACATTGGGAAAAAGAAAATGAAATAACCAAATTGAATAAAGTATATGGGCTTCAAAAGATCATAAGTAGTGAAGATTGGTACTTGAAAATATATGATGTGATGATAAATGGATCTCTTAAAGATAAATAATATAAATTTAATTTTTTAATATGTGAAAAATATGATAAATTAATTTTATTTTTAAATTTATGAAATTATTTTTTCACTAAATTGTAATATATAACAATTAATTTAATAAAAAATTATTTTGAAAGATTAATTTAACATTAAATTATAAAGTTTAGAAATTAATTTATTATTAAATAAGATTAATTTATTACGGTTTTTATACTGGAGTCAGAGTCGCATATTAAATTTATTTTTTTATCTTTTTAACTAATTTATCAGTCTCTCACAGTTTCAGGAATGAATTAGGTTATTTAACCATTTAAAAAAAAAAAAAAAAAGAAGCAGAACGACAGCAGTAGAAGTCGTTTCGTATGGTATTCCTCCCTCTTCTTCCGAAAAACACCGAGGCACAGGCAAGCGAAGCGGTTCCGATCTGAAGACGAAGACGAAGACGATGAAGAAGAAGAAGGTGCAATGGTTCTGGACTTGCGTTCTTGGCTCCGTTGTTTTGAGGCTCATTCTCCTCTACTTTCCCAAAAACCTCAACCTCTCTTCTCGCCCCGAAGTCTCCACCCCCCTCACCAGCCTCCGTCGCCGTATGCTCTTATTCCCCAACTATTCATATATATTCAATTCCTACATGAATGCTTTGTGCTCAATGTTAGCTTCTCTTTTCGCAGTGGCCGAGGGTTACTGGCTGAAGCAGTCGTCGGTGTCACCCTATGCCGGTTTTTCACTTCTCTTCACTTTTTTTTTTCAGATTCGTTCATTACTCGATTACTATTATTATTTTGTGTTATGTAATAGAATCTCAGGCTCTTGTTCGTGTTGCTAGGATCAATGTACCACGGTTCCCCTTTGTTATTGACACTTCTCGGCCCGCTCACAGTTAAAAGGTAACTACTGTCAATTGTATCAGCTTTTGTTTCGTTGCTTAATTTCAATAAGTTGAAATTCCTATGGTATAGTGACTTTGAATACTTTGTTGATGCTACAGAATTGAAGGACAACCTGATCATCTTTTATGCAGGTAACCTTCCTAGCCGTTTACTTATAATTAGTATCTATTTATTTGTTTATTTCCATTGCTTATGAATCATGATTGCTGTGATCTCCGATGCTCAATAGTAATATCTGTCGTTGTTGATGAGAAAACATGTGTTAAAAATCAGATACGGATAAATTGGAATAATAATTTCTTATTCATTCACTCATTCACTCACTCAATCAATCACTCACTCATTCATTGATTCATCCATTCATTACCTCTGAAATGAAGTATATTTATACAAGTAATGTTAACAACCTGAGCACAATATTAGGAAACAATAATTCAAACTAGAAAACAATAATTCAAACTTCTTATCTAAACTATTTTAACAACTTGTTCCTATCAAAGAAAAATAATAATTCAAATTCAAATTATATCTTCAACACTCCTCCTCAAGTTGGTGTATGAATATCGGTCGTGCCCAACTTGCTAATTGCTTCTTCAAACACTCTTCTAGAAATGGCTTCAGTCAGTAATAAGTTTAGGAGGTGCTTCAGTTTAGGATAGTCCACAGCAAACTAGAAAATAATTATACAAACTTCTTCTTATTTAGACTATTTTAACAGCAGTTATGTGAGGTAAAAAGAGAATTGAAATACGTGCAAGTAATTTTAACAACCTAAGCACAATATTAGGAAACAATAATTCAAACTAGAAAACAATAATTCAAACTTCTTCTTATTTAGACTATTTTAACAACTTGTTCCTATCTAAATGAAACAATAATTCAAATTATATCTTCAACAATATGTCTAGTAGCACCAACAAAATAAGAAATGATAAGATCTTTACATGTAACGCTGATTGCCATTGTATCTTGTATATGTAGTTCTTCACCCTTGTTTTATTGCTTACTTAGTAGTTAAACAGTAATTAATCAACTCATTTCCGGATGTAGTTTGGTTTTTGTGATTGCAGATGTGGTCAGTGCAATGCTTATTTGTGCTGCTGGTGAAAAACTCAAGGTGGCATACAGTTCAAGCTTGCAATCCCTTGGTCTTCATAATTTGTCAGAGAATTCAGGTTGTTAGCATGTGCTACAAGTGTGACCCTTCTGTTTAAATTTCAGATGATTATGGTTGGGTGTGCTTCTCCAATTTTTATTTGTTATTTTAAAGTGATAAATAAAATTAGTGTATAGTTTGAACTTTGAAGACCCTTCGTAAGATATATTGTAACTTCCAAAAGAGGTTTTTTTCTATATATAATTTCATGCTTGCTGTATTATTAGATAATCATAGCATGGTACTTGCATGAAGATTACTGACTAGTATTAACAATTAGATATGGAAGTAGGAGTGCCCCTTTTTGACTCTTGGCTTTGCTTTTCTTCCCTTTTTCAGGATAGTGTATTAGAAGTGGAAGAAAAGAATAGGAAATGAATCTCATTATTGATCATTATTTAGGGTTTCAGCATCAGAGTCTGAATATATTTATTTATTGAAGCAGGATTAATCTGTAGTTCTATCTATAGAGTTGAAACTTGCGGATAAAATTACATGTCTGTGTGGTATCTATGAACAAATGGATGATGAAGGCTGTGTCAGTCTCATGTTTGGATGATAAAAAGCATGATACTTTTATATCTAGCACTCTTTCCGGAAAAAGAAAATGTGTTTGATTGAATTGCTGAGAAGGAAACAGGATATTTGCAATTATTGTCCCTTCAGGATGTGGATCTTTTTTGAAATTTGTTTTCATCCCTTTTGATAGTATCTTCATTTTTCCAGAGCGTCTCCCTTCAGGAGATTTTGCTGCTCTTGTATACTTATGGAATCCTTTCACAATAGTGGCATGCGTTGGTCTATCCACATCTGCAATTGAGAACTTGATGGTTGTGTTATCACTTTATGGAGCATGTTCACGTAAGCAGCTAATAACCTTTGGTTTTTAATTTCTGAATTAGATATTTCACTGATTCTACTGACTCACTCCTATCAAGTTTCATTGATATTTGTGATTGTTTTCTGGTTAAGATTTATTTGCTCTCCAATATTGAAAAAAATGAAAATGGCTTGGTGTTGTGTGCTGAAAAGAACAGTCAGTTTTTCCTTCTTCTGGAAGTTCTGACGAGAAGTGACAGTGGGAATCTCACTTTTTAGCTGAAGGATTGCTTTTATACAAATAGACTTTGATAAGCAATTTTTCCGATGGTTTTTATTTCTACTCTTTTTCTGTGTACCTGGGAACATTTCTTGGTCTTAGGCTGTGTTGCATAGAAAGAAATTTGTTTCCTTTTTCAGTTTAGTGATGAAAAACCAATAATACATGAGAAATGTACTAAAGACTGAACATCCTAGGCAAATTTAAGGAACAAGTCCCCCCCCCCCCCCCCCCCCCCAAAAAAAAACCAATCATTGTTTCTTGTGCGTTTTCTATCTAACTTGATGTCTGGTATTCCTTTTGCCATTAAGTTAGTTGACTTTCAGACTATGTTTCAGAAGAATTCCTCTGGTTTATGTGATATACTTGAGCCTCGCATCTGATATCAAATTTGATGTTCAATATCAATCATGTTTAACTTTTTTTTTCATATTTTCTATAACATGCATGAGCAGTATTTAATTTGTAGTCATTGCCATTGAATTTACAAGTCTTCATCCATCTGATATCCACTTGAATGGAGTGGTTTCCTATTGCTATACTCAGCAGCAGGCTTATTGGATTTTGGAAATGCTAGTGAGAACTTGTGAAGAAATTGTGTAATTAAGTGATTAAGACAACAACAACTCAATATATCTAATGTTGAAACTGTACTGATGTACAACAGGACTAGCTCCACTGGCAGCTTTTGGTTGGGTCATGGCTACACACTTGTCTCTGTACCCTGCAATCCTTATTATCCCAGTATGGTGTTGCTCAAACCCATTGTATAGCATTTTCAACATAATCTTCAAATCTTTGTGCTCTTCTATAATTTACATTTTATCTACCAGTAAATACATATATCCTCTTTTGCAGGTGATATTGCTATTGGGATATGGTCCTGATGCTCCTCCTAGGAAATTATTCTGTCAAAGGAAAAATCTTGAAGTTGGCAATTCTACCCCAAGTGATAGTTGTTCAGAAGAGGAAGCAAAGAATCAGCTAAAGGTGGCAAATGTATTCTCATGGAGGCCAGTGGTGCTTTTTTTGTTCTGGACTTTGCTGTGGTCATCCTACGTCTTGGTCCTTTGTGGCATATATGTCCAACAGTATGGTGGTCTACAGGAGTTGTTCAAAAGGTTTGTGTAAATACTATTACCAATATTCATTTCTGACAACAATTTTGCAAGTGCTGAAACATATCTGCATATTTGTTTATAATTATGTCCAGAGGTTTCTTTATGGTCATTTTGAAAGCTTGTGATTATAGTAGCTGCAATATTGTGCTTTGTTGTTAGCGAGTCAAGTGAAGAATAAAGACCGGGGAAGCTTTTTCAAGAGTCAATAAAGATCTATGGAATATCATGTGAAAATAGTTGTAACACCATTACTATTACTCCAAAGCAATTACAAAAGTACTGGGTTATTGTAACTTCTGTTCATTTTGGACTATAGAGTTATTTAGAAGTTTTATAAAAATATATGCTACCTTGTGGACGATTTGGAAGATTTGGAAAATTTCAGGTCCACATTACTGTTATCTGTTCATATTATGCTGGTAGTTAGTTACTGTTAGTGTGAAATTTTGAAGTAAAAACCAATATGCAGTTTGGGAAGTCAAATCATTCATTTCCCAGTTTACTGTTATGGTGTATATTATGCATGATATTTTCTTCTATTATCCAAAATGTATTATGCATGTTTTTCAACATCAGTGTTGTACACTTATATCTATTGATTCTGGATGTATTTAGTGTGATGACAATTAATGGATTTACCATGTGTTGAAGGAGGTAGGTTTTACTGTACTTGCCCTGTTGAAGAACATTGATTGTGATTATGAAAATTATATTATTTTTCTTCTATTCTCTTTTTGTTAATATTATTATCAGGAACTGTTAAATGTCAACTGTCACAATTTCTTGCTTCATGGGAATGGTTAGTTTTTCAACATCTTGTAACTAAACTTCCAGGTTGTTTGTGCAGAACCTATGGCTTTATTCTTACCATACAAGATCTGTCTCCAAACATTGGTGTTTTTTGGTATGTTCTATAGTAAGGGAAACTGCCACTTTTTGTGTACACTTGAATGTTTTATTCCTCCCATGACTTTGTCACCTATTTCGTTCTTATGATATTTGCATACAGGTACTTCTTTGCAGAAGTTTTTGATTTTTTCAGAAATTTCTTCCTGATAGTATTTCATGGGAATATTCTATTGATGATAGCACCATTAGCCTTACGGCTTAATCACCGGCCGTGCTTTCTAGCTTTTGTATATATTGTGATATCTTCTATGTTGAAGTCTTATCCTTCAGTAAGTTGTTTATTTTTTCATTAGTTTCAATTTTGTTTTTTACCTAGACTCAAATTAGCTCTTATAATTTAATCATGATGATTTCACTGGATGTTGCTGAAAATATTTTTAAATTTAGAATGGAAGAGATGTTGTTAGCCTATTAAATGTTCAATGCATGACATCGAATGATTACATTGTCCAAAATAGAAATTATATGCAAATAAGTATGTTACACACTTTGCACATTCACATATACACATTTAGAAGGGAAAAAGCCTACCAATTTAGTTGTAAATATGGAGTTGCAAATTTGAGATTATAAAAAGCCCATCAATAATGTGTGAATTTGCATCATATAGGTACCTGATTGATCCATCTATGTATCTATGTAAATAAAAAGTCCATCAGTTATGTGTTTATTTTGTGTGAATTTGCATCATGTTGCAATCTGATTGATACCTGTCACTATTTTTTTTTTTTTAACTAGGTTGGTGATTCAGCTCTGTATTTGGGTTTACTTGGGTTATTTGCATATGAACTCAAAGGTTACTTCTCTTTCTTATTGACGTTTTATATTGAGCATAATGTCTTGAATAATCAACTTCCTTGATTTTCAGATATGCAGTTTTCATTCTTCCTGTTTTCTGGCTATGTTGGGGTTTCACTTCTTAGCCCTGTGATGCACAATCTATGGATTTGGAGGGTATGGAATTTTGTGGTGTTCTACCCTTTCAACTAGATTATTATGTTGTTATCCTCAGTTCCTCACCTGTAATAAAATGGGCAGGGTACTGGAAATGCAAATTTTTACTTTGCGACTGCAATTGCTTATGCGTGCTTGCAGGTGCATTATCTCTATTCACTGATATTTCCTTCTTTCCTCCTTGTGTTAATCATTGTTGCTTTATCTTTTTTCATCACAAGTCTTTCTAGCCAATCAATAGAAGTTATTTGTATTTTCTTGTTTATGCGTTATATTGTGAGCCAAAGACTGATGCAAGCTCGTGAACACTGGTCCCAGCATATATCGGGGACACAATCATGGGTCCCTGTAGTAGGGAATTTTGGGGGGGGAGAGGGGGAAGCGAGTTGTAAGTATTGACAAACCCTTTTCACTTTCCATACGTCTAAACCAACTCAACTACACCACTGGCACCTCAAGAATCTTGTTTTGTTCTATTAACAATCTCCCTGATTTGACACAGCTAAGATATTAAGTACCACAATTCATCTCACTCTAGTGGAGTAATTCATTGCTATCGAAAATGCATTCATCTTAAAACTTGAGTCAATTGGTATGAAATTGACAAGTATCAAAATTAAATGATTCATAACGTTGTCATCCTGTAAACTTATGTATGCTTCTTACTTCTCATATGGCAGATCATTCTGGTGGTTGAGAGTGTTAGTGCCATGCTCAATCATGACAGAAAGCTCACAAAGCTATATACTGCAAAGCTTCAAAACATCAAATCTTGAGAACTTGGAAGTATGTATGCTTTTATGTGTCCATGGTATCGCTGAGCTTCGTGTGGACATCTTGGTCCCACGATCCATTGTTGTGCTGTCTTTCAATTCCTTTATCAAATATGTGCATTTCTTTGGATGCAAGCTTTTTCACCGTGATTGTAAATGGACACAAGGCTCTGCAATCTTGATGCTGAATGCCCCACTTACAGTTTGTTATAAAGGATGAACAATCATGATATTTTACTGTGGTTCTTAGAGCTCTTTTGTGCTTGATGTACCATTTAAGAAGTTTCTTGACTTCATTCTTCAAATTCTACTTGAATGCGGCACATGTTTATTTTATGTTTAACATTTATGTTATTTGTTGCCTTGTTGGTCGAAATATCTGTAGCATGCCTATCGGAATGAACCATACGTAATGACACCAAAACTCGAGCATATCTTACATTAGTGATTTACCTCTTGCTGTATTTATGCACATGCTCAATCATGGTTTTGAATTACTGTAGTGTGATATTAGCAAGGTTTTCTGAGTAATAAACTTGGGTTTACGTTGACCTGCTCTTTGTGATGATTCATATACTGTAACACTAACACCCCTTTATTGTTGCATCACTTTCATTTGAATCCATTGTTATTGCTGACAAATGCTTGATTCCGACGTTCCTTTAGCTTTGGTCCTTACTCTTTCACCTACTTTAGTCTCTTCACTGATCAGCTTGTGCAGTGCATTTCACATGTTACTTTGTCTATGAACATTCTTACAAGTTCACTAGTAGTTCTGATAAAGCAATTGGGCTTTGTCGTATGCAAGAACAAACACCCGTAAAACGCGCCTTCTCCCTGCTACATGTAAGGCTTTCACATGCACAATTGAGAGGGGTGTTGGACAGCAACGGTCAACGACGTTTCTGTCCTACTCCTATTTACCTTTTGGACCCGTAGCAAACAAGTGAAAAAACAAGAATTTGGGTGTGAAGCCAAAAAATGTGCATTCCGCATTGGTATAAATGGAATTTAAATAACACGATGTGCCTCCAAATGTGATGTAATGTTTGCCAGACAAAACCAGCTTGATGTGATTAGAAAGAGGATAACTCCATGTGTAACACGTTACAAATAAATGACAAAATCAGGCGTGGATAAACTGTAAAGTGACTGTACCTAGTTAGTGATTTTGCCGTAGGCAAGTAAGTGATTGAACAGAAATATCTGAACAATATTTTTTCCCAGTAAAATGTTATTATTTAGTATCTAACCATTACTTATTTAAAGAATTAAAACTCTCCGGCACTTTTTTTTTTTCATTATGTTAAAGACAAAAGGTAGATTTTTTTACATTTTCATTTTGAAACAAACGAAAGAATTCTGAGTGGTTTGGGAAAATTATCGGATAAAAACCCGTCAAAAATAGAAGTGGTTATTGTACAGGTGGATGAGTTTGGGAATCTTTCAATTTAATTAGCCGTGTTGGTGCAGCTTTTACAATTATGTTGAAGTTAACTTAATCCTGGCATCTGTATTAATAAGTTATTAGTTATTAATTTGAGTGATATTGAGTTTGATCATGATCTCAAAATAGAATCTTGTGAATAAAAAAGCCTTAATTCGAGATGAAGATTGATATAGTAAAATTAGTAAATATTTAGTAACAACATCATGATGATAAAAAAATTTCTGACATATGTTATTATGATAAAAATAGCTGATTTAATCTGATTTAGGCTTGTCAGAATTTTTTTAGCTCTAAATCTTTTTTTACAAATTCAGTATTCAGTGTGTTGTTTGGTTAGGTTAATTATTTAGAATGCAACGCCAGAAGTAGAATGCACCCAAAAATCATGGAATTAAGCATGTTAACAAAGTTCAACACCCATGAAGAAACACTGTCTGCTTTTTAAAATGGAACTGCTAAAACTAAAACAAATAAAATTGGGCAAAAAAATTAAAATAATACGTTTTTAATAAAAAATTACCAAAATATGACATTTTGAAAAGTAATTACGGATCTACTGTTACCAAATGCGTCATCCCACGACGTGTTTAATCACATCCACCCAGGACGTGACTGGGGCTGAATCACGTCCTCCCAAGACGTGACTAAGCAGGGGCCCACACGTGTCATTTTGAGACACGTGTCATCTTGTGGCACGATGCGGAAAAATTTCGGAAGGCCATAACTTTTGACTGGGATGTCCGATTGAGACGAAACCAGTGGCCACGCGCTCGAAATATCGAGGAGAAGCCATAGGCAAGTCCCAAAAGGGACTTGCCCAAATTTTTTTCCCAAAAGAGGCCTCTAAGTGCCTCAAACTTGCGATTTAATCTTTCAACACCCAAAAAAATTCTTGCTTTCTAATTTTTTGTCTATTCAATCAGTGAATTGCAAAATAATTTTTATTTTTCTAATTATTTCAATTAATTTCGAGCGTTTTGACATAAAATACGCCTCCATCGAACATTTCCATATAAAATCTAGAGTTCCACGTGCGAATTACAAATAACAGAAAGTCACGCCATATCACTATTGTTAGTAATTTTCTGTTTATATTTCTTTAGATAATTAAGATCATGTTAACTATATAAAAAAATATATCATGTTAACTAGTATTATAAACATGTTGGATAAAAACATTTAATATACCATATATATTGAATCTTTTTAATTACTTTGACTATTTTCAATAATTTTCGTTTTTAAAAGTGTAATG
>PYAF01003969.1:320486-336926 GCA_007407185.1 Glycine tomentella
AATATATTAAATAAAATCATATAATATTAAAAAAATATACTAAATAAAACAATATTTAAAAAAGGTAAAAATAAAAATAAATAATATTAAATGATATTTTACGTCAAAAATCAAAACACGCCAATTTTGATTTTTATTTCAGTCACTAATAATTTTTGCGACGGAATATTTTGGTCGCAAACAAAAAAATTAAAAAAACGAAATTTTCCGTCGCTAAATCGGTCGCTAAATCGGTCGCTAACCGATTTAGCGACGGATTTAGAGACGGATTTAGTCCCGCCCAAAATTGGGCGGGACTGCCCCCCTAGAGCCGCCCAGATTTAGGCGGGACCGGTCCTGCCCAATTTTGGGCGGTTTCCCCTGCCCCAGATTGGTAAATAGTTTCAAAACGGCCCCGTTTACGTAATTTTTTATTTAATTTGTATTATTTGGGTTCTTTTGCCGTTTTTACATTCTTACATTTACCAACTCTTGTAGGCTTGTAGCCCTACTAGCTCTAACGCATCTCCACTGTCTCCACTCTCAAGATACAAGAGGAAGTCAACTAAACTTTCAATTTTTATATGTGAGGATATTTCAATCTTTTGAATAAAAGTTTTTTTTTTTTTATTTGTGAGTAAAACTTTCGATTATTACATGGACACATGTCTCCGTGTGTGTTTAGATTTATAATAATAAAATTGATTTTGAATAAAATTAATTATTATAGAATTGATTTTGATAGAACTAAAAATTATTCTTACTTATTTTAATTTTATTATGATTTTTTATCATAATTTTTTATATCATGATCTATCATGATTTTAAATACTATCCAAATATATATTTAATATGTGTTTGTTTTTTTGGTTATACCCTCACAATCACACATTTGAGCTTCTCACAAAATGATACTTTAAAATATGTTACCATGGAATGAGACAGTAAAACATAGTCTTAATGGTCATGGGTGTGACATAAATAGTAATACCAGTTTGTGGAAAATAATCTGATTTGATTTGATTTCTGTGTGTAAGATACATCTTTGAGAATAATATTTTTTGAGAATAATATTTTTTATATTAAGAATAATGAATTTTAGATATAAGGTATTGAATTAAAGAATAAAAAATTGAAAATTCTAAAAAAAACTTATGATTTTGCGGAAAAATTGAAGACTTAATATTATTACCAAAAATAGATACATACAGTAAAAAGTTGAATAAAATATATCAAAAATAAATTATGAGAGTGTGTGACTTAATTATTTATTGGCTCACATAAATATATGATTTTATCTTTTATCTGTTACATTTAAATTTATAATTAAATAATGGGATGCCTAATTTAACACGTGTTCAGAAATGATTTTAAACTCATATTATGTGAATTTTTAGAAGCAAAATTTTTTACCTTCTGCATCAACTGATCAACATAACACTTTGGCATGAAAATCATAGGATACATGCATTTAAAACGTTAATCCAAACACGTTAATATGTTAAGATGAAAAATGTAACAAAAGAAAAAAAAATGAGAAGATTAAATTGCTTAATTTTAATATAATTGTTATTTTTTCCATTCAAATAGTAACATAAAAATTAAAAACAAGTAGATATCCATCCTAAATGTTATGTATTTTTAAAATAGACATTTTGAATTTTCAGTTTACCTTAAATAATCCTTAAACTCTTATTGTTGTTATGGTAGAATTTTTATTCACTTTTAGTGGAAGTTTAACGATGAATTAAGATAAGGTGTGAAAGATCTTAGATAAATTTGCAAAAAACACAAAATTTAAAGTGACGATATAATTCTTCAACAAAATGTGATGATATACTATTTTTTTAATAAAGTAAAACATCTATATTTGTTTATTGTTAACTTTTCAGAGGATTTATAATTTTAATAATAAGAATTTAAAATTAATCAAAACTAGTATTTTAGTTTTATATTGCAGATGATAAATATTTGTTTTTACATTATCATAATTTATAATAAATTAATATATGTGAATATGTAAATTGTATTTAAATTTTCTAATAAATTATATAAACTGTGATATAAAATTATTTTTAATTATTAATTATTAAAAAATAAAATTCATTTCATAAAAAAATAAATAAATTAAAAGAAATAAACAGTAAAAAATATCAAGTATACAGATAAAAGGATAGCTATAATACATAGAACACACACTCTTATTTTTTTTTATTCATTTTATTTTATCTTCTAATTCACATCATGTGTCATTCTGTGCAGTGTACACCAATAATGAAATACAAAGCCAGAAAAATGAAATCCAGCTATATTAAAAAATAAAAACAGCTATAAAGAATTTTATCACTTGTAATTTATAATAACCTTATTTAAATAAGACAAGTGAAACACAAAGAATTATAAATACAAGAATATTAATTAGTATTTTAAAGACACTCTTTAAGAAACTTAAAATAAAAAAAAAATATTATTAAAAAACAAAAAAATGTGTTATTTATATTTATATTTCAATTCCTTATACAATATTCTAAATGCAGTAATTAGCAAGACTCTTGTACATAAAAGATAAATATTAATCAATATTTGGGAGATATTATTTTTTAAAGGAACTTAAAGAAAACAAATATTAGAATATATAAAATTATATCCTTCATTTATTTTTTTATTATTTTTATAATAAATATATTTTCTTTTAATTTTAAATTAATATTTTAAAAATACTGGTTACTGGAACCCTAAATAAAAATGTAGCGATAAAGTGTGGGTTGGAATTTGTAGCCTGTTAAGTGGGGGCTACTACTGGTCCCTCTAATCTGAATAGCGAGCGTCGTTCCATCCATCGATCCTTGCTCGGATCGCGAGCTTTATTTTTCTGTGACAGGAATTGACCATGTTAATGATTTAAGAATTATTTGAATACAAATTAAAAATATTTTAAAGAATTTTTTAATTAAAAATATAATATTTTTAGTAAATTTTTTTAAAAATACTCCTAATCTTATATTATTCTTAATACTGAACCATTGTTTAATGCTCTGCTTTCTGCCAATTCAGTTTGTGTATAGCGGTTATAGCCTATGACTTATGACTTATGACTATGACTATGACCAGACCAAACCAGTCAATGCACGTCTATTCCATTACCCTGTTTGGGTCTCCTCCTCGATTTCCCTTTGCACCATTGTGTCATGCAATCAAATTACCAATCTATCATTTCATTGGATGGGTCATCACTCATCAACAACAAGATCATCATGCTCTAGATACAGTAGATTAGGGTTATGGGGCATGGGCAACACACAAACAACGATATTAACCCTCATTACTTTTCTCTAATTTTGGTTTTCTTTCCTCACTAGAATTGATCACTCTTCCATTCTAAAAAAAAATGAAAATTAAATTTAAGTGGCAGACTATAGGAAAAATAGAAACGTACATCTTTCCACTAAGTAGACGTTTGATTTTGGAGTTTTTTTTTTTTTAAATCTTAGGTTGAGAATTTTAATTTTTTTATTTGATATTTATTAAAATAATCATATTTTTTAGAAAGGATGTTTTTAACCATTTTCCACAAAAATATTCTTATGAAAAGAGGTGAGAATTTTTTTAGCTTAATTATTATTTACTATAATACAAATATGATATTGCTCTTATTACATTGAGTTAAATGATAAAATATCATGTAATTTTTTATTTTTAAGAAACTTATTTAAGTATTCTTAATGATCAATCAAATAAATTTTATTCATTCCTCAATAACAGGATTCATAATTTTTAGGAATCATGATTTGTGAGTATGATTTTTTTTTTTTTTTACCAAACACCCCAATATTAAACTAAGTATTTATTTTAGAACTTAGAAGTATAATAAGATCAAGTGATCCCGATTGGTAGTCGATCACCTAATTAGTTCAACCTTATACCGATGATGTACTTGACTCATTTCTATGAATGTTGATCCTCAAAATAATAGTCACTTAACAATCAACATATAAAATTATAGAATAATGGATATTACATATGAAAGATATTCAATTGTAAATTGTAATTTGCAATTATTTTTCATACATATACATAACAATATGATGATGAAGAATTGTCTAACACACTACTTTAAAACTAATTTTAGAGTTAGGTTCATTTATAATTTTTGTCATTCTTATTTTCATAGAACTAAGTTAGGTACTGAAACACATAGTAAACTAGCATATGAATTATTTTATGCCATAGTTATGAGTAATAATCTAGCAAATATAGAATCAAACAACCATAAAACATAATTTTCAAAAGGCAGAAGTTAAAGTCAAAAAATTCATCCTCAAAGTTAGAATGAGAGGAGAAATAAGAAAAGAAATCGTACATGCAACAAAAAAAAAAAAAAGGAAAGAAGATTATTTCAAGTTGTTTACACTTTTCAATGCTGGTTTAAGGGGAATTAAACAGGTTTAACTTCAATACAAATATACAACACAGCTTAAGTAGCCATACTTAACATTTTTTTAAAAATCTTCCATCCAATTTATTTTAAAAACGTTTTTTTCATACAAATTAAATTACTTAAATGTTAAAGATTAGAAAATGCATGTTAACTCAAGTTCTCATCTTAAGCAGAGATACTAAAAAAAATCGGAACAAATAATACTTTGATATACCTAAATTAAAATTTCAACGAACATTTTAAAATAATAAATTATCCTTAATTAAAAAAAATCTTATCAATATTTTATTTCCTAATAAAAATATTTATATTTTTTAAGTTTTTAAACTAATATTTGAAAATACATGTTAGTATTTTGCTTAAAAAAATAAGGGTAAAAAGTTCGTTTGGCTTGACGTCACGTCACAAAGGGACACAGTTTCCTCCTTTTACTTAAAAAAAAAGCCATCCTCTCCATTTCTCACTCCCACGCTCTCTTCCTTCAACTTTCACGTTCTTCTTTCTCTCTGTCCTTCGTCACCGTTGATATTCATTCACACATAAATATTACTTTTTTCTCAAAACCCAAAATTATTCGCTTCTGAGAACTGAGAAGAAGAAATAATGGGTAAGGCATCAAAGTGGTTTCGCGGGCTTTTCGGTCTCAAAAAAACAGAGTACACTGCCTCACCCGCCAAGCCTCCCAAAGAGAAACGCCGATGGAGCTTCGTTAAATCATACACTGAAAAAGACAACACCACTGCCGCCACGTGTCCACCACAAAGCAACAACAACAACAACCACGCCATGGCAGTAGCAGCAGCCACCGCTGCCGTGGCGGAAGCGGCGGTAGCTGCCGCCGAAGCCGCAGCCATCGTGGTGAGACTAACAAGCAGCAGCGGTAGGTGCGCCGACGCTGGACCCACCAGGATTCGACAACATTGGGCTGCTGTTAAGATCCAAGCTGCTTTTCGAGGATGTTTGGTTCGTGTTCTTCACTACTATTATTAATCTCGCCATTTTTAACCACATTCTTATTTTTTTATTGTTGTTGTTTAGTTTCTCTGCTATGTACTCTCAATTCTTTTTTTAGTTTTCTGGCCGTGTTGTTGTTGTTGAGCCGATTCCTTCCTAGTTCTATTCGCTGTGTCACTGAGCTGTCCTGTTTTGTCTCTTTGCTCCGAACTAGTTGCCTCAAAAATCTTAACTACAAAATGTGCCATTCGTCATTTCCTTTTTCTTTTCTTCACAGTACCCGCATTAAAGGGATTAGACTTCACTTTCATATTTAATTGATATGGAAATGATTAGTTGATTATTAAAAAAACCTTAATAGCACTTATGGCTATGTACAAGACATAATATTTACCTAATATTATGATTATTTACTAATCAAATGTCTACTAAAGTTGTTGATACAAGTGGAATTCGATATGGTCTCTTTAAGTTCGGGGGTTAGTCAGATTTTTCAATCAGAGATGAGTTATCAGCAAAATCTGATATATTCTACATGAATGATGTGAAAAAATTACATAATTTTTTTGGGGTGAATTTTTTTTATGGATCTAGGGTAATGTACTATGATGGTGGTACCGTGTTGTGTACAAGGACAAGACAGTGGTGGTGGATTGCATGGGTAGGTGGTTATTACTCTTGTTCGATGTTGGGTTTCCCACTAGCGGCCAAATTGTATGTGAGGCGGTGTGCGACATGGTTCAATGCTTCTGCCCTGGCCCACAAGAGATATTCTGTTTTGGTAGAATAATGACATTGGGCTTTTGGCCTTTTGGTTTTATGGGGACAGATACGAGTCTGAAGGGGGATTTGCTTCTTTAGATTGAGGAAACGAAATATATTTGATTTTGATGTTGCCTTTAGATGTGCTTGTATTGTAGTATGATTTTTCCAAGACAAATAAAACTATGGGGTTTTTCCATCTGGAAGCTCTGGGTTCCAAGGTGGACCCTCCTGCCCTTGCCTCTTGGTTGACCATCTTAGTCGTAATGAGTAATGGAAGTTTTTTGTTTTTGTGTATCTAAACATGTAATAGAGTTAAAAATAGAAAAAACATGTATATTTTAAAAATATGAAAATAATTTAATATTCGTTTTTTATGTAACTTAAAATATTTAATAAAGTGCATTTTGATTCTGTCATACCAATGCTCGAGAATTTCGGTTTGGTTCAAATACTGCATGTGTTCTCTTTTTTGTGGGGCAGCTGGTACTGTGTTTTTGTCTTTTGAGAATTTTTAATTAAGAATCAAATGAGATATTATCTGGTAAAAAATTAAAATTTAAAAAGTTCATTCTGATTTCATGAGTGCTTTAGTACAAGTTCTTCAATTTGTTCCTTGGTAATCTTCAATTTTAAGTTCTTACACGAATGACACAACTTGGTCCTGAATTATGTCATTGGATTGTGTTACCATTCTCACATATTGTAACGAGACACCCGGTTGGAATTTAGGATCAATTTCCCTTTATTTCTTTTAGATTGTTCTATTGTGGCAGTGTGTGCAGTCTTCATCTGATTTCTTATTAAGAGAATGCAATGAGACAGTCACTGAGGCTTAACATTACCTTCTATAAGTTGGAATGTAACCTTGTTGCAAATTGCGATCAAGATATTAGCTCTGCTCAATGCTCATTGACTCTTTAGTATTGAAACTGTTAGGCAAGGAGAGCACTGCTAGCATTAAAGGGATTGGTGAAGTTGCAAGCATTGGTGAGAGGTCACATTGAGAGGAAGCGCACAGCGGAGTGGCTGAAAAGAGTGCAAGCACTCTTACATGCACAGGCACAAGTTTCTGCAGGGTTGACCCTGCATGCCTCACCTTCGAGTTCTAAGTTATCTAGCCACCTCCATGTAAGTATTATTTGTAAATTGCTACTTACAATAGCCTCACTATCATTTTTATTGTAGAATGAAAAACATTGCTTTCTTGTGCTTGAAATATATAAATTTGACTTTGTCAATCGAAGCTGATGCACCAATATATAAGTTGATATGAGTAATCAAGACTAATAGCAATTTGGTTTGCACATGTGGAAGTTAACTCATTCTCTTGTTAACCAATATATCACACGGTTGAGCATCTTTTAAATTCGTCAATTAATGTACGTTGCATACATATTACTCTTGACTATTGTACACCAAAAAAGATATGATCATACAGTTTTCCGAATGACCATTTGCAGGGTCCAGAAACACCCGAAAAATTTGAAAGCCCTGTCAGATCTAAGAGCATGAAACATGAGCACTCACCTATACTCAAGGTATTGTCTTTCCATAACTTACCCAACGATGTGGAATTTTGTGCATTATTAAATTCAAGTTGTTTATATTTATGGAAGCATTTATGTCAATGTAGAGAAATGGCTCCAAATCCTGTGTTCAGATCAATGGCTATCAAGAGATATGTGGGAGTAGATCAGAGAGTCAAGTGAATGAACAATCATGGAACTCAGGAAGATCATTGAATAGAACATACAGCTCCAATGATGAAAGAAATGACAGGGTTCTTGAAGTTGATTCTGGAAAACCACACTCCACAGTAAAGCGCAGAAACCTCTCTTTCTCCACAGGTTCTGATCTTTATAGTAAGAGTTTGAACAGCACAAAGGAATCAACATCTCTTCAATCTGGTCAAAGTTCATGCTGTGAGGTTCAGTCACACAGTTACAGCTCACAAAAAGTGAATGAGGTTGAGGAGAGTCCATTCTGCACTGCTGACAATAGTCCACAATATTTATCTGCCACTTCTAAAGATGGTGGCTTCAAAAGAAGCCCTTTTACTCCTACTAAGAGTGATGGCTCTAGAAGTTACATTCGCGGTTACCCTGATTGTCCAAGTTACATGGCATGCACTGAATCTTCAAAGTTAAAGGCCAGATCTCTCAGTGCACCAAAACAAAGACCTCAAAGTGAGAGGTCTGGTTCATCTAATAGATACTCACTTAATGGATTTGATATGTCAAGATTGGCCACACAAAGGGCAATGCAAGCAAGCTTCACCAACAAAGCATATCCAGGTTCTGGTCGTTTGGACAAGCTTGGTATGCCTGTGGGATACAGATTCTGATTATGTTTATGTTAAGAGGGTTGTTATGTATCTTTTATTTTTCATAGTCTTAACGTCTGATCTTGCTAACTAACCAAACGGTTGTACTTTGAGCTTCCATTGCGATTTTGTGTCAGCATTAGAAATCTACAACCAAATTCAGTGCATATTACTAAATGTCAAGTCATTTTTACTATAGGATGAACTGCGTAAAAGGAATTATTATCTTAGCCTTTCAAAAGCCTAAGACTTGTGTTTGTCAGTTACATTGCACGCTTTATGTATTTTTTTTTTATCGGTAAAATCGAAGATGGGCATGGATAATGATTTCTTTTACTGTAAGAAGGCATTTGAGAGTGTGGTGAAGCTCAATTCTTGGCCAGTGAACATAAATAGCAAGAGAATCAGAATAAAATTTCCTTCGCCGGTGTGCATCCAATACTCGAATTTCTGCAACATGTTATTGAAAAAGATCTTATGAAAAATATTGGACTGGTTTGCAAATTAAAGTTATGGTCGTAATAGTCCCAAGATAGGTTTAATTAATTTGTACTACAAATATAATTTTTAATCCTTAAAACAAATCAAATAATTTAACCAGTTAGGACAAAAATATCAATCGTTAAAGTAAAATAGAATTGAATGCACTCAAATTTAACTATATATGAATTGACTTAGATTTGTAAATAATTAAAACAAAAAATAAATGTAAATACAATCAGATTAACTTTGTATATCATTTTATTCTTAAATATACTCAATTCAAAAGTGTTATGAAATGTTTGGATTTGGGGTTGAGGTTAAACTAATTTTTAACAAGAGTGTTAAGATTTTGATTAGAATTAGATGATATAAAACAAATAATATTGAAGAAGACTTTCATTTTAATCCTCGAATGATTTTAGAAACATCAATTTATTTTTTTGAGGGAAAAGAAACATCAATTTGGATTTTGAAAAAAATTATCAAATGAATTCAGTTTGCGATAACAATTTTTTTGACAACAAAATAGTTTAAATATTATTTATGGAAACTAAAGACAACTTTTAAAGACCAAATAAGAAGTTTATTCAATTACTCTTAATATTGTATTAAAAAATATAATATTTGCAGGGCTCAGGAAATTTAAATAAAGACAGAAACCTCTATGAACATTTTTCTTGGTTTACTTAGGATTACGTTGTAAAGTCTATAAATTGATACTTTCAATAAAGAAGTTTCTATTTCAAAGTCGTATAATTTTTTTTGAAAAAATGAAAAATGTGAAATTGGCTTCGCCCGGGTTCGAACCGGAGACCTTCAGTGTGTTAGACTGACGTGATAACCAACTACACCACGAAACCTTGATGCTTTCATAAGCCTTAGAATCATATATGTTTATTTTAAATTTGTTAAGTATTAAATATTAAAACTATATAAACTTTATGAGAGCTTCGCATATTGTATTATCTATAAATATATAATTACATATAAATGGAATATGAAGTTTTAGTGTATACATTTTTTATACCTATTTTATTCCATAAGTTATTATTTTATCCTTATATTTATATTTGCAAGTCATTCCACTAACTTCTATTATAATTTATTTGTTAAAAAAAATGAAAAAAAAAGTTAGAGATGATGTATATTTTTCCCTAGTTAATTTAATCTTAAGATTATTGAATATACTTGTAATAAAGCTATTAAAGTTGATAATTAGCAAGGTGTTGTGGTGTAGTTGGTTAGACGCCATTGTCTTCTCTCTCTCTCTCTTTTCCATTTTTATAAAACGAATTTGCAACTTTTTCGTTGAAAATCATCAACCTATAGACTGTTGACGTACTTTTAAGTAAACCAATGTAAAAAAAGATGTTTATAAATGTTTCTGTCTCAGTGTATGATTATGATGTATGTATGAAACTTGCCACGTGATGTATCATTTTCTCAGTATGACTGTATGATAATCTGGAAGCATTTGATTGGCTACTACTAAATAAAAGTTTAGATATGTTATAAAATATCACTGAATAAATACTTGACAAGTTATTTGGATACTATACCCATCAAGGTACCATTGCAATTCTATGATGTAGATGGTAAATTGATATCCAAGAGAAGGTAGAGGCAGGTGTCGCAAATTGATATCCCAACAAATGCAAAAAATACAAAGCTAACTTGGTATTGTCTTGCCATAACTTACCCCATCAAGGTAGCTTTATTAATCTTTTCTTTTGGTGTGTTCTCGATTCTAACTTGGTAAAAAGAGACTCTATCAGTGGTTACACACTTATGTTCCTCTCTTACAATGTTTTAAGTCTTAACACTCAACAAACTCCCTTTATGTAATAGTGGAATGTGACTTTCAAGTGTTAATTAATTATCTTTTACTGTTCTGGAGGATACATTCACCTCAATACTATTGGAAAACTCCATCTCTTTCATATGTGAGGCTCTCGAAAGTCACCAATAAATTTAAAGAAAATCACAATTCATTATAGAAATCACAATTTTAGGTTACCAAAAGTCAACTCGTTATCTCCTAAAGCTTCTCCATTGGTTTCTAAATTCTAATGAGTATTGAGTGATAAAGAAACGGTACTAACCGTAAGAGTTTTTTCTAAATGCCTAACCCAATCTGAGTGATAAAGAAACGGTACCAACCACAAGAATTTTTTAAATGACCAACCCCTAAAGCACGAGATGGTGGTTCTAATATCTTGAAAATGAAAGAATTATATTTAAATTTGGAACATAGTTATTCCCTTACTTGCTTTCACTTATTATGTGCTTTTTTTTTTTTATCGTTGAATTTAAGTCAAATAGATAGTGGAACATCTAGTTTTGTACATCCAGCATATGAATCTTTTTAAATGACTAGAAATCAATTTAGTTTGAATAAGTTATTGATGGTAAGATCATTCACCATTAAGACAAAAAAATCTCCATTTGTAAGCTTGTAACGGTGTTATGTCTTTTACTTTTATAACTTAAGAATCACTCAATGATTTGAGTACAAATTTACTCTTGTGGCTTTAATCATTTGAGTATGTAAAATCCCTAACATTGCAATTGGTTCTTGTTGGATTCTTGCTACTGAAGATTGCACCCATGTAACAAACAATCACGGTCTGAATGGTTATTAGTTAGTCACCCTGATTTTTTTTTTTAATTTTTGTTTTCAAGTTACAGATGATGTTGTCTTTACTACTTTATTGTTAAGGTCCTGAAATTAGTACTAGTTAATATCATGTCAAATCTGTATTTGTTAGTTCATGAGCTTTATTAATGATTTAAATCGTGGATTGGATAGTTTTGCCTTTTTGAAACACTTGTATTTACTTTTTTCTAATTAAAAATTTTGGCATGTGAAAATGTTTAAAATTAGAAAATATTATATTTATAGCCTTAGATCTTGTCAAAGTTTGCAGAAAGTTAATACATTTTGATGCAGTAAGATGCAAGGGAATCTCCACCAATTGTTTTTCTGTTCCCTGTATTGTATTTTGTTTTGCTTTACGTTTTTTTAATTTAATTTGTCATATGATGGTGTTGAAGGTTCTGCAAGAAATACTCAATAGGTGACGCAAACTTTTCTTAGTAGTTGGCACTTAGCGGTAGTTAATAAGACAAATTGTGGAGCCATCTATCCCAAGGCAAAACGTGCTGCAAAACGTACACCAAATTAGCTTCGGACACCATATACGTGGTGCATTTATCTCAAGGTATGCTGCTCCATTTGAATAAACGAAGTGTTTTTTTTATGGGAAAACAATTTTTGTGTCGCTGTGTGGGCGTAGCTTTTAGTTCATAAGACCAAGAAAGGAAAGGGGATATAAAGTAGCATCACAATTAACATGAAGTCTTGGACTAATCTCTAACAATAGAGATTTACGTTGACTGCAGCAAACCTTGTTCGGTCTTTTTCTCTTCTTTTCAGAAGCAACTAACCACCACATTCAAACATCGCAGACAACCTTTCTATATAGCTCATTAACTCTAATATCATGAGAAGTGATTTTTTTTAATTTTTTTTTTTTAATAGAAGAAACAGATTATTCAATAAGTTATGCTTGATTCGTCATAGATTTGAACATTGAGATCATAACTAAATATAGAGATAAAATATTTTCGAAAGTGAGAATTATTGATCCAAGCTAAAACACAACATATTTATAGAAGCCGAAGCATTGATGTATCAGTTAGCATCTGGACATAAAAAATATAAGGCTACATCAGTAGAACATTTCACGATCGAAAAAGTTAAAAATAATGACATCTCAGTTGCACTTAGGACCAGCTCATACAGCTTTAGCTGTCTCACGAACTAGAGAAAGCTTAGCCAATAGACCACACAGCTGAAGATAAGAACCAACTCCATCACAAATTCTCATATGAGCAAACCCAGTTTCCTGCAATTTGAAAACTGTCAGTCAGATACTTTATGTATGTATGTGTGTGTAAGCCAACGGATAATTAACTACCTTCATGAATTCCAATTTCAGGTACTCGGCCATATCATAATTTTTTATTATACGAAAAAGTGTCGTGATGATATCTGTGGGGGAATATCCCAAGTCATACAATTGCTTGAGGCCTGAACAAGCTTCATCAAAATTCCCTTCAATCACATTACGCACCATATTCTTCACATGCAGTGGATGTGGCTGGTCACAAACCTGAAACCAACCATAGATTTAAAAAAAAAAAAAAAAAAAAAAAAAAGACAATGGTAAGCTGTGAAAAACACAAATCATAGATCATAGTTGATTCTAACCTTGAAAACGTTTGCTTGGTTAACAAATTGGAACCCACTGTATGTTGCTTGCAAGTTATTCAATGCCTGTCTCATATCACCGTCAGCTGTAAAAATGATGGCTTCAAGTCCTTCAGGAATATATGGAACCTTTAACAAGAACACAATTCAATATGCATTTCCTCAATATTATTGAAACCAAATAAATGGCAACCAGCCTTATCAAATAGCAGCCATGGTGCTATGGCATGGCACTGTTCTCATATTGGCTCATGGCAGCTATAATGGAAATTCTAACAGATTTCATTAGTGATACTGATAAATAAGCAAGAATAATAATGAATTTAGAAGTACAAAATCAATCAAATATATCAGCACTAATTACTAAAAAGCATATTTTCATGGCACACTAAAAACAGTTTTATAACCATAGAAGCTATTCCTGACCATTTCACCTTGCCAATGACAAGAATCTTTGAAAACAATTTATGATAAAGAACCAAAAATGGAGGGAACCTCATATATTAGGCCACCTTTTAAAAAACTAAAATGAGAAAATAATAATGCATGCACATAACATATCTTCCTATAATATTTAGTTGCCATAAATTATCTCTGCAAACCTTTTTATTACTATATCACATATAGCAGCAACACAACCAAGGAAGCAAGTAATCAAATATTTTAGAAGTTAGAAAATCACGATTTTAAGCTCAAAAGGAACAAATGGCATTGGTTAGATACTACCAAATAACCAAACACCTTAAACTGGTCAATTTACTAAAAAGGATATTCTG
Source organism: Glycine tomentella (assembly GCA_007407185.1). Classification (NCBI taxonomy): domain Eukaryota; kingdom Viridiplantae; phylum Streptophyta; class Magnoliopsida; order Fabales; family Fabaceae; genus Glycine; species Glycine tomentella. Next base: position 334,478 of record PYAF01003969.1, read on the forward strand.
CAAACCTCTGCCTATGGCTATAAATAGACTATTATTGGGCTGGCTAGCTTGTGTCTGAAAAACAAACCAAACAGACTGCCACATCATCTAAAGTCTCTCAAAAGAGATCAAATGACTTGAAGTCCCTCAAACGTAACAAAAAAAAAAAAACCATCAAGTTTGTCGCCACAGGAAAATCAACTTGTTAAAATGTCATATTCTACTTCAAGAATTTTCAAATCAATAGATCGCATATCATCCAAAAACATGAAGCATGTCAAAGTCCAAGTAGTGCATTTCTAAGGTCCTGTACATTACTAATCAGAAGAAAAATATTTTTCCAATAAAAAAAGTGCCACAGCACAGGATGAAATTTTCCAGAGAGGAAGGAATGCAAAACTATAGTGGAGAATGACAAAACAAGATGGGTAAAAGTCAAAAAGGAGGATACATATATCAAAATTAAAAAGACAATATAGCATCAGATATGAAATTGGCAGATGTCATGAGAATAGATAAGAAGGCTAGGAAGCAGATGGAAAAAAAATACAGAAGTTTTTTTTCTTCCAAATCAATAGCTTTCCCTTTTGATATCAAAGAATAAATTACAAAGAAAAATGAAAACACAGAGTAGTGATTGTAATATTAGTCTAAACCCTAAAGTTTTAAGACAAACGGGTCAAACAATTTCAACTGTGACATTTACAATAAAAAAAATATAATCAAACACTACAAATGTCAGACCTATGCTCCTCTAACAAATAGGAATACCACAAGCCTTGCCTTAAGACAGATGAAGGCAGGATAGAAATTTGAGGTACCTTCTCAGCTTGAACCACAACCATGAGGCGACCAAGTATCTCTTGATCAGACAAACGTGAAAATCGCACAATGGCACATCTACTCTGAATGGGCTCAATAATCTTAGCCGAGGTATTGCAAGCAAGAGCAAACCGAGTAGTGTTTGAATATATCTCCATCGTCCTTCTCAATGCTTGCTGTGCCCCTGTGGTCATGCTGAATTAAGGAGGGGAAAGGACAAAATTAAAAGCCAGAGAAAATAACAACAGGCAATGATATAGATACAATGTATCCACTGGCCTTACCGATAAGCAATAACTAAACTCTGCCAGGAACCTAGTCGGCAGCTTTTAGTGGAGTCATAGTCTTCCTCCAACCACTTTTTTTTTTTTTTCATCCACAAAACTCGAACTTAAGACTTGCTTACGTGATCCGAGATCAGTTCTACTCTAACCAACATAATGTTGGTATAAGAACATGCAACTAACACTGTTAACTGGATTAAATTAAACTACCATGAAAACTCACCTATCAGCTTCATCCAGTATCACTATCTTGTGCCTCCCCGGGGTCAGCGTGACTTTCTTCTGAGCAAACATCTTGATCTTGTTCCTCACAACATCAATTCCTCTATAACCAAAAGTGAAAGGATAAATTAATAGGAAATCGTCCAGAATTGAAAACTGAATTGAGAAATTACAAAAACGTACCTGTCATCCGAAGCGTTTAGTTCGAGAACAGCTTCCTTGCAATTTGGACCTCCGAGAAGCTCGTGCGCGAGGGCGAGAATGCTAGTGGTTTTTCCGGTTCCGGGAGGACCCTAAAATGGAAGGGTTAGAAATTAGGATTAAAAAAATTGAGAAAGAGGAAATAGTTAATTTAAGGGGTGAAATGAGAGGCGTACGGATAAAATGAGATTGGGCATGTTGCCGTCGCGAGCTATGACTTGGAGCCTGGAGACGGCGTCCTCGTTGCCGACGATGTCGGCGACCTTACTGGGACGGTACTTTTCTACCCATGGCACTTCGTAGGCGTTGCTTGATGATGATGATGCCGATGACATGCTTCCACTGACGATGAACACAGGGTTTCAGGTTTCAGGTTTCAGACGAGAGCGGAGAATAAACCCTCCAAACCCTATGTGCCTAAACCACTTCAAACTTTGGAGGGAATTTGTCCGAGTTTTTAGAGGGAAAAAAACCTTTGCTTCGGTTGTTACCATTTTTTTCCTAATTTAATTTAATAATTAATTTATATTAAAAAAGTCTTATAATGAATTACTATTAAGCAAAGTTAATTAGCATATGAAGTAATTATATTAACAATTCATTGGTTAAAAAGGTGAAAAACAATGTAAAAACCAAAAGGTGATTATAGTGTTTGTACATGTACTAAAAATATAAATGGTCAATACCTTTTTTCTCAAAATAAAGTAATTGTATTGAGACATAAATTATAGCAATTATGTAATAATTGAATTAATCTAATATGTATATATAAAAGAAGGTTTGATTTTATGGATGAACTTTATATTTAATCCCTCTAAAAATATTAAATGGTATTATTTAATCAATTATTAATTCAATTCAATATTATTTTATTATGTAAATATATTCTAATTATTATTTTATTAAATGCAAATAATTCTGTTTTTAAAATTTTATGCTTA
>PYAF01003969.1:337026-347911 GCA_007407185.1 Glycine tomentella
ATGTTATATATCATTTAATTAAAAATTATAAGAATGAGATATAAAATGGAAATATTAAATTTATAAGTCATATTTAAAATTTAATTAATAAAAATATGTTCAAAATGTTAAGAAACATTTGAAGTTTTAATAATAACATTCACTTATTTCAAATAAATTTTTAGTTTAAATCAATTATTTCCTTATTTATTCAATTAAAAAAGTTTTTATATTTTAAATCAACTTAGTTGATTAATGTTCAAATTCCTTCCATTAACAATATATAAATTTATTAATATAGAGAATATATTAAATATAAAATAAAATCCGTGGGATACATTTTTTATGAAGTACGAAGTTTTATAAAACACATACTTGGCGCATGTATATCTTTCATCATACAAAATTTTGTTATGATTTTATAACATTTAACATGTTATTATATATTAACATTGTTAACTATTGTCTATGTATATATACATATACTAATATATATTTTTATTAATTAAAACATAATATATAAATACATTAAAAAGTTATAATTTATAAAAATTTATAAATTATAAAATTAATATTTGGGCATGACACAAGACACTAAGTTAGTTATTGTTTTAAATAATATGCTTAACACTTAATTTTGTCCTCAAGTTTTATCAAAGCGTTCAATTGGATCCTTATATTTTTTTAAAAAAAATCTAATTAAGTCCTCAAATCTTTAAAAATACATCATTGTGGTCCTTTTCGTCAATTTAGATTGACACCATTAAAAATGTTCGTCTCCTTCTCTTCCCCTTTTTTCAATTAACATTGGCAAATCTCAACCTCACACTGTCACACCACCCAAAACCATTGTATGCATCCATGAACCCAAAGCAGGCATGGGCCCAACTCAATCATATACAATAAAAGAAACACTCAATAACAACATCAAGTCAACAAAATTCATCACAACACATTCTCGATCAACCACTACTCACACATCATCAAAATTGCAATGGTCTACCACTATAAAAACTGTTAATAATATAAAAAAACAATAAGAAGAGTAGCCTCGATCAAGTTTTTCATCACATATCCAATAACACAAAACTAAAGAATGAATGCATAAAACATGATATTGTGTCTCAGACATAATAGGCAAGTGAATCTAATCTAATTTTAAGAAAAAAATAATAAGTATAAGAGTCATCGTATCCACAAAGACTATGTGGAACATAAAGGAAATCACCAAATTTTACACGCGTTTGTTGCAACGAGTTGTCAATTCGTTATGACAAATGTGTGAAGTTTCAATTTTTAGAAAATAAATGTTTTGTTACTGTGAGATGTCAATTCACTATAACGAAACTAATGTATTTTTGGCTTTCAAACACAATTTTTGGAGCAAAAATTATATCAAACAAATTAAAGTGTTGCTAAGATGAAATCCATAAAATTCTTCATATGGAACTCGTTTCTAATCAATATCCTAGTTCAATGCAACCAAAATCCAAATTACAATGACTAATCATAATTCCTTCACAATTAATCTTTGAGTTCCAAGCCAAATCCCTAATTCCTTAGGTGATTTAGACCTTGAAACTCAGTTAGATTAGTGAATATCTACAAATGCAAGTATTTGATCCATTCCTTGCACAATTTCAATTAAGATATAGGATTTGAACTTGTTTTCACACAATTGAAATCTATAAAAGTTAGGTTGATCACTCCTAACTTGCACCTAAGCATAGAACTGAATAGGATCGCATTAACTACAAGAATTGATAAGAAAACAAAGATTACAAACTTCAATCACTTAACAACTGTGAAATTTAGCCCATTTGGACCATGAAGGATCTAAATAGAATCTCAAAAGAGCAACAATGGAGGAAGAAAAAGAAGAGAGATAGTTCAAGATTCTATTTCTTATAATTCACAAATAAACCTAAATTCCTTACGACAAGCTTTTTAAATAGAGTTGAGATTACATCAAGTTTTTGTGCCTCAAGATTTTCGTTGTATCAAAAATACACTTATGAACTAAGGACTCTGCACTTGATCTTTATGCTTCTAAACCTTATTCGCTGGAGTGAGTTCCTGTTAACTCCATGATCTTTAGCTTTGTAGAATCGTTGTGGCAAGGCTCAGCTTCGTTGTAGCGAATCTTCATTATTTCCAACTAATCAATGGTTATGTTTTGTTGTCATGAAAACACGTCTTGTTGTGGCGAGATCATATCTGCAGCTCTTCAATATTTGATTATCAAAATTTGCTCTTCTAACATCCAAATCGACAAAAAAAAAAACATAAAAAACTACATTTTAAAGTTTCCACAACAAGTTTTATACAATTTATTAACAAAATCCACAATTATGAACAAAATTTATAAATAAAAGTTAAGATAATTGCTTGGAAAATAAGGTGTGAAAAACAATTATCAACACATTATTGTGCCTTCTTGTGTCTGTTGTGACATTCTCTTCTCTTTGAAAGCGAGACACACCTTTACTAACCAAATCTTTTTAATGCCAACATGGAGGAGTGAAGGGCACAAAGGAGGTCATAAGATCTTGACTTCTATAAGTGGGCTTGGGTGGTGTGGCGGTGTTAGGTGGGGGTCCTCATACAAAGAAGGAAAAGAGATGGAGACAAAAACATTGTTTTAACAATGTTAGTCTAAATTTACAAAAAAGGAACCAATGCAATTTTTAAAATTTGAGGAGCTAACTGAAGTTTTTAAAAACATGGGGACCCAATTGAACACTAATAAAACTTGAGGACCAAATTGAGTATTAAGCCTAAATAATGCATAATAATATAGAAAATTTGAGATTATTACTTATTATAGGTTTTTAAATAACTCCTTAAAGACAATATTAGTAATAGTTCCAATGTTATTAAAGTCAAATTAATCCAATTGGTTCAATTGAAAATTAGATTTGTGATCGGTCTAATGATCACTTTTTTATATCAAAAGTGCATTTGAGTCATGTAACTTGGTTCAAAATCACATTGAAGCAAACAAAATTGCCTACTCAAATTGATTCAAAATAGCCAAGTCACACATTATTGTCTAAGAATCTGGTTGTTTTTACATTTTTTGAACGCTGATAGATGTTTTTCCAATCAACACATGGTTTCAATAACTCATACATTTTTTTTGCATGTTTTACGGGAGGAGGCACTACAAGCTTAACTCACAAGAGATATACATGGTTAGCAATGAGCATTTCAACAAGCATAAAACCTAACAAACATTCAACAATCTCATTCATTTGAGAAGATTGTGATAGTGAAAAAAATGTATTATAAAACACATTCCTTAAAGAATAGTATTTTACAACTTTTAATAAATAAAGGATGAAATTATAATCGAAAGTAAAGTTAATACAGACGTGAGTAATTTAGCCAATAATCATTTACGTAAAAATCTAGTTATCCAATAGTAGTAAATCAGAATAGTTGTTACGATTAAATACCTTCAATAAAACAGTGTAGGGTATGTTATGATATTTAAAGGAAGCTGTTTGCACTTAGCAGTAGCGAAACATAAACACAAGTAATAACTTTGTGATACGTGAACTCTAATGTGAATGAGCTTTCAACAGAGCACAACTCGAGAATTCATCTTTCTGTATTAAATAAATAAATTAATACCACGCCACATATGTGACTTCGGATGTTTCAAGAAATTGCCTAGTAAAATCGAAAATAAAATAAAATAATAAGAATATATTTAATGCAAAATCTTGAATTCAAAATTTGATTTTCATTTGATCTTACAATAAAAGGAGATGAACAAATCTTAAACATAGAGAATGAGTTATTGTAAAAAAATCTTTAATATCTATATAATATTCAAAAAATTAATTTTTTTCCTTTCTTGTTAATATCTTAAAATGGAATTTATCACTAAAAAATAAGAAATTTTTAAAAAAATCTTAAACATGACTTAATATTATGAGTCTATAAAAAATAATCTAAAATCTTAATTTGAGATCTATCCTCAACTTATTACTCTTGCCTTCGATTTTATCGGGAGAAAAACCAATGAAAAGTGTGAGTAGATTGATAAATTGATTTTAAAAAATAAAAATTCAAATTTAATATTAAATATGTAAAAATGTGATAAATTAAATAAATAAATAATATAATAACAAATTAATAGTTTAATATTAAATTGATTCAAAAAAATTATAATTTATTATTAAATTAATTTTTAAACATTATCATAATTAAATTTATATTTTCTAATTTTCAGAAACTTTATCACCAAGTCATAATTTCCGATTTCAGAAAAGACCTATTTTATTATTATTTTTTTTTTTTTCATATTCACCCTCGTCGAATCCTTGATTTCAATCCTCTGCTTTTCTCTGTTAGTGTCAGAACTAGATTCAGATTCAGATGTCCTGACTCCTGAAGCGCCTTCACACATGGCCACGACAACAAGGTCACCGAACCGTTCCTCCGAGGACGCCGCTGATCCCACGCCGTTCCTCGGCGCTTCTTCCGACGAATCCACCTCCGGCCGCCGCCTACTCCGCCGCCCGAGCCTCCGCGAGGCCGCGCGCTTGCTGCGCCAGGCCAGTGGCCGCCGCCTCATGCGCGAGCCGTCCATGGTGGTGCGGGAGGCGGCGGCGGAGCACCTCGAGGAGAGGCAGAGCGATTGGGCCTATTCCAAGCCTGTCGTCGTCTTGGACATTCTCTGGAACTTCGCCTTCGTCGCGGCCGCCGCAACCGTCTTCATTCTCAGCCGCAACGAGAATCCCAACATGCCTCTCAGGTTGTGGATTGTAGGCTACGCTGTGCAGTGCGTTCTTCACGTCGCGTGCGTCTGCGTCGAGTACCAGCGCCGCCTACGCCGCCGAGAACAGTCCAACGCCGCCGCTGTCGCGGGTGGCGGCAGCGGAGATTTGAGTTCGCCTTCGATGGACGGCTCTGGACACTACTTGTCGTTGGCGCAGTTCGACGACGATGGTATAAGGTGAATTTCTGAAGTCTGAACCATAAACGACGCTGCGTTTTCACTTTGAATTTAATTGTGTTTATTGCGATGGCGCTGGACTATAACTAATTGGGTTTGCTGTATGTGGTCTGAGTGAATTTGAGGAGCCTGCATGCTGATGTAATTAAAACGTAGGAGTCCGTTGAACTAATTGAAGTTTCATGACTTTCGCGGTTTTTTGACTGCATTGTTCGGATGTGCATGTGATATTGTTGGGTAGTGCTTTGAGTGCCATTAAGGGAGAAAGAAGTAGCTGTGTTAATTGAAAATTCTAGCAAACCTTCAGTTCATGTTTCAGAGAACCCACGTGGGAATTTTAGGTTTTTCAGTTGTTTTGTTAAAAACAAAATTGTCCGTTCAAAATATTTCAAAGACTCAAAGGCTTTGATTTTCATTTTTCTTTTAATCCTATTAGTTCTTCTGATCTCTAAAATCTCTCTCGAATTGCTTTGAGTGACTGAAAGTGATGTTTTAAGTTGTAACTTAACTTTGATTGTAGGAAGAGATGATATAGTCTTTCTCATCTGATAATTGGCTGAATTATCAGATACTAGAGTTATTTTTATTCAATCTCTCCAAGCACGGGAGTAGATGTGTAGGTTTATGTACTGATAGATTAGTAACACTTGATTTTTGAACCACAACATGATTACTAAGTGTAGAAATGTAAAATACTGGATGATCCGGGGAAAATGCTTTATTTCCCTGATTTAATTCCAAAATGGTTATATATGGGCTCGTTTGTTACAGTTTTTTTGTCCATAAAAAAATGATTTTCTAAAAGTTTTCCATGCCTTTGTTTCAGCTATTCAAAACAATCGAAAGCTAAGAGTTGAAACAATAATACAATATGTCCAATATTTATTAGCATGGGAAATTAGTAACATCAATTATTGAATCATTCACCATTCTATCTTTAATGTTAAGCAGTATGGCAAAGCATTTGGAATCAGCCAACACAATGTTTTCGTTTATTTGGTGGGTTGTTGGATTCTATTGGGTATCAGCTGATAGTGAATCTTTGGTCCGAGATTCTCCTATGCTCTACTGGTCTGTTCTCTCTCTTTCTCTTGCTCTCAATCTGACATGTGCATGTGCAACTTGTTCATATATCTTTTATTATATTTATTTGTAATTTATTTTCTTTTTTGGGAAACCTATGGTTATTTTAGTTGATTACGTTTAACAAATTCTACTTGCCTTGCAGGTTATGTATAGCCTTCCTGGGTTTTGATGTTTTCTTTGTCGTTTTCTGTATGGCACTAGCATGCATCATTGGTATTGCTGTTTGCTGTTGTCTTCCATGTATCATTGCACTCCTGTATGCTGTTGCAGACCAGGTACGTGTACATTATGGTGTCATTACTGGTTCTTGTTTGAGTTGGTATGGATGTATGAATCTAGTGGTGCAATTGTTTATTTCCTTAAATTAGGCTCTATTTGCGGAGTCTTAAAGAAAATTGGTAAAGTTTATGGATCCAAATATTATGATATTTTGAATTCATCGAGTCTAAATGAAATGGAAGCATGAAATTAGAATGAATATATAATTGCTGTTTGGCATAGAGAGATCCATATGCTAGTTTCTAGGATCTATTTTTGTAGATTGGATGGGTTTGGATGTGAAGAAAACATTGTCTTGCACCAGCAAAATTAAATATGTGAATCTTAAATTTACATTTTTATTGCTTGTTGTGGTGTGACTTTATGAATGGAATGATCGTGAAGGTTGAAGATTGATATATTGTGTCTTGTATTACGTCAGTCATATGAATTGTTACAAAGGAAGTATTACATTTACATTTGTTCTACTGTTTAAGGTGAATAACCCAAGCTAAACCATAATAATTTGAGCTTGATAATGCTCTTTTGACTTTTTGTGGGAGCTAGCACCTGTAGCAAACCAGAAGCACTGATTGTCTTCGTTGTTTTTCTTGCTTGACTTTCTAGACACTAATTTTTGTCTCTTTTACTAACCTTTGCCTTCTTTTTGAAGAAAAGAAAAGAATCAGTCTTTTGAATATATAGGATAAAAGGAAATGTTTTGCTATCATAAAATACACTGGGTAACTATTGGAGGAATTTGACTAGTCCTGCTGTGTGGCTTATGAAAATGGTATTGTTTCTTGGTTGTAAATTAATGTTTAATACATATAGTATGAGAAAAATTATGATGAAGTCTGTGAATCTTGTTAAGCAAAAGCAAAAATGACTTTTGATGAGGTGCAAGTAATTTTGAGACATTTGCATATGTATGATATGAAAGGTGGCTTGACCAACTGTGATGAGTAAAAGGTAAAGTTCTTTAGGTTGCTTTGTTGGGAGTACCTTGGGGAATGGAGACTGTTAATGACTCTTAGATATCTTAGGGTTGCAGATGAGGTGAATTATAACATGATATACTTATGATGAAATATGATATGTCCTATATTGTTTTGTTTTGGGATAACTTATTTTATCCTGAGAATTGTGTGCTTCATTCAGGTTGACATTGTTGACTTTCTATGCGAGGAGTAAAATTTGTCATATATGATTTGCTTTCCTACCACTTGGTGCATTGTGAATGTATTACTAGTTATTGAGTGTTTCTGTGAACATGATGGCATTGTCTTGTAGCTGAAGAGTATTTATTTGTGAGATAATCATTGTAGTCTATTAATTTTACTGTTCCGTGCCTTAATGTCTCTTTCTCATTTGTCTGGTATCTAAAAAAAGCAGGAAGGGGCATCAAAAGAAGACATTGAGAAGTTGTCAAAATTCAAGTTCCAAAGAACTGAAACTAATGAGAAACTTGCTGGGAATACACAAGGAGCTGGTGGAGGAATAATGATTGAATGCGATGCTGATTCTCCCATTGAACATTTTCTTTCTGATGAGGATACGGTATGCTGTACATTTTTTGCTATGTGTTGGCTTGGCCTTTATCTCCCTTGTCCTGGTGTTCTTTATGCTCTCTGTGTTACTAGATATTATTTCAATATATTTTCTGGCTTGGCTTTTATTGTTATAAGCCACAGCACAGAGTCGTGTTTTGAACACATTCTCACATTGGAGAATGCATTATGTATATATTTTGGTGTGATTGGCCTTCCATCTTCCCTTTTTTGGCCTTTCTTCTCAATCAAATTTTACACCAGAAGGAATTTGATAAAATGGTTCAAGAAAATGAGAGAGAATTTTTATAGGATAACTTGATTGTTTGAGAAAACTGATTGCATCCTCTGTTCTGCTAATCTGAAAAATTTGTCGGTTGCAAACTGTAGGAATGTTGCATCTGCCTTTCTGCTTACGATGACGGGGTTGAACTTAGACAACTTACTTGTGGCCACCATTTTCACTGTGCCTGTGTGGACAAATGGCTGCATATCAATGCTACTTGCCCCCTCTGCAAGTACAACATCTTGAAAAGTACCAGTCATGCTCAAGACGAAGTGTAGTCAGAATAGCAGCTCCTGGCAGCCATGTTGGGGAAATTGCATCTCTTGGTTTACAGTATAATAGGAACAACTTCTTAATATAATTCAATACAGGCCTTTATTATAGTTGCTGCTGCTGTATATCGTTTATCTCGTAGTGATAGTTGTTTTGATTTTTCTTCGTTATGGTGGCTTCTTAATGGTTTTGTACATCTGCTCATTGTATACCGTAAATAATTATCTTGAGGCAAGTTGGTTGACATTTTTTTTATCTGTCATCATTATTGTTCTTTGAGAGTATACTGTCTTTTATAAACCCCGAGTATGTCTCAGTGTACAGTTTGAATATGGTCAATTGAATCTGCCTCCTTGTTTGTCAACGTTAGCGAGTTTCTGAATTCACATTGAGGCTGTCACCAGTGTTGGTTATTTACCACTAGCTCGATTGGTTTCTGATTCTAGAGCTGAAGAATGAGACCAAAATAGTCAGTGACTCAGTGGCTAACAGCTGAGTCCGAGGAAGAACTGGATGTTTATGGTCATTAAAAGTTGGCAGCTCCTGTTTTTGCTGAATCACATGACAGTTCAGAAGTTCGCATTATGGTTTTGCGTTCATCTGGTATGGGTGGCGTGATTGTAGTTTTATATCTTCCAAATGTAGTTCATTCAATTTGAAGCCATCGATGTCTCTTGCACGAACTTTCTGGAAATAATTCAAAGGACTTAGGCTTTATCATCAGTTTTGAATGTTACTAAGAACAATGATGAGTGATTATATGTCTATTACGAGTTTCAAAATAACTTATGTTTGGTTCAGTTTATTTTTTGAGAACAAAGTTATTTATTTTTGTTAGCTTGAGTGTTTTGAAAAAGTAATAATTATATTTAGATATACCGTTAATGATAGTTTGAAAAAACAATCTTGTTTACTATATAATGATATATGTATATTTTTTTTTACTTAAGTTCCGTTATTTTTCTTTCTCACATGTTAAAATTCAGATGCATTATCTGTTTCTTTGTTGTTCATCTTCATTTAGTATCCGTTTTAAGTTATGTAAAAGATGGAACTTTTCTTAGTTCTGGTGTGTTATTGTCTGAGATTGTATGATGAACCGAGACATTATTGTGTTTTCCATAAAAAACTTGGGTGTGATGATGTTGTCAGTGTCAGGTTTGATCTCCTGTCATCCCCTTCCACAACTCAGGTAGACGCATCTCCATTTTTTAACGGTAGTAGATCTTCTTGGTGGTAATTAAACCAGTCTTTAGTCAGTGGCATAACGTGTTTGGTTTCACAATTTGAATGTGTTTTATATATATATGTATGTATGTATTATATGATTTTTTGAAGGAAATAGTTATAGCTTTCAGGTCCAAAATATGATTTTGTCCTTCTTAACGAATTTTCAAACACACTAGCATATGATTTGACCATTTGAGTAAATTTCCTATAAGTTAAAGAGTAAGAAATAAGAATTCTTTAAAATATATTAACTGTGATGGAGAAATGGTTTAGCCACAAAAACTAAGCATGGATGACAATATCAACAATTGGTAAAATATAAACCACCCAAATGATCAGGAATCCCGAATACATATATAGATATAACATCTAAACCAGTAATAAGTGGTTTTTTCTATGATTATGTTAAAAGTTTTATTCAATCTACAAAGTACGCTAGGATATTTCAATGTTAAACCGAGAGTTCATGATACAGGTTAAGACATTGCAGTTCAAATTTTGTCTAGTATCAGACAAGTACTCATTCTCACTTATCCATTGACCTGAGAAGAAGCAGTGGAGGTGTCAAAAGATTTCGTTCTCACCAAGAGGCAAGTGATTCTTGAAGGATTGGAGTGAGTGTTATCAAGACAACAGACTAAGAAGTTAGGCCTGTGAGACCAAGATATAGCCTGTCCTTTCCCAGCACTAATGCAGAAGCATCAAGCAGAACATGCCAGTAGTTCCTATGAGCCTCTGGGACCCAATGATTTGTCCCGTTCACGTCTGCTTCATAAGCAAATAAGCCTTTCAGGCTGACCTTACACTTCCTCCTAAAATTGGCTAAGCTGAGACCTTCTTATCCTCAAATCAGGCAAGTCTTGGGTGCCAGAATCACCTTGGACTCCTTAAAAGAAGCAAATTCCCTGATATAGTCTTTCTCTTCACCAAGAATTGTCATGTAGTAGTTTCCCTTAATGAAAGGGTAGCTTTCCCCACCAACATCATTGCATCCTTATAGCATCCTTGTAGCTTGGAGTGAAGAGAACCAGATATTCATCATCAGGCAACCGACAATGTGTTAGGCCACAAATTAGGGAGGTATATGTAGCAAAAACACATGGCAAGTATAGGAAGAAGCCAGAATTAGTAGTTGGTACCTGTAACTGATAATTATCAGTTACAGTAGAAGGCTTGTTAGCTGTAGCCACCGGTAGTCAGCAGTCACAAGTGAAAGTCAGTTAGCTGAGTCAGCTATAAATAGCAGATACCAAGTTA
>PYAF01003969.1:349142-360005 GCA_007407185.1 Glycine tomentella
ATCAAGCTTTATCACCAGCTGGATTATTGCAACCTCTTCCAATTCCTACTCAAGTTTGGGCTGATATTTCCATGGACTTTATAGAAGGCCTCCCTAGAGCACAAGGAAAAAATGCAATATTGGTAGTGGTGGACAGGTTAACCAAGTATGCTCATTTTTTCCCCATTAGCCATCCTTTCACAGCTAAGGAAATTGCAGAGTTATTTGTGAAGGAAGTAGTGAAACTACATGGGTTTCCAGCCACAATCATTTCTGACAGAGATAAGATATTCTTGAGTCAATTTTGGAAGGAATTATTTAGGAGTGCTGGTACAAAGCTGAAGTTTAGTTCAGCATATCATCCACAAACGGATGGCCAGACGGAGGTAGTAAATCGAGGGGTGGAGACTTATTTGAGGTGTGTAACGGGGGAGAAACCCAGGAGGTGACCAGCCTGTTTGAGTTGGGCAGAATTTTGGTTTAACTCAAACTATAACAGTTCAGCAAAGCTCACTCCTTTTAAAGCTTTGTATGGTAGAGATCCACCTCAGTTATTGAAGGGTACTACCATTCCTTCAGTGGTTGAAGAGGTAAATAAGTTGACTCAAGACCGAGATGGATTATTGGATCAGCTGAGACAGAATTTACTTAAAGCTCAGGATCAGATGAGGAGCCAGGCTAATAAGCATCGGAGAGAGGTTACTTTGGAGAAAGGAGATTGGGTTTACCTTAAGCTACAACCATATAGGCTAAAGTCTTTGGCTAAAAAGTTGAATGAAAAGCTGAGCCCTAGATTTTATGGCCCATACTAGATTGAGAAAGTGGTAGGAAAAGTGGCCTATCAGCTGATTCTACCTCCTGACAACAAAGTACATCCTGTATTTCATGTGTCTTTATTGAAAAAAGCCATTTCCCCTGCAGTAAAACCTCAGCCTTTGCCATCTATGTTGACTGATGAATTAGAATTAAAGGTTGAGCCTTTAGCTGTGACAGCTGTGAGGAATTCCCCAAATGGTACAGCAGAAGTTTTGATTCAGTGGAAAGATCTTCCAGAATTTGAAGCCACTTGGGAAGAGGAATCAGTCATTAATCAACAATTTCCTGCGTTTCACCTTGAGGACAAGGTGGCTCTTTTGGGGGGGAGTATTGTTTGGCCACAAATTAGGGAGGTATATGTAGCAAAAACACATGGCAAGTATAGGAAGAGGCCAGAATTAGTAGTTGGTACCTGTAACTGATAATTATCAGTTACAGTAGAAGGCTTGTTAGCTGTAGCCACCGGTAGTCAGCAGTCACAAGTGAAAGTCAGTTAGCTGAGTCAGCTATAAATAGCAGATACCAAGTTAGTTAGGGGGATATTCTTCTGGTAATTGGATTGGGAGACTAGGCTCATTTCCTAGTGTTGTAATCAGAAATACATTCAATAATAGAAACAGAGTTCCATCTCTATCACAATGCTTCAAAACCTTGTTTTGGGCTTGGATTTATGGATTGAGACGAAACTTCCTGGAAATGAGGACTTTTTGTTGAGAATATATAGTAGTCTTGATGGCTACAATTGAGTCCTATCCATTTCAGGGAGATTACTGCCAAACAAAGGTTCTCTAAAGGTCCCTCTTGGCGATTTCTTCATATCATCTGATAAGGGTTTTGAAGGCTCCTCATTGATAATAAGCTAGACATGTCTATACCATTCCCATCCCCTTCAATTAGGCCGGCATATTCAAGGTACTTTGCCAAGACATACTGTTCAACATATTCCATTTCTCTCCGTGTTATTGGACCTGACCATCTAATGTCAATATCACGAATCGTTGATATGGCTTCTGCTATGATATGAGGAGGAATCACCACATGTGGTTTCTGTTTTGGTACCAATTAAGTCCATTGGTTGAGTTTCAATGGAACAGAAAAAAATCATGTCTATACAAGAAACAAGGAAATTGAGAGTTTGCTAGTTACCTTTATAACCAAACTGTTTGACTTGGTATTCTCTGTTATTAGTTTGTGTATGGGTCCTAACGGAACATTCTTAATGTTCTTGGCTTCATCTTCCACCATTTCTTGATATGTTACTTGATATAGGTATAGAATTGTTCAAGCTTTGTCAGTTGAAATAAAACCAACAAGTAACAAGAAGCATAAAATGAATAATATAGCCTTGAATTTTGATCACTTTACCCCAGATCCTCCATGCTCCTCACTGTTTGTTCCCATAGCAATATTTGTCTTTAGTCTTCACCACTTCAATTTCTTCCCCTAGTAAAATTGGACCAACAAATACCCATAAACAACCAGAATCCAATCTAATTGAAAACCTGCTTAAGGTAGGGAATCATGCTAATTAGAATGGGGGTACCATGGACAAAAAAGAAGAATTAGGGGGGAAAATATGAAGAAAACAAGCATATGTGATAGGAGGACCTGGTCCTCCCAAACTTACTAAAATGACATTTCTTGTTGAAGATGTGAATCTAATTAATAAATATTAAACAAATTAAAAGAAAATGATTAAGCCGACATGGACAATAGCAACCCTCTAGGATAGTAGGTGATGATGAACTGGTGGCATCTTCTATTGCTATACGCATGTTTGCTAAGTATTCTCCCGTATTATACTTTTGTACCTATTATTGGTTTTCACACTAGGCCTTAGTTAAAATTTCAACCTTGCTTTGATTCCCAACTCTATCAATCGAGGTAAACGTTATGAGTGAGAGTTTTTAGGTGAGGCTTTCCAATGGCAACGACATCACCATTTTTGTTTATTGGTTTTGGTAAACTAACGTCACTCTGGGAATTTTATATTTTGGATGGAAAATGACCATTTGACAATAATGGGGGAATGTCAACAAAGCCATGGCCTCATCTCATGTGTGATTCCAAGGAAACTGTGACTGAATCTTTTTGCTGAGTATTATATCAGAGTTACTGTTATAAATTTCCTTAATTACTAGGAAAGTTGGTTGATTAACTACTTAAAAGAGACTCTTTAGTAATTTTCAGTGACTGCTAAAGATGAAATCCCGACAAAAAACCTGAATAGAATTGACTGGGAAATAAATTTGGTTTAAAACTCCATGCATGATGCAATGAACTTCAACATAAAACCAAGGGTCTTCCTAAATAGTGTTATTAGGATGTTGGTTAAGAAACTAAAAGAAGAAAATATTTATAATGAAAATCATAGAAGAATGTAAAAAAAGTCATGACAGTGTAATTATTCTAATTTTTTTTCATTTTTTAATTCCTTAACCAATGTTCTAATAACATTCTTTCTCATTTGCCCAAATCTAATTTAGATTCCATAAATTAAATTCAACAGTAAATCCGTTGTCACTATTTAAATAGTTGTCTAAAACTGATACTTATGCTGAAATTAGCACTGTAAAAAACGTGTCACTCTGGTTCTTGTCGAAAATACTCACTTATAATATACCATATCTTAATGGATTGTCATAATTTTCTTTCTAATGCATGTACATTCCCATAATGATGATGTTGCATGCTTGCTGTGAATGAAAAAACCATTTAACTTATAAGAAATACGACAGAAAATCATATGAAAAAGTTTTGTTTTGGGCGATAAGACCGCATTATGGTAATAATCTATCCCGTATAATAAATTAGTCTTAAAAGTGAAATAATTTCTAGCGCACTCTTTCACCAAAGCTAGGATTCTTAGTTGAAATCTTTTCCTACTTTAAATTTTTATTTACATTTGTTCATGTCTGGGTCCAAGAGGCCCTTAAGCCGAGGTTCTAGAGCTCCAACTGTTCCACTATGACACAATCTTAGTTAGATGGTTCACATCCCACAAAGCATTGAGTCTTTAAGTGCGAGTGGTTAAATGTATATATATAAATCAACCTTGATGGGACGACAATCCAACATTTAATATACTCAATTCACTGTTGATTTTTCTCTTTATTAACTATGAATAAATTTACTACGACAATTCTTGAGTTTCTCAACATTTGGTGGCAAAATAACTTCTCGACGTTATATGGGTTACATACTGTAACAAGTCAGCTTAAAAAATATAGATTCAACTTGAGTTTCTTGAATGAGATTCAAATCCAATAAAAACCTCAAATTTTCAGATGCTTTTGTGAGTTAAGCCTAGCAAACAGATGTTTAAGTAAAATATTAATTTGTTCCGTTACAAAAAAATAATAATTTATTACTCCTCACAAAACAATATTTTAGAACATGAATCTTCTAAAAAAGAACGTTTATTCAAATATGCTATAGGATGTTTTAGTACTTGTAACTAAAATAACATGTTTCAAAATATAATTTTGTGAGAAGTAACGTATTGTTACTTCTACTTGAACCTTCCTTGGATAGATTGCTTATAAAATAGTAAACACATACTACCTCCTGTCTTTTTTTTAAAGAAACAAATGACTTGTTTCTTATAAAAATAATCAAAGGTGGTAGTAGTAGTATTATATAAGACTAAATGATTCTAGACTCTTCACCAAAGGAAAGTCAATAATGTTATGATTTCTTTTTTTTAGACACAAGTGTTATGATTTTCTGATTGGAAAAAATCAACGCTTCTATAATAGAGGTGCATAATAATCAATTGAAAATTGGAAGGAGAGATTATTAAAATATTTCCGGTCTCGCGCAAAATGTTGCGCACACAATCCACAAATAAGGCTATTTTTTTTTTTTCCGGCAAAGTAATATGTTATTGTTAGGGGTATGTTCGTCCTCCTCATTAGTGTTTCTCACTCCATAATAGACCACTGATAATCTTTCTAAATTATTAAAAAACAGAAAAATTTCCACACCAACATATATATACATATATATATATATTATATCGATTTTTATTATGTCAGACAGAGGATTTGCCCGTTTATGATGCCAACTTCTATATTTAATAAAACTAAACAAACATGCATAAACATAAAACAAATGAGTGAATGACTATGTGCAATTGCATAATTCAATGAATGGGAAATTTGATTCCAGATTGGAAATGACTTACCCGCTGCTGTAGGTAAACTGCTCGAATGTTATCCAAGTTGGACTTTTTAGTTCTTTTCTTTTTTGAAGAAAATTTACCAATAAATTGTTTAGGATGTAGTATAGTTACAAATTAGAGGAGAATAATAAGTTTTAAATAATCGTTTATCTGTTCATTAACTGTAAGTAATAAAAGATTAGGTCATTTTTAATAATAGACTAATAATAAGAAATTTAAATAGTTTACTGTCCGTTACTAGGCTCAAACGTTGGTGCTGTACCCAAAAAGAATTTAGAAAATGCCATAATTCTTGTTGGAGGACACAAATTACAAAATCTTCGGGCTATATTATATCAGTCTACAGTACTATATTTTAGGATTTTCCACGAAGCTTACCTTGGAAAGGACTATAAAGAGAATTTTGGCAATCATTTCTTTAGAAATTTTATTATATTAGCACCCTTCAACATGATTTCTCACATCTTGGATTGATAACAACACAGATTTCAACTACTTATTGCATTAAGTGATCGTATTAAGTATTTGTTCCCTAGACATAACAAGCTGTTTTATGATATGAAACTTTATTATTCTCTTTTCTTTTTCTGCCTTCTTTTTAAGCAGAACTCATGAAGAGGTACAATGTACTACTCGGCTTATTGAAGCAAGTTTGCCACTTCATGGACTAGTTGAGCCAGTTGAAACAAGATATTCTTCATTTGATATGAACCCCTAGCCCATTTTCCCATGGAAACCTTAGCTAGTTGAGCATTCAGTTTGCAAGTGAAAAATCTAACACCAGAAAGGGGAAATGTAAAATAATAACCAATCATTGCTCACTATCACAAATCTCAAATCATAACATATGAAAGGACAAAGACTCTTGAGTCATATGGGGTGAAATTTAAAAGAGACCCACCAACAACCCGCTAGCCATCTTAAAGCTTACTCAAGATCACCAAACAAGCATCCAAAAAGAAAATTTGACCACAAACCAAACTTAAGGACGCATGTCAGCGCCCAGACAAATGATTCAATTGAAAACATTTTTCCTAAATGCGACACATGTAGCTAAAATTCTTGAGCTTAACCTTCAACCGCAACAATAAGGTAGCTGCCAGCAGCTGGATGAAAAGAAAGGTGACACACTGACACTTATAATAGAAGCAATGGCATCCCTTCCTCCCTACTCAACATTCAACAATATGCAAAACACCACATAAGATCAGTTATTATCACCAAAAATATCACAACACTATGAGAGGGATGTAATGTAACAGCAGTTTTCTCAAAGGAGAGAGTAAAGGAGCATTAAAAAAGATAAATTAAGATGCCCCCAGATGTGCTTCATTTTTGTCCTCTCCAATCACCTCTAGTTCAATTTTCTCCTTCACTCGTATCTCGGGCGCGAGAAAATCAACCTTGTGTTACAAAATATTGGCAAGGAATGAAAGGGATGAATCTCACCAAAAAGAAACTCATCCCTATCCTTGTTTTGATCCTTTCAGTCATATCAATCCTCAGACTTCTTAGCCTCAATGTCAAGACTTCGCCTTTTTCTTCTAGGATATCTGTTTTGTCCCCAGCTCCTCAACACAATTGTTCTCAACCTTTGTCCACCTGCAACAAAACTGCATTACAAGCACCTGAATCCTCAGATCAGCCAATAAAAACTCCCAACATCACCACCACCCTAACTGAGAAAGAATTCAAAGTTCTTTCTGATCTCATTGCTCTTAAATCCCCATGCAACCTCCTCATATTTGGCTTTCAACCCCAGTATCTTATCCTCTCTTCCATGAATGCAGCTGGTAGAACCATCTTTCTCGACGAAGACCCTGATAAAATAAGTAAGGTAAGAAAAATCTCCAACAACACTCAAATATACAAACTTGAGTATAACATGCCAGCAAAAGCAGGTTACAAACTTCTCAAGCACGCAAGGCTGAACCCGGCGGCATGTGTACCAAATCCTAGATTCCTTCAAAAATCAAAATGCAAGCTTGCATTGAAAAACTTGCCATCGCAAGTGTATGAGAAGAAATGGGATGTCATGGTGGTAGATGGTCCCAGTGGGGATTCACCAGAGTCAACAGGAAGGATGGGGTCCATTTACACTGCTAGTGTACTAGCTAGAGCTGGGAATACTTCAGATGTAGTAGTACATGATGTAGATCGTATGATAGAAAAATGGTTTTCATGGGAGTTCTTGTGTGATGAGAATTTGTTGCATTCTAAAGGGAAGTTATGGCATTTCAGAATCAAAGGTCACTCAAATTCCACAAGATTCTGCCCTGCTGAGGAAGGTAGTGCTATAGGGAAGTAATATTGATTTTTTTGTTATAAAGATGATATACAAACAGAAACAGAAATCACTAATCAATTAGCATTTTTCACCCTAAACGTGCCACTGGATAAACTATATTTCAGTTTCAATGCCCTGACTATCTAGAAGAGGCGAGCCTATACAATTACAGTGGCTCACATGATACTAAGTGTGAGGCAAAATTCTTTTCAGAGGAAAATAGATCACTTCCTCCAAGGTGACTGATAAGTGTTGGCAACTTGGCATATCTATTGCTTTTACAAAATCAGAATTATTATGAAAAAACACATGAATAATTTATCAACAAAACAGTGAAATTAGATTTAAGTAACTTGTTGGGAATATTACAGAATTTTATACTACTATAGATAGTGTTGCGCCCAGTGGAAAATATAAACGTGCTGCAAAGCAATGTCTATTTAAGATTATCAATAGAACCACACACTGAAAATCACGCTGAAACACTCAGTTATTGCACAAAATTTTGTGCTGATCAGCCATAATAAAAGTTGCAGCAGCCACAATATGTCGCTATAAGTAATGACATTTTGCACTAACATTTTCAGTAAGAATATAAGAGGTTCAGGTGGGATTCTGCATACTAATATGCAACACAAAGAGTCAAGGACTATAAGATAGAAAATGCATCATGTTCACCACCACACTCAACCTTCTTTGAGCTACCTATCCATGAGCCATTCAGAAAAAAGTTATAAGTAGTTTGCATTTAAGCACAAATGCCATGTTGCCACTGGATACATAATCATGTATTCACTTAGCACCTTCAAAGCTTTATATTATAGGAATATATGGAAGCAAAAATAATAACCAAAAGAGAGAGGGGGAGGAGTAATGTTGGAAAATAGAGTGCGAGTAATGAAGTTCCATATTGGTCCAAACTCCAAAATGGGTTGAGAAGACCACAAGTAAAAGATTCACAGACTCCCGGTGTTAAAAGTTTTGGCTGTGGTGTCAAACCCTCAATTAGATCTGTTGTTTAACCCATTAATAGATGTCTCCTATACTTTTGAGCTCCTTTTGACCTCCAAACAAGACCATGTAAGATTTAGTTGAAAAGGCGTATAGGATTATAAAACACTACTCATCATACATCATGTATAAGCCACACAAAAAAAATGCATCATGTATAAGTAACTTTATCATCTATGACTGTGTTGATCTAGATTGGCTTGAGGAATTAAGCTTTCTCTCCTATTCTCAAAGTAGTAATGTGATTCTCAATAGATAAAACTCGTGGTTAGCAATTGAGGACATAGCCTCTATGCTCTATATATATTATATAGACATCCAACTCTAACAAACTTCTCTCATTACAATCTGATCTACACTAATAGCTACTACACCAGCCAAACAACGAAGGAGTAGACTTACCATCATCACTGACCTGGTAAATTCATACATAACGCACACTAAATCATATAATGTTGAAATAACACATTTGATAGATACAATACAAGAAAAGAGAAAAAAAATCAGAAAACATCAAAGGACGTAAAAACAGAGATATATAAGTACAAGAATACATTTTAAGATGAAAAGTGTGATCTTTGATCATCTAGACATGCAATTATATAACTAAATATTAGGCAAACCTTCAGATCCAATGATCTTGCAATCAAACCAATCATAAAGGTAACAAAATATCAAAATTTAACAAAAAGATCCACAGGAAAAGGACCATATGGAATTGCCCACAAATGACTGCAGAGACTTACATTCAGATTTTGATGATTAACAGTTAGTGTTATACCCACTATCACAAACACAAACAAAAAATGACAAGCTAGGAACTTACCCCTTTATTAGTGGAGTAAAGGGTAACCATTACTTTATTACCTTCAGTACAATGGAGAGAATGGCTTCTCATGGCAACTGAAAGCACACGGAAGATAAGTCCCAGTTTTAAGAAATCCCATTTGGAGGATAACTTTAAAGAATAAATGGTATTTACAATAGACAGGATATGCATGCATAGATATCAGAAAATTCTTGTTATTACATCAAAGCATGCTTCCAAAGTGATGGACATTGATATCCAGTCATCTGTATAGTTTTGTATAAGGCTATTATATATAGGCAATGATACCAATGAAGGACAGGATTTTGCAGAATGGGAATAAACATTTACGAATCCATGAATATTGCAATGGTTGAGAGTAAGTTGCAGAATTTTACTTGAAAAAGAGACTATAAAGAGAATAGTATAACAAATTAATTAAGTCAATCTAAATGAAACTAGAATTAATTAAGTCACATTTAAGATAAAATTCTGACATCATTTAGATAAAAAAATATCAAATAAAATAAATAATAGTTAAATAAAAAATAAAATTCAAATTAAAATACTCAAATTTTATGTTTATGGGTACATGGCAAGATCAAAATCTAGTGAATATATTAAGATAGATAATGAGTTTTTTTTTTTTTTTCACTGTCAAGAGTAATGTGATTAAGGATGAGACTTTGCACAAGAGCAAAATATTTTTCACCCTGTGAGACATCCTAAACAGTAAGCAGTGTAACGTAATTGTTCATTTTGCTCGATGGTGCTTGAGTCTCATCCTACACAGTAAGCTGGGAAGCATACCCCGTGAAGTTTGGAAAATAATTTTTCAGCCACTTGAATATCCTGCTTTGTTCCGTGATCACCTGAGCTTGTTTCACTATCTTCTGCAAATGATTGCACATTTGCTTCTCAAAGATAACGTAATAACCTTATATATGCTTGTTTGATTGGGTATTTGAAAAACTATATATAACAATGCATAAACCAAATATGATTTATTTAACAATTTATCAAATCCAAATATTATGAAATTAAATCCTCCCAAAAAACCTATCAATAATCTACACACCTTCAAAATTATAACCTTTCTACAACAAATAGTGCTATTAATCCATTTTTTCCAAAACCAGTTCACCACCAACCAGAGTAATACCATGTGCTAAAATCTGTCCCCTTTATATGGCTTTACCTCGCTAAACTTGGAGTTTTTTAGATAATGCAAGTATTTTTTGATTTTTTTTTTTAAGTCATGTACGTATTTTTTGTTGAGGGCCAACGGATCAATTGGGTGTTGGTACACACGAATTTGAGAGAAAAACAGCTTCTATTACTCACAAGAATAGAATTACAGAGATTTACAAAACTCAAAACAAAAAACTCTCAAACTCAGACCACTGACACAACACTCACTAGGAAATCTCACTGCTTGGATGAATTCACTCTTGGTGTTTCTCTGTGTCTAGTTGATGACTTACAACTAAGGTTTTCACCTCTATTTATAGGGGGAAGAATGGTGTACGTTGGAGAATTTGTGGCAGACAACTAATGCACAGCTGGAAGTTGGTGGACAACTGGTGATGGCTGGAATTGGTGGACGGCTGGAACAGGTTGGAAACCATCAATGGTCACTCCATGTACAGCTGGAAATCAGCAATTCTCCCCCTCCAGCTGTATCTGGAGAAAACATTCCAGCTATGTCTCTGCATAACTCTAACTTCTCTCGAGTCACCACCTTCGTCATCATGTCTGCAGGATTCTCCTTTGTATGGA
>PYAF01003969.1:360105-375459 GCA_007407185.1 Glycine tomentella
TTGACTCTTCTGTGGTCATTATCACCTTGTAGTAGCTTAATTCACCAAAACAAGGTTGAATCTTACAAAATGGAGCTCACCGTTACGTCTGGAACGGTCAACAATGATGGAATTGACACTTCACGGCCAATATTCCACTATTGAGGCAAAATAGCTGATGGGTCACAAGACACTGTTAACCACACAATTAGCCAGGTAAATGTATCGTGGGAGTCTCTCCGTGCTATGCAACGGTGACTAATTAAATAACCACATACTTTCCTAGACACCAACGGTGCAATTAACTTTATCTTGTGGAATTGACACTTCAGGGTCAAAATTTTCAAAAAATAGGAGGTGCGAAAAATAAGGGTGAACTTAACAAAACAGGGGGTGCAAAAAGTAAGGGTGAACTTATCAAAACAGGGGGTGCAAAAAGCAACTCCGGTCGTCTTCTCCGGCGAACTTCCGGCGAGGAACAGTAACTCCGGTCTTCTTCTCCGGCGACGAACTGCAACTTCCGGCAGAGTTGACCAAACTTTGACTGCAATTTCTGGGCTCGTTTGAACTCCGATTAATTCGCCGTTTGTTGCGTTGGACTCGGTTCGACGAGACGAATCCAATGGTGCAATCAAAACTGGATTTCGGGCAAAACTCAGAAAACCCAGAAAAAACGAAAAAATCGACCAACACCTCAAACGTGGCTCTGATACCACTTGTTGAGGGCCAACGGATCAATTGGGTGTTGGTACACACGAATTTGAGAGAAAAACAGCTTCTATTACTCACAAGAATAGAATTACAGAGATTTACAAAACTCAAAACAAAAAACTCTCAAACTCAGACCACTGACACAACACTCACTAGGAAATCTCACTGCTTGGATGAATTCATTCTTGGTGTTTCTCTGTGTCTAGTTGATGATTTACAACTAAGGTTTTCACCTCTATTTATAGGGGGAAGAATGGTGTACGTTGGAGAATTTGTGGCAGACAACTAGTGCACAGCTGGAAGTTGGTGGACAGCTGGTGATGGCTGGAATTGGTGGACGGCTGGAACAGGTTGGAAACCATCAATGGTCACTCCATGTACAGCTGGAAATCAGCATTTTTGTTCGAACATTGAAATGTAGTTAATCGAATGCTTAGAGTATCTATATTTGAAAAACAAATATGTATAAATGATGATTTTCTCATGTTGCTCAAACCCTTAAATCTAAAGTTAGATAGCATTCCAATCGAGTTTGAACAATGTGTTTTTCATATCAATAAAGCTGAATTGCTTTACGTCACATATTAGAACTTGTTTTGCTTGAACATAGAGTTAGAGAGGCTTGGGGATCTTCAATCGAAGAGACATTTCAATATCATAGAAATGAAGGAACTCCATAGTTGTCCGATGAGTAACAAGTGATAATCTATTAGCACTTTGACACTCAAGTAACCTATGTTCAAATGGGAGAGTGTAAAAGCTCATAAGAAAAGCATATCTTGTAAGAGATCCATTAATCGATGTTAAATAACGTTTTGGAGGTAGAGTGAGTGAGTTATTTTCTTCCTATTAAATGTGCCTTTTACAACACTCAAAGAAGGATGATCGTTGTAGAAAGAGGTGTAAAATCTTGGTTGTGTCCAAGATGCTCCAGCGGAAGAAAAAACATTAAAACTTGATTCTCATCATTATGTTCAATAAAGGAATAAGAGGAACTCCAATAAATAAATAAAAAGTCATAAATTTTCAATAGTAAACTAAGATTTTTGGGCCTCTTAAACGTAATTTTTTGGACTTGCTTTTGTAGTTGAAAGCATTTAAGAAGGATTACCAAACTTTTTTACATTCATTTGGCATTTGTGCCTTCGGTTTTAGTGCATTTTTCTATCAAATCCGTTTCATTTTCTTATCATTTATGTAATGCTTGGATAAATGAAAAGAAAATAGAGATAATAATGTTTTTTTTTCTTTCTATTGGAGAGAAAGTGAAAAAAAATTAAGAAAAATGTTGACTTAAAAACAAAAATTCACTTTTTTTTTTCTTTCCTTTTCCTTCAACTATTATTTTAAACTTTTCTCTCTTTCCTTCAATTCAGGAGACGATTGGAGAAAAAAGAAATCCAATTACAACATATTTTGAAAAGGATACATGAAATAGCTCTTGGCTAAGTTTGCTTTGGGGACCAAGACCAACCTGATGCAACATTCCAAAATCCCTATAGGAATATGTAAAGATATTGAGGAGTGATAAAGAAATTTCATTTGGGAGAGTACAAAGGATCATTGTAGAAATCATATATGGTAAAATAGGAGATTCTTTGTCTTCCTAAAATGTTGGGTGGATTAGGATTCAATCAATTAAGCACGACTAATGATACTTTTTGATGAATATCAATTGGGGAATAACACTATTATCTTTCAGTGCAGGTGTTGAAAAGGAAAAATGCTTGAGATGGACCTCTCTGAAAAGACTTCTTATAAGGCCGCAATATTCTATATGACAAAACGTGGCTATTTTTTTTTTTTTTTTTGGTTAAGCCAATGACTTGTACAAAACTTAGCACAAGATGTGCTAAAGATATATAAGAATAAGATGTAGGAAAAAAAACGTGGTTAATCTTTGACTCTGTGTAGTTTAGAATATAAAAGATTATGACTGTGAGAAATAGAAAATCAACTTTCTTAAGGAAATACTCTAGCAAGGGTTGATGACGATAAAAACGTATTAGCAAATACAAATAGTGTAAAACTTTACATTGTTATGCACCAATGTAAAGGGTTGACTTGGGAATCTTTGGGAGAAAAAAAAAGTACAACTAAGTTTAAATTGTATCAGAAATTCAAAGTTTTTTTTAGGGTGAAAAATTCAGAGTAAAATATATTTAATTTGAATTAATAAACTTGAACATATACTATCAATTTTTTTTTATTATCAAATGTTAATTGTTAATTTGTTAATTTTTTTTAACAAGAGAGATTGAACTTCTAACTTTTTTTTAATCACCTAATTAATCTTATATCTCCAACTTATACGTTGTCAATCTATAAAAAAAGTATTCTTATAATTTTTTTTAAGTAGTTATTTTAAAATTTAATAAATTTATTATATATAACAATTTATAATTGAATAATGTTTAAGTAATTATATATCAGATTAATTAAACTAATTTAGGTTGAAACAAATTATGAAAGGAGATCAAGTCATGATACATGTCAAAGGGAAATTCTTACTGCAAGTCAAAACTTCCTAGCTCATATCATATGTACCCTACATTGCTGAACTCAGATCATATACATCGTATGTACCCTACTATATCTCATAATTAATTAATGGGGAAAAACTTCAATCAAATTTTACGTAAGTGGCAGTATGATTAATTAATAGGGAAAAATGTAGATGATATTTTTAGTTGTTACTCATCTTCTTCTGCCCCAAGCCCCTATTCTCCCCTCTCTATGATGGATATATAGTGGTATTATGAAAGGAATAAATTAAGAAGCATTATATAAATGAACATATATATTATACTTGTAAACATCGATATCCCTACACGACAATATGTACGTGGCCGTAACAAGAACTTCAGTTTATCTCTTTCCTCCTGGATTTCGTAATTAAGCATCCCCAGAGAGCAAATACTTGCAAAGTCCAATAATGAAATTAAAGGGTGCTCCACAATAATCTCACATGGTGTGACTCTACAAGTGTTTTAGTTTAACAGGATCCGAACTTTCCTATACTTTCCAAAACTAGCCACCTTTTTTACCTGATTGGTTAAATGATTTGATTCAACAATCTTGCTCATTCCATTCCATTTTTTCCTTTTCTTCTTCACTGCCTAGATAGAGATGGAAAACGGTTCCCTCATTTTTGGAAATATTTTCCTCCTTTATGTCAGAGAGAGAACTTTTTATCATCTTCGCTGAACCTGAATCTGCACATGACAAGATGAAAATTAATTATTATTTTTTATTGTTATGGTTTTTCCTCTCCTATCCAGAGTACTTAATTGACAAGCTTGGATTGTAGCAGACTTATTTGCTATAACCTAACAAATACCTAGGTATAGTAGCTAGATTTTTTCAACTTTCTAGTAGTTAAAGTAGTTCTTATTCTAATTAAAGCAAATTATTTGTTGTTAACTGTATTGATCTTAAATGTCATATACGTGGCAAAATATATATACTGCTCGTCTTCATGGTGTTATCATATAAATGGATAATTATAATCATCTATTTACTTTCTCTTCTATCTATTTTTTTCATCACATCACTTATTGCATCTATCATGTTCTATCTCAACTTTTTGTTCTTTTCTTTCACTATACTTTCCACCCCAAAACGGGGGTGGATGAATGTCACTACTCTATAGAAAATTTAGTAATCATAAGTACGGGTGTTGTGAACTGTACACTGCATATCCCTGCAATGTCGATGAAGATTTGCTTGTCCCAGATATTAACATTGAAATATTAAAAGAAGATATCTTCTCTATATATATGTGATGGTTCATGCATGTGTAAGCATCGTATATATACACATATGATTCTCCACAATCCAAGCAAAACAGTATCGCTTGACAATTATATGTGGACAACCTGAAAAGACAAATGTTAAGGTTTTGTCATGATGACTAGTTTGATGGATCGGAAAAACTGTCCTACATCTTTATCGTGCTATCGACTTTCTGAACGAAATTGATTGATTGTTCTAGCATTTCTATGATTGTAACCAAATAAAATATATAAGACAATGTAACTGTGATTCAGCTGGACATATGTCGGAGTACGGTTTGATAATGATTCATGACCAAGGCGAGATGAATGTTTTATCTAAGTTTAATTTGGATTCACAAATTAAGCATTATTGTGTTTTCTGTGGTTTATATTGAAGTTTTTGCCCCCCTCCCCCCCTCCAAATTTAAAAAAGAACGTAGAAGGACCCAAGTTTTCCTCATGGACAAGGAGTATAATTATTTTTGTTTGAGAAACCGTTTTGATATATATATATATATATATATATATATATATCCATTATTTTCTGATGAGTTTGAATTTTCAAAAGAAAAAAAATAATAATTGAAGCTGTTGAGCCAACTAGCTGCAAACAAAGATCTGCTTCTGATGATAATAACTAATGGGCGATACGTTTCTACGATGTGCAGAACAGTGGCATTAAAGCAATGCTGCTTTCAGTACCCTAGAGCAGAAAATAAGCCATTTTGTTAAATCCAACATCCACAAAGAAGCAGAACAAACAAACGTTGTAACCTAAGTCCCCATTTATTTATTCTTGTACATAATTTTTTCTCATCGATCATTCTTTGAACTTTCATATTTGAAAAATAACTAATAAAAATTTATTAAAATATGTTTCTTTCTTTTATTATTTTAAAAAGTTATATAAAATAATATACTATAAATAATTTTTTTATCAACAAATATTAATTATTAATATTGTTAATTTTTTATTAACAGAAATATTTAAATCCACAATTTCTCTTCTTTTCTTTTTTCTTTGTCACTATAAATAAATAATATAAAAATATCATTGTTGTTTTATCAAAAGATACCGAGGCAGTAACTTACTTTTGAAGCATGTCGTGCAATAGTTGGTAACAAAGACCAGTAGTAGTTAGTAAGCTAATTCATGAGCCCATAATATCTAGATTATTACTCAATATAATAAAATTAAATCATATGGAAATAAATCGAGGACTAGATACAAATTTGACTTATCATCAGGATTGCGACTCCATTCCTTCCCTAACGTTTCTCAAACGTACTTTACGCAAAGTCTATGATTTGAGCCCACCGGATACTTTTTCAGTTCATAATAGAATCAAAGTGGCTACTGTATTATTATGTCACACCCTTGTTGACCGTTTTCACTGTACGTATCTTAGTGTTATATTACTCAGAGGGTTGCTTTGCTTGACAATCGCAAACTACGAATTTTGACTCTCTTGGTTTACTTTCATTTCTTTACAAATTAAGTTGGAACTCTAATATTGAATTTCAGGATTAGTAGATGTTTTAGAAAATGTTTTTTTTTTTTTTTAAGTGGAGATAACTAATTCCAAAGCATTTAAATGAAGTGTAACGTGTAATCTACATTCCTAGGTTCAAGTGAAGATCTTTTATGTTATCCTACTATCTACTCTCCCCATTTGAACATATCAAGACGTTATATCATGTATCCGAGGATCTCTGTAAGTGGACATTCTAAAGGAAATTGGATTGGATTTGGATTCAGTAAAACCATTGGATCAGATTATAATTTGACCCAGAGGGTAAAATAGATAAGAATATATTGATCAAAATTAGTAGTCTTTCTTTGCTTTCCTTAATCTAAACCTTTTTTTTCGTACAAAGAAAATTAAAAAGGGGGGTTGCCGACATATTAAGCTAATTCCAGTCTTGCAACATCTTCGAAAACGAGGATTACTGTTCACTGTTCTGAAATTGATGCTTTTAGTTAGTAATCCGATCCAAAATGGACAGGGATAGTGGTGGGTGTTCGGTGTGTCTGTGATATTGTGCAAAAGTTAAGAAGTTGAATACAAGTGGATACAGCTATCTCGTCTTTGTGGTGATTGGTGCTATACTATGATTTTTGTTCCGATTCATTTGTTCTTTCGTCATCGAAGTTCTCAACTTGGGGTCTTGTCTCACCAAGTTTATCATCATTCCGTTATTCGCGATCAGTCTCTCACTACTGTGT
Source organism: Glycine tomentella (assembly GCA_007407185.1). NCBI lineage: Eukaryota > Viridiplantae > Streptophyta > Magnoliopsida > Fabales > Fabaceae > Glycine > Glycine tomentella. The sequence continues at coordinate 366,799 of PYAF01003969.1, forward strand.
GTGTGTCTATATATATATATATATATATATATATATATATATATATATATATATATATTACCACCTTGATTTTAACATAGCTATATGTTTAAATATTAATTTTGCTTAAAAGGCCAATATCAATGCAATAGTACTGTACCATAGCGCAGATGAATAAGATAGAATAGACAGCCATCTAAATGATTTTGAGCGAAGATCGTCCTTGTTCTTAATTTTCAGCATTAATTCAATTATCCGCAGAAAATTCTGAATTACTTGTTATAACATCTCAAGATATGTAATAATAATGATGTAATGTAACTAACACGTTTACGAAAAAGTTGAAAACTACAGGTCCTGCACTAGTTACGACCACACTTGTTCTGTTGTTCAATTTCTGGACTCTGATTTATCCTTTTAACTCAAAATGGTAAACGAGAACAGATTCGCAGAAAAAATTTAAAGAAACTGATTAATGAATCGGTATTATTAACTCTTCCATTCTCTCTCACGGGACCTTGCTCGGGTACGTGAGAATTAATTGTCCTGTCTGTTTGTTCATCGCCCAACATATAACAAAAACACAGAAAGGAAATTAAATCAAAACATTTACACACGAGAGACACACACACGATGCTAATTAACTAATTTGTAATGAAGCAAAAACGGTTAATTAAAAGGGGTGTTATTCTGCTTCGTCGAGTTGGTTGGTTAGAAAACAGAGAAAAAAAAAAAAAAAACGGGAACAGAGAAATGTGATGGTTGTTTTCTTTCTTTTGTTTTTTTGGATTAAATTTGTATTTTGGTAAAGTGTTGATTATGAATTCGAATTTGAAAACATTCTTTTAGCACATATAAGAATAAAAATAAGTAAAATATTCTTCCTTCTTATCTTTAGATAAGTAATTTTTTTTTTTTTTGATGAATTGAAATTTAATTGGGCCTGAACCTTTGCCTACAGGAATGGCAAGTGATCTCCATGCACGTGGAATCCACCTGCTGTCTGGTGGCACGCTCCTTGATTCTTTCGGCTCGCTCTACCTCTTCTCTCGCACGCTCCCACATTTGGCGCGCACGTGCGAACTCCGACTGCGCCATCTCCATCTCGCGCCGGGTGAGCTCCCTCACCCGCTCCGCGTAGGCTTTCTCCATCGCGGCGAGGCGGATTTGCTCCGCGGCCTGCCACTTGAGCGCATCCACGCCGTCGCACATCAGCACGGCCGCGGGCGGCCGCACGCTGATGGAGAGCTGCAGGTCAAGCGAGGCGGCACCGCCGCCGCCTCCGCCGCAGTCTGTGGTGGAGGAGGAGGAGACCGCCGAGCAGAGACGGAGGAGGGAGGAGTTGGAGCGCGAGGGTGGGAGAAGGTCGAGTTCTCTGTTGACTTCGTCTTCCATTGAAGGAGAGAAGAAGAAGAAGGAGAAGGAAACTCTTTTGATCGGGTAGTGGTAGTGTAACGAAAAGAGGGAGTTAGGACTACTGAATCCCCGTAGCGGGAGCTATATATAAACAACTTCGCCACTTTAAATTACCACTTTACCCTTGTTAATATTTAATATTTGTTCATTTTTCTTTCTAGTACGAACCAAAATTATTATCAGAAAGTAATTAAATTTTAATATTTCTAGACACCAATAAGTAATATTAAAATAAAAATTTACTTTCTTAAAACAAAAATTGTTTACAAGGTGAAAGTTGAAATCTATCACCAACGTATAAAAGAGTTCAATATTTATTAATTATAACTATATCTGTTATTTGACTTTTATATCACACAAGAAATTTAAAATATTTTTTTATTTTTTAGAGACCACAAGTTTTTTTCATAGAAGTAATTATGTTGAATCAAACTTAAAATTAATATTTAAACTTTAACAATCTCAAACTAATTAATTCATGTCATCATTTGTTCAATGCTAATAAAATACTGTTGTAGTTTTTGAAGGAAAAAAAATGTAACAAGTTAACAGACAGACGGTCAACATAACTAATATTCTATCTAGATTGGCTATAAGAATTATTTATTTGTATTCATTAAGGGATTAGTTAAATTTAAAGTATTATATTGTTTTGTTAAAAAAAATTAATCAAGGAGATTGTTGGTAGGGTTATTTTGCCGTTAATGATAAAAAGAAGTTACGAGTTTGATAATTGGGTTATATGGAATTTGGGTTGCAATATGAAGATGTACGTAGTGGCATTGTTTTAATTTTGACGCCCTTAATTATTTGTTTATATTTTTATTAGTTGTTTTTTAATTGCACTCGGCTAAACTGTATTTTTCAAATATTTTGATTTAGTTGTAACTAGGGGGAAAAGTTATTTGATTGAAGGTAATTTAAAACGTTTTAAGTAAAAAAAAAAAAAAGTTGGTGAAGGAATAAATAATTGATTTTATGTAATCTTATTACACGTGAAAAAAAGTGAGGGGAAAAAGTACACAAAGATTTTACACCCAATAATTAATCTGATTTATTTGACTTTGTTTGTTATGTTGTGGCTGTCTCTTGTTTACCGTAAATAGTAAGAATAAAAAAATTCACGAGGACAAAAGAGTAATTTAGGAAAAAGGTGGGGATGCGGGATTGGAACGGTGGGAAAATCCGTTATGAGATTGAGGAAAGGGAGGGAAAATAACGGATGACGTTATTGGGATGAGAGGGACCCCGTGGGTTTGAGATTCAGAATTCAAAGATGGTGAAAAGTTGGTGCTATCTTTTTAGTTTTTCTTAATATTGACTTTTTCTTTTACACAGGAGACGACATGAGCAGGGATATGGAGAATATGAATGTGGGTGTGTAATAATTATGACCGCACGTGCGCGCTGGTGGAGAAGTGAAAAATGAAAACTCATAACTTAATACTATAGTCTATAGTACAAGTACATGTTGGAACATTAGGCAGGAAGCTTAGGAATTAAAACACAAAAGTAATTTTAATTAAGTTAGCATAAAAGTATGGGTTAATTTAATTAGATATACCTTCATATATATCTTGAAAGAAAAAAGATGTTATTTTAGATTAATTTATCTTCGTAGAGAACAACAAGAACATAAAAAGATAAAAAGATTTAATCAATAGGAAACCATGACGTGAACTCTAAATCTTTGAGGTTTTGAATTTTCTCCAAGTTAATTACTTGCTTCTTTTTTTTTTTTTTAAATTTGATTATCAACATAATTTCTTCAAACAAATATCCAGTTAAATTTCTTTCATTTTTGTTTAATTTCAATCGAATATATACTATTTGCAAAGTCAAACCGTGGATTCAATATATGTTATTTGACGATAATTTCACACTTCCAATTTTCTCCTATAAGTTTTTGACGCCGTTATTGAAGATTGCAATATCTTAGGTTGAATCTTGATTACTCGAGTAAAATTTGGAAAAACTTATACTCAATATCTTGTGCACTATGAAATTCTCTAGTTTGGTCACTTAAGTTAGTTTTATTCTTATAAATCTCTATTGTTTTAAACTAATTTAGCTTAATTTTGACAATTGTAATTAATTCCCTCACCTTTTTTTTACCGAATCAATTCCCTCACTTGAATTAATGAAATAGTGGTAATTTCATAATAAATCTCTTAAAATGACACTCTTGCTCACTCTATAGTACCTGCACAATTTCGTTCAATTGTTGAGTTACATAAAATGTATGTTAAAGATAGTCATTTTCAATAAATCCTTTTGTTTGCTTTCAATCATTAATTTAATTAACAAATTTATTAGGTTGTTGTTCTTAATTATTGTCTTGCATGATCATCAAAAGATAATAATTTAGTGGGGAAATATTAACATTATTGCATAATCATTGGATGCTGCTAGTTTTGGAATAAGTGATTGGTATTTAAGAAGAAATTAAATTAAAAGTTGAGTTGGGTAACATGTCAATGATTGCATAGATGAAACTTGATACCTCAGGTTTCCATAGTAAATTGATGCTTGTAGGAAATTGATCTTTGGAATATTTCTTCATTTTACTTTTATCCATCTTAATTTCTTTGATCGTATTTTAATCTAACACCATTTTTTTTTATTCTTTAAAGAATTATCCTAAAAAGAAACTAAGAATTAATTGACTTAATAAATATAAACAAGTCCTAAAGATGATACTTAAGGTTTTAAATATTCATTTTTATTGTTTTGAAGATAAGTACATTTACTTTGCAAAACATAACAAAGTTTAATAAAAAAAAACAATAGTTTAAGATTTATTATTTTACAAGTACGTAAATTGTATAAAATGTGTAACTAATAGTACCAGTTTGGTTTCTCTTAGTATTGTAAATAAAAATTGAAAATTGAAAATTAAAAATTAAACCAAAAAATATATTTTAAAAATAAAATAATTATTCAATTTTGTTCTCATTTTTCCAAAGAACTTTTTTATTAGATCAAATAAATTCAATTATGAGCATCCATAAGTGAAAGAATATTATTGACCATTGTTTAAACAAATAAACTTGAATGAACATTCAAACTGAAATAATTCATAAATAATCTAACTCATTTACATTCTTTAAAAGAGGTATAGAATAAATGTAAAATAAAAATTTTATTTTATCTATTATTAATCAAGAAAACAGATGTTCGTCATGTACAATGTACTAATGGCCAACTCAACCCTAAAGTGGGTAAAGTTTCTAGACTCTAAAAATAACTTACTATTAATGTTTTTTAAAAGTGAATAACTACGTACCTAACAAATAATACTTAATTACTATTTTAGTTTCCATAATTTAGCGTATTTTTATTTTTAATTCATGCAAGTTTTCTCTCTCAAATTTTAGTCCCTAACATTTCATTTTTTATTCTTTTTGTCAAATGTCATTGCTTCTTACATAAACTTTAAAGATAGTATTATGATGATGTTATCATGTGTCACATCAATAAAAGATTATATCATGATAACATTAGAGTTGTCAAAACGGATAGGTTGGTTGGTCCCAACATGACTCACCATATAAATAGGTCAATCCAACTCAATTCACTTAAGGTTGAGTCTTAAAAGAATTGGCTTGGTCCGCCATCATGAGTTGGTGTCTTAAACAAGTTCGTCCACCGACCTCCAAAAATTATAAAAAAAATCATTTAAAAAGTTCAACAAAAATCATTTTTTAAATAAATTTGAAAAAATTAGTTAAATTAAATATTCAACTATCCACAAATCACACCTACAATAAGACATATTATCACAAGCTAGAATTATAATAACAAAAATTTAGAAAAATGTCAAACTTAGTCTAGAATAAAATAATCTTGAGCAAGATAATAAATAAACAAAATTGAAGTCTAGAACTTTAAACTTTGAAGTCTTAAAATAATATTACAAAATACTAAAATAATAAAATAAGCTTTTGTAATGTGTATTTTTTTTAGGTGGGTTGGTGGGTCGGATTGACCCACCACAGGTTCAACCAGGGTGAATTAGGTCGTAAGTGGGCTAAGTTCAATTTCCAAGCTAATTGTGCATTTGATTTTTTTTATTGGTTTGACCCAAACACATGATGGGTCGGGTTAGCCCACAAGTTTGAGCTTGTTTTGACGGCTTTAGATAAAATCATTACATGTCATGTCAGTATAGTATCACATCATGGATGTTACCTTAGCATAGTGGCACATCATCATGATATTAAAGGGACTAAAAATGAGAAAAATAAATTTATAAGGACTAAAAAAAAACTTATAATGACAAAAAATGAGGGGGAAAATTAGTTCTTCAACCTTATCAATATTTAAGTGTTCAACCTTACATCCAGCTAGTGCATTTAGTATTTTTTTTCTGTCATTGGATAGGTATTAGGGGTGTAAGTAGTCCGGGTTAGATTGAATTTTGTGTGTTTTTCAATTGAGTTGGGTTTACATTCTTTTTTTTTTTACAACCCAATTCAACTTTAGATTATATTGGTTATGGGGTTGAGGCATTAAAAAATAACTACCTCTTTAAGTCTTGAAAAAAATTTAAAATAATCATCAAAGTCAAAAAGTTAAACCATAAATATATTGTTCTACAAAAGATAAGCCAATCAACTCCATTCATTTGTTCCTTTGCTTCATGCCTCCTTCAATTATGATTTTACAACTATGGCGGCGACAAGCAACTAAAACAACGCTAGGTTTTAAGTAGAAACTCTATTGCAGCTTGTGAGAATGAGTGACAGAGTGTGAAACCGAGTGACTTTAGCCTTTAGAGTTTTCTAATTTTTATATTAGTAAATTACTATTAAGTTTTAATATATAATATATAATTAGTATTTTGTTATGTTTGTTTTAATATATACAGGTTTGGTTTCAATCCAATTATAATTGGGTTCATAAAAATAAAATCAATCTAACCCAATGACCCATATCAAGTCCAAATTTTTTAATTAGGTTGAGTTGGATTAAACGAATTAGATACGATATGCTTACACCCCTCTAAGTATCTCCACAAACATAGCCGTGAATTTAACTCTTTAGCCATTGATAAAGTTCCTTTCTAGAGTCATGATTCCAAAATTCTAATTCCTGGCATTCTAGATAAAATTCAGGTTGAGTTAGTTTCTTTTTTTACGATCATAAATAGCACTCATGATAAATAATCTTCTTTAAGTTGGATAAGATTATTAAAGGTGATACAACCTTTTTTTAATATATATAATACAACTATATATTCAAGATTAAAACTTAAGATCATTAGTAAAACTAAAACACCCACTAAAAAAACATTGGGGGTTGAGTTATATACAGTTGTTCAACCAACTAAATTAAATACTCTTGTTTGGTTTTATGTAGACTAAAATACTTGGTTAACTATAATTGTTATTCATTATTTACTTTTTAATTAACATATAAAAAATAATATTTTAGAAGTTATTGAAAATATAAACTTGGTCCTTTGCTTTCAGGTGGTGATCAGCTGAATGAAAATTCGAAATGTTTGAGCGTTTTATTTTTCGGAGAGATCGAAGGAATATAAAGTATACCTTAAGACATCTAATATTGTGACTTATTGTTTTTTCAGTAAATATTGTATAAAATAACTAAATTAACATTTCATAAAATATATATGTTTTCCTGCCCCCCCCCCCCCCCCCAAAAAAAAAACCAAGCAATAAAAATTTAACAAAATCATTACAATTATAAAATATTATTATTGTTATAGTTATGAAGTACATATTATGTTAAAAAAATTATTTTTCATGTTTAAATTAATATATATTTTCCTCATCGAGTTTTATTGCACTGTGGGTTATGTAAATTTTATTTTGGTGGCATGAAATTTTATAGCTTTATGGTAGGGTTGGGGTGGGGAGCTAAAAGGGAGAGAAACTTTCTATATAAGTATTCAGCAACCCACGCCCACGCTTTGGGAAGGTTGGCACGTGGGAGAGTGGCAACTAGCCTAATATAGAGAGGGGCTAAACATGATTGATCATTGTGCTTTGCTGAGTCTCACACTTACGACCCTTCATCTGTGGGGTAGGGGTCCTACATTTTATTTGTTTGTTTTTTTTCATCGTCTAAATCTAAGCATCATGTGGGTGGGAAATCGACCACGATCCTTTTCTTTTTTTCTAATGCCAACGTGTAAACAAGGTACATGCATGCAGAGTAGTGGTCAAATCTGTGTGGTCTAGTTAGCATGAGATGAGGACGAGAAAAAGGTAACGTAACTTAATTGAGAAAACCAACCCAATAAAAGTTGTTAAAGAATCTAATGCACAACAACAAAATGTGAAAAGATAGAATTATCTGTACAGCCACCCTGTAGAATCTTTACTAGTTTTATCATGTTGCTTATAATTTGTTGTCAAGTTAAAATCAGATTATTTTAAAAATAAATGGCAATATGTAACAGTGTTTAGTTATGTGGAGAGAAAGAGAGATAGAGAAACTTTATAGTAAGCCTCTTGTTTAGATTAAAGATGTAAAAGAGAAAAAACATGTGAGAATTAAATTTTTACCTTTTTATCTCCTATTAAATATTAGAAAGATTTAAAGAGAACAAAATATATGACTTAAAATTTTCTGGACTGTTTTAACAAGTATTATCAAGTTATTGAGTTATTATTTTGTTGATAAAGTTTAATATGATTGTTTGACTTGATCTGATAAAGAAAATGATTGTTTGAGTGTAATAATAGATTATTTTTAGACATAGGATGTTAGCAATCAGTGACCAATAAGGACCTGAGTTAGAGACGACAAATTATTTTAAAAAAAATAATTAATAATTATTATTATGAAAAAAGTGAAAAGAATACATTAGGTTCAAATATATAAAATTAAGAAAGATAAAATATGTATCTTCAAGATATGTAATTTTTTAAAAGTGAGTCCCTCAAGTAAGTGTGATCCGCCACTGTTAGCAATTACAGATGTTAATATTTATTTATTTATAGATAAAGTATATTAATAAGAAATATTTGTTTTGTGTATTATAAAAATATGTGTATATATATATATATTATAGCTTAATATATTTCTTCAAGAAAATAAGGAGCGATTAAAGAATATAGTCAAAACTTAAAAGAAGTGATACTTGAAATTATAAGAAAAATTACAATTAATTTAAAAGAATTTAAATATAAATTTTGAAAGGAAAAATATTATAAATAACACCGTCACAAATTTGAAAAAAGATAAACAAAGATATTTAATTTCTCTTTTGATAAATAATTATAATTTGAATCTAAT
>PYAF01003969.1:385062-407645 GCA_007407185.1 Glycine tomentella
TTTTTTTTTTTTTTTTTTTTTTTTTTTTTTTTTTTTTTTTTTTTTTTTTTTTCTGAAACGCAGGTTTCTTACTTTGCTTTTTCTTCTGTCAGGAATTGGTTATAATGGATTTCCAAGAGGTTGTTCTGATGACAAGCTACCCTGGGCAAAGGTTGGTATTTAAGAGAATGACTTTTTTTTTTTCGTTTTGGAGTATTCATTAAACATTCTCATTCAGAAATCTCTTCGTGCTTCAGAAATCCAGGACTGGGAATCCTTTGGAGACAAAGTACCAGTAAGTGTTTTCCTTTGTCCATTCACTTTTGTTGATTGAAACCTTAAATCCATATGCTTGTTTTAAAGAGACGGATTCTTTTATTGCTCAAGTTATTGTATTTTTCATTAAATGTGATCTTGTTGACTGTGTTTTTCTTTTTGTTGGTCTACTTTAGTTATGTTTGTCATGCAGAAGTAAATGCTATTCTCAACACTAACCATGCCTCTGCTGCTGGACAAGTGAGTTCCACTGCACTCTCTAGTTAAACATATCATTTAAGTGTCTTAATTGAAAATACTGACTTATGGTTTATTTATCATTTTCCTTTCGTAATTTCCATTTGGACTATACATTGGCACACACAATGAGCATGTCACATCACCCACACCAGTTGGCACATAAAAGAATTTTCTTAAAGATTCCTTTTAAGTTATTAACAAACAGTATTTTTTCTAACCACCTGATACTAGGAGATTCAACTTAACTCTATTCTTTTTTTCTTTTTTTTATCTTGTCTGATCAATGCAGCGGCTATATGTGACCATGTTTCCGTGCAATGAATGTGCTAAGATCATAATCCAGGTTGGTAACTTTGTTCTGCTTGACGTATAATATGTTGTGATGAATCATTCTGCAGATCAAATCTGCATTTTATATCAAAGCATATAACTTTTATGAGAAAGTGCTTTGCTTCCTTATTATGTTAATGAAATAATAAATAAATTTATGATTTTTGTATTAGGTGATAATCATATTCAATACTAGTCTGATTTATATAAATTTGGAAGATTTTTTGACACTATCACTACTAGACTACTAGTACATATTGTGGGGCATCTTTATCTTGCTATTCAATCTTTAGAAGGACATTATATATTAAATTATTTTTGCAGTCGGGAGTTTCTGAAGTAATTTATTTTGTGGAGAAGAGACTAGAAAATTCAGATATTGCATATATTGCCTCTCACAAGCTACTTTCATTGGCTGGTGTAAAGGTAACATTTTCATAAACTTTTGGACGTAAATATATTGTTGTCTCAGTTCAATTGGCTTAGGGATACCTACTGATAATGATTCACTATAATCAACTTCTGTATTTATTAGGTCCTTATATTTGTGTTTTAATATCTCTAGCCAATCTGTAGAAGATATTATGAGCATAACTTTAATGTGAAGAATTTCCTTATATGCAGGTCAGGAAACATCAACCACTGATGAATGAAATTCATCTGAAGTTTGAGGAGCACTAGATTTTTGAAGCTTGGCTTAAATTTTCACTTTGTAATATGATACAACACCTCACCTAAAAACATGTTCCAGGAGAAAGAAACGTGAGAAGAAGACAGATAGAAGGTTTTGACCAAGTCAATAGTAACCACACCACTGCTATAGTGCAGGCTGAAAAGAAGTGGAACATGATCATGTTCAGCATCAGTAAAAGACAGTTTTTTATTAGTAGATGTAGTTGTTTGGCCTTGTGTGTAGGATACTATAAATACACTTCATGGATGAGCGAAGGTAGTTTTTCAGTATATTTAATTGTTTATGTAACCTTGTGCAAGTGAGTCCACTCCATACGATGATACGGACACACTTGTTGGACATATTTGATTAAATATAAACTCATACGAACACACTTGTCGATACAAGGCTTTGATTATCTGAACTCATAAGAAGAAAGAAAATGTCTTATATCTTGGATTCAAAAATAAGTAAATCTAATTAATTTCATTTATATTTAATGATATCATTCCAAAATCACTCTTTATTTAATTGTAACTCTATTTTCAAGACTTTACTTTATTCATCATACCAAGTTTCAATGAATAACATTTTAGGAATAATCTTATTTTTTACTTGAAATTGATAAAATTAAATAATTTTAACTAACTTTCTAAATTAGTAAGAAAGTAATTAGTTTTGCTTATATGAGTTTAGAGAGCATATAAAAGAAATGAATACACAGTAAACAGAAATACAAGCAAATAAACCCAATAATTTATGCATCATCCGGAAGATAAGTAGCAATACAATTTTTTAAAACTATCACAATAAAAGAATCATTTCCAGATCCAGATAGCAACTTCTACAAAGGGTTATTGGTAATTTGAGGATCCAAGGTGGAGGGGAATAAGCCCATAAAGGATCCTTTGACAGTGCAACAGTAACTGGGAATCTGAAAGGCGTTAGCAAAATACTTGACAGTAACAAAGCTATAAGGCTCACGTAATGGTGCTATTGATCTTTTTGTGGATGTCACCTATTGCACATTTAAAACTACATACTTCATTGTTCATTGTTCAGAGGTTCCTTGCTATGTGAAGGTAAAAGAATAAAATATTGTACACAACTTTATCCTTGCATATACAAAGAGACTGATTTTGAATTCAAACTCATGACTAACAAGTCACAAAGGCACAATTTTATCGTTGTGCCATCAAAGGAAAGTAGTGTCATTATGAATCCCGAACCCGACCCACCAACAAAAGCAAGATAGTGTATTATTTTTACCTTTGGCAGGAATTAATTAGTAGTCTATAATCAAAATCCTCTGCTACAGCTCTGCTCCCCTAGTCTGCCACGCCCCCTTCATCATCACTTGCCTTTATTCATCTACATAAGTTAAAAAATTGATCACTGCAGGATCGAACAAGTTGAGATTAAACTGATTTAACAATCAATCTAAAAGCTAAAAAATAAAAAATAAAAGCTAAAAAATCAATCAAAAAATAAATGTCTCTAGACTAATAACATTTCAATTTTTTTTCAATTTTCCATGAACCATTTCTAGGCATCCACTATCATCTTTTGATTTAGTGATTGTCTCAAGAATTGTTCTTGTCAGTGTCAAAACATCAAAATCATCATAAATACAGACCCGAGCTTTGATACCAAAATCAGCCTCCTCCATCCTTGGATCATTGTATACATGTTGGGCGAGCGTTGTCTTACCCACCCAACTCATGCCCACGATAGAAATTATTGATAGCTGCTTACAGTTGCAGTTTCAGATGTGAGCCAATTAATGATCATTTCTTTGTCATCATCTCTGCCATAAATAACACTTTCAACCACCAAAGAAATTGATGGCAATTTCTGTGACACTGCTTGAGCCTACTCTAACATAGGTAGCCTCTTTCAAACCAAGAGCATCCTTTTGGCTTGCAAGATATTCTAGTTTGTCGAGGACATGTTTCATCCCTGAGTCAATTTTCTTGTTAAATGAACTGAAAGTAGCATTGAAGAAATTTGATACCTTGTGTAGGTAAAAACCTTAACTCACAAGGAGATAGTGGAATGCAGTATATTTTGTTGAATAATAATCTGTTTAAATACAGATTTTGTAACAGAATGAAATCTTAAAAGCAATAACAAACTTCCTAAAAAATAGCGACTAACATAAACTGCTAATAAGTAACTGAAAAATAAAATCAGTCCTAAAAAAACTTGGTCAAACAGCAACAACAGAAAACTGATATGCAACTGCTGATACACACGTTCAACACTCCTCCTTGTATCAGTGGTTGATGAGTCCAAGCTTCTCCCTCAGTAACTCAAACTTACTTCTTGGAAGAGCTTTGGTGAAGATATCTGACAATTGGTATTCAGTCTTGCAGTACTTTAAGCACACTGCACCTTCCCTTTGTATATCTCTGAGAAAAAATAACTTAATGCTGAAATGCTTTGTTTTTCCGCGAAAAACTGGATTGTTTGAGATGGCTATGGCTGCCTGGATGTGGTTGTCCACCATTACTTCAGTAGTTGTCTCTTGCTCCAAGTGTAAATGAGTTAATATTTTCCTCAGCCATAAGGCTTGATTAACAGCTACTGTGGCTGCTATAAATTCTGCTTCAGCTGTTGACTGTGCAACAATTTCTTGTTTTTTTGAACTCCAAGTGAATATCCCTGATCCTAAACTGAAAGTGGCCTGAGGTGCTTTTCATGTCATCTAAAGATCCTGCCCAATCACTATCAGAATAACCTTGCAACTTGAAATCTTGTGATTGACTGAACATGATGCCATAATTTAAAGTCCCCTTGACATACCTCAGCACTCTGCTGCTTTCAAATGAGATTCTTTTGAACAATTCATGAATCTTGAAAGTACACTAACTGCATACAAGATGTCTTGTTGCTGTAAGATACATCAGGCAACCAATTAAGCTTCTGTAGAGTGCTTCTTCCACTTGTTCAGAACCATCATACTTGTATAACTTCTCCTTTTGACACATAGGAGTGTTCATGCTGTTACAGTTCTCCATGCTGAATTTCTTCAGGATCTCCTTTGCATACTTCCTTTGGCAAATGAAAATATCACCTTCATTTTGCTTAACCTCCATACCAAGGAAGAAAGACCTAGGTCTGTCATCTCAAAAACTTGCATCATATCATCCTTGAACTGCTGAATAAATTCAACATTGCTGCCAGTACTAGGAGATCATCAACATACAAAGAAATCACAATAAAATTAGCTTGATCACCTTTGATGTATAAAGTGGATTCACTAAGACTTTTAACAAAGCCTAGTTTTGATAAGGTTCATCAATTCTGCTGTACTGCTCTTGGAGCCTGTTTCAACCCATACAAAGCCTTCTTTAATAGATAGACTTTGTCTTCATGTCCTTTCACAAGGAAACCTTCAGGTTGCTCAACAAAGATTTCTTCCTCCAGAAATCCATTTAAGAACACTGACTTGACATCAAGTTGGTAGATTTTCCATCCCTTTCGTGCTGCAATAGCTAGCAACATCTTAATGGTGTCTTGCCTTGCAACCGGCACAAACATATCAAAGTAATCTACTCCAAAAATTTGAGCATACCCTTTCACGAATAACCTTGCCTTGTGCTTGTTGATTGAACCATCTGCGTTCAGCTTTGTTTTAAACACCCATTTTACACCTATGACTTTTCTGTTTTCAGGCCTTTCAATGAGTTCCCAAGTCTAATTTTTATCAATCATGGCTATTAGAATATGTATTTAAAATTGTAAAAACAGTTTTGTATTATGTTTTGTAAGTGCTGCTAGCTTCTCTCTATGTTAAGGTCTGTTAGTTTCTGCTAACAGTACATCTGTGTATTAGGTAGGTAGTTAGTTTCTGTTCAGAAGTCTATATATACCTCCTTGGTAACTAACTCTAACTAACTTTTTCAAAACTGAAATAACATCTCTGTTCAGTTCTCTCTTGTTTTATCTCTTTTGCTTGTCTAATATGTAAGATGTTCTAGTTTGTCAAGGATTTGTTTCATCCCTGAGTCAATTTTCCTGTTAAATGAACTGAAAGTAGCATTGAAGAAATTTGATACCTTGTAAGCGAAAGTTTGAGACTCAGATTGATCTTCCACTTCACATTTGGCGAGTTCATAGTCTATTTCATCCAAGAGATCCTCTGCATCAAACAAAACATCTTTGACATTAAAAAGCATGCTTTCACACGTGGATCTCTGAACTGCTTTTGTTCTGCATCATCAGCCAGAACATCAATGGACAGCAGCTTGATGTTCAACTTGCCGAGCAGCATCTCATCGAGTTTTCTTGCACAAAAGAAGTCAAGAAATTGACGAGAAGTGAGCCTGTCAACCGCAGCCTGAAGGAAAGCAGAAAGAAGAGCACCACCAACCAATTCTGCGGCCATGGTAGGAACAGGAAAGGGAGTGGATCAATGGAATTATGGAAATGAGTAATTTGAAGTGTTGGTAATGAGAATGCTTTAGTGCAGGGTTACTATAGTGATGAAATGAGTAATAAGCTATTTTATGAATGATGGCATGCTAGATTAAGCTGAGGAAAGCTTTGTCTGTGTCGTGTCTTTATTTTATTAGTCTAGCTTTAGCTTCTAATAATTCATCAAATTGTGTTACAATTCTCTGGTTTGTCAAAGGAATAAAATTTCAAGGTAATTAATTCTAAGGGGGAATATGAGGCCCTCGCACCTTCCTTGAAGTGGGATTATTTTGAAAAAAAATTACAATAAATTTATTTAAACAAAATTTAGAAGCCCATGCAAATGTGCCTCTGGGTGGAGGAGAAACTCTGCCATCGCCCAGGCAGAAACGTTCCCAGGACAAAACGGTTGTCTTTATTCAGCCACGTGGTACAATGTAAAACATCATAGTAAATTAACTTAAGGCTCTGACTGGGGGTGGTTTTTAGGTTTGAGTTTCGAAATTTTCCAGCAACTCTTATCACAGTCATTATCTTCAGGTTACTGGATAATAGCTCTATCGATTCTGAATATTGCAGAAGAGTTCATTTATCTTGTGTTTCTCGGCAACTTATAAGAAACAATGATGGCAGTTAGAACACTTCGTGGCCCTTAATTGTTGCTTTGTGCACTCATGCTGCAAAGTGAAATTAAACCCCATCTATAGTCTCAACATTGGACCAATGCAAATATAGTGCAAATTAACCATGCCATATGCTAAACGGTCTTAACGTAGTAGGGCATAAGGTCAAGTAAACCGTATCTTGAGGACCCTTTCTAACTACAATTGCCTCTGTTGATATATCACATTTTCCCGATGGTGATAGGCAAATTTGGCCCTTTTATGATCTTTCCAATTGCAGATATCGTGGCTGCAATCCAGATCATTACAAGATAAAAGGTGCAGAGAGCTATTCAAGCTTCGGTAAATAAGTAAATTCAGCTCTATCAATAAAGTTCGTAAAAAAGTCGTATCTTTGTATTTTTCTTTTTGTTTTGAATAACATTGTATTGTTAAGTTTATTTTTAGGCTTAAGTATGTTTTTAGTATTTTAAATTTGAATCATTTTGTTTTTGGTCCTCCAAATTTGAAGGTATTATTTTTAGTCCCTAAAATTCACATAATGTTTTTTTTTTAGTCATTCTGTATAATGTGAATCAAATTTAAAACAAGGGATTCACATTGTATTGATTTTCTATTTAAAATAAGGGATTCATTAATTATTTTAAATTTTATTTTATTTTTTATTGACTTTATTCTAACAGTTTTAAACTGTTAAAATTGTATTTTAAAATTTAAAATAAAAAATCAATTTCTAGATGTCAAAAATCGTCACAAATTATGAATCTTTTATTCTCCATTTGACTCATTCTATGGAGAGGGACTAAAAAACATTATTCAAATTTAATGGCCTAAAAACATATTTCAGTGTTATCATTGAATAGAAAATCAAACGCTCCACCAATATGCTGATTTGGTTTTATATAGGAATTATGATGAACTGAGCAACTCCTGTGCTTCAATACATGTAAGAACCACTTTCTGAAAAGGGCAAGACATGATTCAAACTAAAACTTTTAAGCCTTTTGTTTTGATTAATTTTTTTCTATATATTTTTAATTAAAAAACGTACGATTAATATAAATTTATAATTGAAATCAATTTTAAAACAAACTGATGACTAAGTTAAACTGGCTTACTTGAACAATGATGTCAGTTTGAACATTGAAATTCAAAAGTTTTTTTTCTGAAAATAAGAAGAAAAAAACTTTGCTGACACTATGCAGAATTAATGGCTTCAAGTTGCCTACGAAGATCTTCCAGGTCGTCATTGTCAACTACTGGAGCTTCAAGAGTTGCCTTATGAAACTCGTCAGCAGTAGGAAGTTCATGTGTGAGACCTTCCGGCAGAACATCTGAAGTAGATTTTGGAAAAAGGTTAATATAAATATTAATTGAAAATGAGCTATGGAAATAAAACATATCTTGAACCCTTCAGATAGAAAATGTATATGATTTCCTAATTAATATTATCAATAGCAATTTACCATTACTTTAGAGGAACAAAAATGTTATAAGGGGATAGAAATTTTTGCTTTCGCAGAATCGCAGTAAAGGTGGAACAGAGAAAGCAACTTTTGTGTGAAAACATTTCCAAGAAGGAGCAGGATGAGAAAGAAAACCTCCCACAGCCAAGAGAAGAATTTCCCCTGTGCTCCAACAAACTAGGAAACCAACAAATGCATATTTGGCCCAGTTTGATTAAGCTTGAATTATGCAAATAGAGTGAATCATTCTTTCACAAGTTAAAATCAACATAGGTACTTCAACTTTTCATTTAACTTCTGAAAAAGTTGAGATGCACAATTTTAAAATGAGAGAAATTATATTCATTTTATCTTTTTAATTTATTTTATTTTCATCTACTATAAACACTTGTTAAAAAAACTTATCCAAGCTGCCCAAGTCCATAAAAAATGGTGCCATGCAAATTTAAGTGCCAATATTTTTTACCTCTTGCATTGTCTAGTAATAATAACAACCCCATAGAAAAACACTCAGCACTTTATTCACTTATAGGAATGGATAAATTCTCTGAGCTTATGATTTACGAATATAAACTTTCAGAATATAAATTAAGATAATACCTGAACTTCTGGTATCCGGACTAACCAGCTCAACATCATCAACAACACTGAAAATTAAGCAAAAGAACATCACTAAATGGAAGGCTAAAATTTCAAGAAAGGAATGAGGTTTGATACTATTTGGTCCTTAGCATAAATGATTGCAACAAGTAAATCAGGTATTAAATCAATTTCAACTGATAAGTGTTTTGTATCTTCTGTTACACACATGAAAATGATCAAGAACAATATCATTAAACACCTTATATTCCATTCATTATCTTCGTGAAGTGGCACTTCCTCAGTTGATGGTGCTTCAGCTTCCATTTTTGCTTTGGCTGCAGCATCTCTTGCTGGTTCTGCAAGCATGTACTCTTCCTGCATAACATATAGTTTCATAGTTGGAAGGAGCAATGAGTTTGTTGATGACATCAAAATTGTGCAACTAGGGCATGGTTGTAATTTGTAAGCAACTTTCCTGCCACTATTTTAAAAAATTCCAAACATAAACAACTTACCTGTCTTTCCAAACAAGCTACATTTGAACATTGAGGGTTTGGCTTCATTTGCATAGTTGGGAAAAAATCCTTAAGAGAATTATATCCCTAGGGATAAACAGACAAAAGTTTGATGACATAAGAATACAATAAATGTATTTTATGAAACAGAGACTGTCTTTCATTGAAGTAGCCTCACCAGATTCCTCTGAGGAATAAACTCAGTTTGTTTATTTGATTTTTAAAATATGATAAACCATTTGCAACAACTCAGGAAAGGAGAACAAAGGAAGCACCAATCCAGCACTTACCAAATACGGAGAGACTTGTCCAAAGCCTAGCAATGATTTTAGTGTGTTTTGGACTAGAAGACCAGCAACAACCCCCTGGGAAATCAAATAAGATTTTGTAACGTTAGATAACAATAAACTAAAAGTGTGCTGCATGTTCACAACAATGAACAGAAAATAAATAAGCCATTAGAAAATGTCAAGATGTTTATTGAAAATTTATAAAGAAACATAATTTACATTTTAAGTCAGCAAGCCCTAAGATTCAGTATACTGAAAATAAAAAATGTAACCTCGCAAAGTATTTGAATTTTAAACTATAAAGAAGAAAAGCAGCCAATGTAAGATATAGAGACTCATAGTTTACCATAGTGGTGGGTAAAGATGCAGCACAAACCCCTTCACGCTTGAGCGTGCGTTCATCTACCCCAGATGCAACAACCTAAAAGGAAAACATAAATGTATGCTTCACATGTTGTACATACTGCATAAAAATTTCACATTTAATGTAAAGTGGATGTAATAACACACATCAATAGATTAGTGACATAGTGATTCGTCCTAATTTTTTATATCTTGGGATTAAATAGCATAGTGATTTATATCACATGGCTGAGGTTCAGAGATCTTGTATAACACCAGGTTCAATCAAGTTTAATCCCTAAAGGCCATTTATAATCAATTAATTCATATAAGAAAGAGTCATACCAGAGGAGGTGCACACGCAAAACAGGCAGTTTCACCAGGAATAAGTAATTGAATATGGCCAGAAACAGCATCCTCAGAAACACCTGACTCCATCCAGGTTTGGCTCAATTCATTACAAGCCTGCAGTGTTTACAGAAATCAGTCAGACATGAGAATTCCTAGGGAAAATAAAAAAGAAGAAAAGTAATTTTCTAATTGAAATCATATTATATACCTGGTTAACAGCCATTCTTGCTTCATAATTATCCACGCAACTTAAAACCAGATCCACGCCACTCCCTTGTTTATTTGGGCGAAATGACTTATTTTTCAAACTTGACATAAAGGTTTCAAAACCTGTGACGGTGGTGATATTCAGTGTATAGCTCTACATCAAAAGGAAAAATAAAATATGTCAGCACGGAAAGAGTATTAACTACCAATCAACAAATTGGTCATAAAGATTCATACTTATAATCACATCGATATATGAAAAGAACTTGTGGTTATATACAATGCAAAATACTTGCCTCAAGTACAACATCAGGGTTTATGTCTGAAAGAGTCTGTACAGCTGCATCAGTCTTTGTCATACCAACCTGGAAAGCTAAAACATTATATTACGCAATTATGGTATGGATACAAGGAAGTTCTTGAAACTTTAGGATGTAAAATATAATTTAATAATTTAACATATAGCTTTGTCTGTACGAAATTCTGACTCTGACAGTTAGCTATTAGCATCAAATTCACATTTTTACTGTCAACCAAGAGAGCTTATGTTAAAAATCATTCATTTGATTAGCCCTTTCAGTTTCAAAGCGTAATGTAGTGGAAATAATAAACATACAAAAAATTAAATTCAAAACAAAGAAAATGAAGATTTGGATACTCACCTGATCTGGACGAAAGAACAACCTATTCATGTTTGCTAGCTCCACTTTGTCATAATCATACAACAAAAGTCTACCTATACCACATCTAGTTAGCATCTCAGCTGCAACACTTCCTACACCACCTACTCCCTGTGATTGTGCACGAATTGACCAAAAATCAGCAATTTCAACCAGCGCAAAGAAGAAATATATTGAGAGGAACTTTAAGATAAATTTAAAATAGTCAGGATCGCAGATCGCCTATTTGGCTTATCCTTTAAAAAATGATTCATCCATTGTCTATGTTCATGACCAAAAGGCTGATCCTTTTAGTAAACAAATTCAGCAAGGCCACAGAAACTCTTTGCATAAATTGACTATTCTCTCAGTGAGTATGAAGTGGATTAAAGAGTTTATATCCAAGTATAGCTAGCTAGTGATTCTAATTGAATACCACACCTAAAAATCCTTTCAGTACAAATACAACATGGAATAACTTCCAAACATACTCAAACAAGATTGCCAAAGATTCTAATTATATGTCCCAATAGCAACAGATTAGGTTCTCCTCCATATCAATAATATCTTCACTATCAATTATGTCATATTGGAAAGATATTGTACTAAAGGATAAAAAATACACCAAGAAGCTTATTAATATCTTGGTTCAGAAATTGGATGGAATATATTCCTAATTTCATTTTATAAAACATATCACCATAATAATTAATAAGCAATAATAACGTCACTCTAAGTAGTATCCCAAAGTTAAGGTGATTCCTAGAGGAACTAACAAGAGACCTTAACTAAAATATGAATCCCAGGTGAAAGGGGACGAGTAATGTTTCGTCCTTGTGTAATTCAAGATGCCCTTCAGTCTTTGAAATTTACTAATTCATGCCATTAATAATACAAATACATAATTATTAAATATTTAAATGACTAAAAGAAAAAAGCATGCATGTCACAAATATTATGCTACAGCAACAAAGAGCGGTAAAGGAGATTAATACAGACAACTATGGCAACGGAGAAATCGCGTATTCTTTCATAGTTGTCCACAATACCCATTCTCTGAAGTGCCATAAGCCGACTATAAGGATTGCTATCTACAACCTCAGCACTCATATCCTGGCAACATAATAAGAGGAGCAATAAATCAATAAAACTTAACCCTAGAAATTCATCAAATAAATTACAGTAGAAATGTTCCAGATCAATAGGCAATTCAATTACCTCAACTTTAGAGCGTCGAATAGGTGCTGCCTCTGCAAGCTTCGCAAGGTCCTCAACACGCAATTGAATCTTCAAAAACACCAAAGCGAAAATATCATATATATTAATCGGATCTAATAATGTACCATAACAGAATCAAATAAAAGAATGAAATTGTTCGTGAGCAATACAACTCGGAATCTTCGGCTTCATTGAGGGGATCGGAGTATAAAGTGAGGATTGAAAAGAAATACCTTGCGGAGCAAATCATGGTGAGATGGATCGGGAAGCGATTGGCTCAGAGATTGAAGATCGGCGTGCAACTCTTTGAGTTCGACCTCCATATCGCTCCCGAATTAACAGCTTTTTTCAAACGCCCGTTTCTGTGGATAGTTGGAAAATTGGAATTTGCCGAAACGCTGAATTGAAGCTTTTAAAGCAATGTTTTGATGCTTGCTTGCACTGAAGTCAATGCTGCCTGCAGTTATTGCGTCCACCGGATCACTCCACTAGGGTCAGCAAAGGTTCCGAGTTCAAGCCTCCCCGTGGCCGCCGTTACATGTGTTTGTTTGCACTAACGATTTCTCCCTTGCAAGATTTACCAAATCAAACATTTTTTTTATGAGTAATAATTATTTGTGTAATTTTGTTTTTTGACTAAAATAAAAATTCAAAAAAAAATAGAGAAAACAAATATTAAATCTTAAATATATCTTTGTATTATAAATAAATTATAAATTAAAATATAGCACAACTTAAGCTGAAATAGTTTTACCTCAATTTATTCATTTGATCAATATCTTTTCAATTTTTTATTTATTATTTACTCTTAATTTTTTTACCTCGAGTTAAATAATGAGTTTCTTTCAATCCTTAGATCAGAGATTAATCTCACTTATAATTTGTAGTTATTTGTTAACCCAAGAAATTTTTCATAAGAAAATTAAATGTGAATTTTATCATTAAATAAATCATTTTTCATATATAAAAACAACAAAAAGTTACGTGAATATGTTAACCTTATAATTACTTTACTCACTTAATTAATTAAATATTGTGCATTTCACGCACTATATTCTTTACTAGTCAAGAATTATCTCTTAAAATTATCTTAAGTTTTAATATTTTTTTACAGAAAGTATCAATAGTTAAAATTAATATTATATTATAGTATATAATTTTTTATCATAAATCTAAAATATAATTTATATGCTAAAAATATTCATAAAATTAAATTATAATATTTTATATATTTAATATTTAGAGTTATATAAAATTAACATGATAAATTAAAAATACCATTTAAAAGTATATATATATATATATATATATATATATATATATACTAGTTAACGTGTAATGATCCATTCAATTGGGATCAATTAGTTTTTATCCAGAAATTGCAAAGACTATAATAAATATGGGTACAAATATTTTTTATCATGATATAAATTACGTTTAAGAATATAATTAAGTTCACTTTGACGGAATTTAAGTTTAAGTTTGATTTGAAAAAATATTATTTAAATTTGATTCATTTATTCAAACAAATCAAATTTAAAGCCTAAAGACTTTATTACATTTTTTCAAACTTTTACATTACTCATTAACTTGTTTATGATTTTTTGACTGAAATATGTTTTTAGTTTCTCAAATTTGAGTCATTCTTTTTATTCTTCCAAATTTGAAGTGATTTTTTAGTCCTTAAAATTCATAAGATACTCTTTTTAGTCATTTTCTGCAAAGTGTGAGCCAAACATAAAATAAGATACTCACAAATTATGATATTTTTTATCGTCATAATTAATTTAATTTTCTATTTAATATTTTAAAATACAATTTTCTGATAATTTCAAACTATCAAAATCAAGTCAATAGAAAAATTAAAGCAATTTTTAAAGTAATTAATGAATTTTTTTTATTGACTTCATCATGATAATTTTTAACAACCAAAAATATACTTTTAAAATATAAAATAAAAATTAAATTTTGGTGGTAAACAATTGTCACAAATTATGATTTTTTTTATTCTATGCTTGATTGTTGTGTAGAATGACTAAAAAAGAGCCTTATGTGGATTTTAAGAATTAAAAAAAAAAACTTTAAATTTGAAGGACTAAAAATAAATGACTCAACTTTGAAGGACTAAAATCATAGTTAAGTATTTTTTTATTGAATTTTGATTTAAATAAAAAATATTTATTAATTTAGTATTTAATAAATAGTTTCGCGCCAAAAAAAAGTTGTAAATATTATTGAAAATTAAAGATGAAGGTGAAAATGTTGTGTTTAAAAATGTGATGATCAAGATGAAGTTGAATCATAGTGTTCTTCAATCTTTAGTTTAGATGGTTTTGACAAGTGTCTTCTTGATGAAATCACAAGCTATAATATGTGTTAGTTTATTTTTGCTTTACATGTGTTTCATGCATAAAGGATATATGCCTTATAGTTTGATAACCTAATGTTTCAAAAATTGTGAAGACTGTAAAGAATAAATTTCCATGTTCGTAAATAATCAATTATCATTGAATATAATCAATTATCTTGATCTGTTTCGTGCCCAAGAGATCTTAAGATTAATCAATTGATGATCAAATCAAAATAATCAATTTTTTTAATTTTAACTTAAAAATAATAAACTTTGTGACCAATTTCTTAGAATAGGAGTCGCCCATTTTTTGTTTAACAAAGTTGGTCTAAAATTGAGAAAAAAATAATGGTCTAAATCATTAAATACCACCCATTTTACAATTGTCTAAATTATTAAACATCAGATGATATCATGCTCTTACTCAATTTCATGGGTTGTTAAAGTTCTTTGAGTGAGTTATTCAAAGGTTCTAGAAGTGGATTTCTACAAGGGTATGTGAAAGTTCTTGTGGGTTTCAAGAATTTGTGCATTTGTATGTTGCATTTGCTTATGAATAAGTGGATATAAATTATACCGAATAAGCATTTGAACAGTTCGGACACTTGATACGACATACGTTATGAAACCGAGCACCCTTTCGATCATATGCCCACATATTCCATACAACACATCTCAGTCTTTAGCATATACAGGTGAAGAGTATCATTCAGTCATGATTATCATCAATAAATCCACTTAAGGGTAATTACTTGTTTAGAAGTACCTGAGGAGGGTTTAAGAGGCATATTACCTGACTCATAGACCTAAGGCCCAATAAGGTCAGTATATAAAGGGAAAAGCCCCTAGGTAAAAGGACTAATTCACTCTTGAGTATTCACTAGATACCATCAATAACTTTGAGTT
Source organism: Glycine tomentella (assembly GCA_007407185.1). NCBI lineage: Eukaryota > Viridiplantae > Streptophyta > Magnoliopsida > Fabales > Fabaceae > Glycine > Glycine tomentella. Next base: position 400,489 of record PYAF01003969.1, read on the forward strand.
GAACCCTTACTTAAGCATCAGAGTGTCTTTTGCAGGTACCCTTCACCCCGCTCTTTCGAAGTTGTACGCATCAAAGACATCGACAAATTATCATCAAAGAGACATTTGACACAATAGAAGACTCTTTGACATAAGGGTAAGTGTCTGGTCCATTTGTGGCAGGAACATAAACAATTGTTTTGTTTAGTAAAACCTCTAACTTAGGTTATTTGAGGAATTGCATGTAAATTACCATAGTAATCAAACCAATTAAAAAAATATTGTGCCTACTTCTTTTCATCTCCATCTTCTTACATTCTTTCTTAATTAATTGTCATTGTTTTAGTATGTGTATGAGTAATCTTGTTCATGCAGGCTCTTCAAAATCTCTAGAAAGATTAATAATCATTATCATTAGGTATTGCCAAATCAAATTGTTTCAATGAAAATTAAATTGGCTTTGAAAAAGATTTTTAAAATATAATGGATTTTAAGAAACTTTTTGATGATCCAATTCACCCCTCTTAGATTCAACCATTTTTTTCTTAATAGAATTTACACTCATTGATTTAAAATATGACTTTTGAAAATGACATTAGATATATGATGATAAATAAAATTACATTTTTAAAGTAAATATAATAAACAGAGTTATGATTATTTATGAACTATTAAAATTAAACTCACAAAATTTAGACTTGAATCATTTAAATAATCAATTTGTTTTGTAACATGTATCATTCATGGGATATATTTATGTTCGAGTTAAATAATATCATTATTGGTGATTAAATTATTTGTTAGATTATTCAACATAATTGTATACACAAAATTAGAATTTGAGATTATTAATTTAATTAAAATGTAATGACTTTATACTAACTAATTGATGCACATGGTGGTTAAATAATAAACTTATTTATTTAGCTAAACAAAGGAATTCAACCAAATATTTAATGAGTCAAATTTGAATAATTAACTGAAACAAATAACTTAATTTATTTATATTTGACTTCTTTATACATTTTTAATGTTGTAAAATTTAAATTTCATCTTAGTATTTTATATAATAAATATTGATATTTAAGATTAATATTTTATATAATACTCATGATGAAGAATAAAGAAAAAACATCTATTACTTAACATATTTTATGAATTCAAGAACTAAACATAAACTTTGGTGCCCAAGATACCTTACAATCTTTTTCTTGATAAAGTAAAAACATAAATAGCGAAGTCTTGAAACATGTTACTATTTATAACATAACCAAAGATCTTAAACACAACATACAAGCCATAAAGAGAAGATATAAGTTTATTTTCTTCTTACTTTAAGCCTTGCCTAATTTGAAACATTTAAAATAAACTAATGACACAAAGTTTTAGTGAGTACACTAGAAACACATTAATAATCAAAGTATTACATTAATAATCATGGATTTAAGTGATGTAGAATGTGAGAATTGTTAATTAATTAATGATATGATGTAAAAAAAGTATTTTACATTGGTTACTAGAAAGATTGGTATAAAATATTTGAACTCTGTTGAATGCATTATTCGCGTTTTGAAACCCTAGATATTTACCCACAATTCCAAAACCCTTGAAAAAAGTCAGAGTTTTAAAGATACAATCCTGAATTGTAAGATCACCCTCAAGTGAGGTACACATACATATTGATGAACCTAAGATTTTCATAAGCGAACAAGGTTGACCCATAAGTCAATCCAATGTAAAGTTGATTTATACTAAAGTCGACTCATGATGGATATAAGGTCAACCCATAGATTTCCCTTATAGAAAGTTTATCCATATAAAATTTTTAGAATTGTTGAGTTTGACTTTTAAACTATAAATAAAATATGTATGAGTGATGTGTAATGACAAAACTCATTCAAAAACTCTAAAAAAGAGTTGCGAAAATGAAGATCTCTTTATCAATAGTTATATTAAATCTCTTTGGCTACTAGACCTGTGTCAAACGGTAATTCAATGTTGGGCGACTGAACCAATTTTTTTTCTTCACTCTCTTTACTGTTGAGTTTTGTTGTCCATGATTGATAGTGCAATGCATACGGGTCACTTCCTAGCGTATATTTACTGCTAAGTTTTGTGGTCCATGACTGAGCATGCAATGCTTGCGGGCTACTTCCTAGTGTATATCAGCTGTTGAGTTTTGTTGCATGACTGAGCGTGCAATGCATGCAGACCACTTCCTAGTGTATATTAGCTATTGAGTTTTGTTGCATGACTGAGCGTGCAATGCATGCGGCACTTCCTAGTGTATATCAGTTGTTGAGTTTTGTTACACGACTGAGCGTTCACTGCATGCAGATTACTTCCTAGTGTATATCAACTGTTGAGTTTTGTTGTTCATGACTGGTCATGCATTGCATGTGGACCACTTCTTAGTGTATATCGGCTATTGAGTTTTGTTGTTCATGACTGAGCCTGCAATACATGCGGATCACTTACTAATGTATATTAACTATTGAGTTTTGTTGTTCATGACTGAGCCTACAATACATGCGGATCACTTACTAATGTATATTAACTATTGAGTTTTGTTGTTCATGCCTGAGCGTGCAATACATGCAAACCACTTCCTAGTATATTCTTAATCAAAACAAGATACTACTACACTAGTAAGTTGTAACACATTGATTCAATCAAACTCATTTCTTATCTCCTTTCCTCTTTGGTAGAATTTTCAATAAACTTGGTCCAATACTCATTTCTAGTGGTAGCCTTTTCTTTATTTTTCTAGTTTGATTTTTATTTTCTCAAAAATATAAAAATCCAAATCAGAAAACCAAAAAAAATCCTCCTTCCACACATAGGCGTCCACGTATCCAAAGTTTATTATCTTATCCGCGAGATAAGGCAACGGTGATCCTCTCAATCCTTCGTATCACATTCACAGCCTCCCTTGTCTGACACCAAGAGAAAAGAAAAAGAGACAGCACAAAGACCCTTCGTTTCCATCACACAACACACTCATTCCTCATTCTTCCACTCCCGCACAAAAATGGCGTCTTTGCAGCACCCCACAGCTTCCCTCCAATCCAAACACGTCCTAATCCCCCGAAACACTCTTACCCAGAAACCCATCCTCAACCTCTCCCTCCCGGGCACCACCTTCACCCCCCTCAAGCTCAAATTCTTCAGCGGCGGCGTCGTCCGCCGCTCCACCGGCGCCTCGGGAGCCAGAATGTCAGCCACCGCAGCCTCCAGCTACGCGGCTGCCCTGGCCGACGTGGCGGCCGCGAACAACACGCTCGACGCGACAACCGCGGACATCGAGAAAATCGACGGGTTATTCTCGGAGGCGCTGGTGTCGAACTACTTCGCGGACCCCACCTTGGCCGTGGAGAAGAAGCGGAAGCTGATAGACGAGATTGCGGAATCTTCGGGGTTCCAGCCCCACACGAGAAACTTCCTCTACATCCTCGTGGACGCGCAGAGGATCGACCTCATCAACGAGATCGCAAAAGAGTTCGAATTGGTTTACAATTCGTTGACCGACACGGAGCTGGTGGTGGTTACGTCGGTGGTGAAGCTGGAGTCCCAGCACCTGGCGCAGATCGCGAAGCAGGTTCAGAAGCTCACTGGGACGAAGAACGTGAGGATTAAGACGCTACTTGACCCTAGTTTGGTCGCGGGTTTCACCGTCAGGTATTCCGGCTCCAAATTGATTGACATGAGTGTGAGGAAGCAGCTTGAGGATATTGCTGCTCAGCTTGAGTTGGGTGATATCTCACTCGCCGTATGAGCTTTCCTTCTCCCTCTACCTTGCGTTGCTGCGTTCTTTGTGTTTGTTTTTCTATTCGATTTCCTTTTACTATTATTTTTGGGGCTAAGTATAATGTGTATGGAATATGAATGAATCAATTCGAAATCTGTGCACAACCTTATATAATAGCTTTTTCGCGTTTAATATTGGTTTGAGCTTTTTCTTTCTTCTTCCTTTTCTTGGTGGCAATGCGCACGTAATTTACCAACACGGGGTTGAGTCTAGCACAAGAGACTATTCTCTCACAACAACGTGGTGAACTAAGATTCAAATCTCCATTGAGAGAAGTGTTCACGTTTCCGGTCGTACTTCGATCAGAATTGCCTCCCAAGAAAAGACTTGTGGAAAACAAACAAATAATGCTCACGCAATTTGCATAGAAGGGAGAAAAAGGGAGAGACTTGATTATTAACTGGTCTAGAACTTTGGATAATTTTTTGTATAAATTACAAGAACTCGAACTCTAAGACTTCTAATTAAATTTGAGCTGTCATTTAATTTATATCTTCAGTGATAGAATTTTGGAGATTTAACTCTATGGATGAAACTGATAAGGCCAAACAAGTTTTTCTGATTTCTGTGATAATTATTCGTGTAAGGTATCTCTAATCTGGTTGTAGATTGAACTTGGAATTATATAAGTCTCAACTTATGAGTGACTTTAAAACGAGACTCGATATGATTCTACATAAAGGGTTTTGCTACAACATTTGTGGGGTACCTAATAATGAACTTAATTTAATTTGAAGTTTTTTTGGTTTAAGTTACTTGGGTTTGGACCAACTACAGAACTACTAATGAACTTAATTTAATCTGGAGTTTTTCTGGTCTTAGTTTCTTGGGTTTGGAGTTTGGACCAACTACAGTCTACAGAACTACTAATAGTAGCATTCTCACCACTTAAGGCATGTTTGGTGGGTTAAAGTTAACGAGATTAGTTTCTACATTCTTTTGGTGTGAATCCAAACAAACTATTGGACCTGATCCAACAAAACCAATGAACGTATTTTAAGAACGTGTTTAGTTTTAGTGTTTTCTACTTGACATGAATTTTATTCTCACAAAGGATGTTCAGTGGAAGGGAATGAGGATTCAAATGCTATAACTAACTGATTTACGTTCTGTGATCAGAAGCATATTTTTGGTGGGAGCGTATGCTTTATCCAGCATTTAAGAAGCTTCCTATCATGTCCAACCAGTCTCATTATCTAAACCATAAAACCATTAATACTGTATTTGTCACTGTAAATAATTATCTCTTACTTATCTCAATCGCTTTCTTACCTTTTGTATTTTATATATATGCATATTAAAAAAGTCTTCCTTTCAAATCAAGAGGGACAACCCAAATTTGACGTAAAAAAAAAGTTTTTTATTTGCTAGTTGTTAAGTACAATTGGCATGAGGCACCGAACTACAGTGTAAAGGTGTTCTCGCTCTCGCAAAGCAGTTCTTAAGCCAAGTAACTTCTATTGTTTTAGCTCTTGTTTTAAATATTAGTGTATTGAAGTTGAAAGAATTCATAAGCACATCTTGAAACCTGTAAGCTAAAACACTAGATGAACATGATTATTTATATTGAAACCTTTGATCAGTCCACGTCAACTTCCCGAATACGTAACCAGTGGTGTTGTTAGTTTTCAGATTCAAGCTCAATGTAACTCTAAACTCCTTTTTTTCACCCTTTTTCTTGAAGCTCAGTTTCCCAGGCTCGACCGAAACTAGAACTTGTGGTGGTGCCTTGATGCAAACTCTATACGTGCTTGGGGATCCCACATTAGTAACAGTTCGAGAAACATTCACGGAATGTCCAGGGTCAATCCGAGGAATTGTGATTGTTGGATAATTGAAATCTGCCAAACTGAATGACTTTGGACAAGTGTAAGGCTTGCCGTAGAACAACTTAAGCTATGAACTGTTGTAGCCACAACCACACAAAAAAGTTCAAATAATCAGCAGTGTTAAGGTCATATACAAGTCCAGGGTCCACAGCGCGATTCGATCGAATGTGCCCTGCTCCATCGTCAAATGGAGTTGCCTTGTTCACTAATGATGAATCCAAGATTGGCCTTCTCGTGTTATCTGCAAAATGCATGAATTTTATAATTAGGGTACAAAAATTTGAATGCCAAATCCTATATAGGTGCGTAAAATGTAAGGCATATACTTTATAAAAAAGTATCAAACTCGGTTGAGTTGATTGAGCAGTGTACGAGAATTGTTGGAAATCTCTTTATATTTGTGTTCGATTCTTATAAAAAAAATTAAAGATACACATTACTGACATTAGCTGAGGTAATGATTGCTGACTTAATAGCAGCTGGGCTCCAATCTGGATGAATGGCTTTGAGCAGCCCAACAAGGCAAGCAACATGAGGTCATGACATTGAAGTGCCAGACAATGTGGAACAGTGGTCAAAATGTCACTCTTGGGAAAAAAATTTGTCAATATGCCACACGCTTCATAAATTTTGTCAAAATGCCACGGTACATAATTCGCTGCATGCATTGGCGAATTCAGTGGATGATGTGTCACGCATGCATTGGCTTGATTGGGCGGGCAGCTGACGAAGCAAATTCGCTGCCAGCATGGGCGAATAAGGGTAAGCCGTTGCCTGCATAGGCGAATTACGTCATGCTGACTGGGACACGGAAGTCGCTGCCTGGTTGGACGAAATAGGTAAGTCACCACACATGGCAGCGGGTTATTGGCTGGCCGACGTGGACGCGTAATTCGCTATGGGCTCCAGCGATTTTGGTTTGGCCCACTATAAAAACGCTTTGTCGGGTTGTCATTTTCGTAAAAAAAATTTCCTCCTCTCTCTGATCTTGCTCCCCATCCTCTCATCTTGCTCCCTTGCTCCCTGCATACTACTATCTTCCCTCTCATAAGGTTAGTTTATATTATTTTTAATTTATTTTTTTATATTTTAAATATTGTATATATTTTTTATTTACTGTTTTCCTCTCATAAGGTTAGTTTATATTATTTTTAATTTATTTTGTTTATATTTTAAATATTGTATATATTTTTTATTTAAATAGAGTTAGATATTAGATGATAATTTTAGGTTGAAGATTTAAAATATTAGATTAAAGAATTTTTTTTTTAAACATTAGATTAGATGATTTTTTATTATTTGTTTATAATTATTAATTGCATGGTTAATATATTTTATATGCAAATAGTTATAGGTATTCAATAATATTTATTGAGTAGAGGTATAAAACATTAGAATAGAAGATGATTATAAAGGTTAGATTAGATGATCTTTATTGTTAGTTTATAATTATTATTTTTGTAGGATACATTAACAAAATACATTAGAGTAGGAGATGATTATAAACCTTAGGTTAGATGATGTTTACTGTTAGTTTATAA
>PYAF01003969.1:416201-428168 GCA_007407185.1 Glycine tomentella
ATAAAAATATAGAAAATGATATAAAATTAAAAATTAAAAAAGATTTATATATTAAATACTTTTTAAATTTTAAATTTTGATAATTGAAAAAAATTAATAACTCTTGACTAATGATATATATAAAATAGTCTTTATAAAGTTAATTAAACAAAAATAAGTGTATTATCTATTTATTATCTTATTTTTGAATAAAAAGTCATGAATTTAATTTCTATCAAGTTTGTATTTTTATTTTTCAATTTATTTAATCTTTTGTTAGTTATTTATTATCTTATGTTGTTTATTTGTAATTTTATTTCAAATTTATAGATAAGTTAAGTTGTTATCTTCTGATTATTAATAGCTTTATCTTAAATTTATCGATATATTGTTTGTATTGTATTTTCAACTGCACGTCTATTTAATGGCACAGCCTTGATAAGCAAAGACCCACAAATTTCTTATTCTCTGTATTGCCAAAGCATGTGATAGTTGAGTGCTGAACACAACTGCGAAGAAAAGTCAAATTGGAATGATTCTTTGTTCTGCATATTGATACCTTATTTATTTAATCTCTTGTGAATTTGACTAATAGTAGCATATGAAGATGAAGGTAGAAGAGCGTGTTAACATGAATCTGGTTCTGGTAGTGGCGTGGTTGGTCCAGTTGAACATTGTTTATGGCTTTGCTCACATTCATGGTTTTGGAGAGCAACCACTCTCCAGGATTTCCATCCACAAGGCTGTTGTTTCACTCCACAGTAGCGCTTCCATCACAGCCACCCCTTCTCTTCTCGGCACAAAGGTAACAAACATATAACATAACATGTTCCTTAAACATATCACAGTAGCCCAACACTTTTGGATTTGGTATGAGTTTGGGCCTAACTCAATCCCAAAAATTAGCTTAAGAGAGGGTTGTCCCTCACTTATATACTTTATTTTGACTTTATCTTTAACCGATATGGGACTTGAATTTTTCTCAATAGTCTCCGACTACCGTATTGCTATAGTCTCGATCAATCTCCACGTTATATGTAATTGAGTTTTTCAATTTATGAAAGAGTTATCAAGACATGATTAAGTGTTAGGTAGAGATTAACCGGGACTATAGAACCATTTAATAATTTTGTGTCAAAGAGTGTGCTACACTCTATATTGGACCATGCCATAGTTCATACAAATTAAATAACTGGATTTGTTTTTTGCCAATGGTAGTCTTGATAGTTTGGTTGAATGTAAAATTTTCATCCATTTAATTGTGCTTTGATGTGTGTGATTTCAGGGTGAGGATACACAATGGGTGACAGTAGATATCGATTACCCAGCCCCATCTGCAGATGATTGGGTTGGAGTTTTCTCTCCTGCAAAGTTCAAGTAATAATTACACATCTATTTCTCAAAATGGACATATATTGAATATTTGCAAAGAAGTTAGAACTCAACTCTGTACCAAGCAGCGATCCTCAATAACTGAAATTTTCAAATCTAGTTGTTTCCAAAGCTTGTGCATCTAATTATTGCTAAAAGAACTAAGTGAGAGTCTTCTTTTTAAATGGCAGTGCATCAACCTGTCCACCTGTGAATGATCCAAAAGAAGTGATTCCGTACATATGCTCAGCCCCAATTAAGGTATGTGTCATAAATCTCTGATTGAATTAAAGGGCAGGTTGGATTATTTTTCTAAGTGATGCATTACTCATGTGACTTGTTTGAAACTTTGTACCAGTACAAGTTTATAAATTACTCCAACTCAGACTATACGAAGACAGGAAAAGCTTCTTTGAAGTTCCAGTTGATCAATCAACGTGCAGATTTCTCCTTTGCGCTATTTTCAGGCGGACTGTTAAATGTGCTTCCAGGCTCTTTCAGCTGTTCTTATATTTAGTATCTCCTTCTCGTTCTAACTAAAGCATGCTCATGTTAATTGACTCTCACCTTATATGTAGCATTGCAGCCACTATTTTACACTAATGCACTTAATAGGGAACCAGCCTATCTTCATTCAGACTTTGTATATTATTTGTGGGCTGACTTATAGTCTTCTGATTGAACACTGCAGCCTAAGCTTGTGGCAGTTTCCAATTTCATATCATTTGTCAATCCTAAAGCGCCTCTATATCCAAGACTTGCTCAGGGGAAGTCTTGGGATGAAGTAAGTTTATCTTCATGCTTTGAGGTTCTTGATATTTTGCCCATCCAAGTAATAAGATTCATTACTTCTATTTCTCCTATTATGGCTTTTCTTCAGCGATGCAGTTGCTATGTATGAAGCATCAAGTAACAAGTATCCTATATAGAGTTAATAGATTTTGAGCACAACCCTCCAATGATGATAGTGTTCTAACAAGATATCATTAGATTTTATAAGTTTGACATGATACCATTAGATTTTATAAGTTTGACATTATGTCATTATTAGATTTTATAAGTTTGACTTGATACTTTGGAACTAGGAATTGATGCTATTTTGTTTTAACACTCTGAAACCACTATTAGGACTACAGAAGTGATTTTAGGATTTTTTGGCATGTCTTCTGCAGATGACAGTTACTTGGACTAGTGGATATGACATAAATGAAGCTACACCCTTTGTTGAGTGGGGTCCTAAGGGCAAAACGCAAGTGCAATCTCCTGCTGGAACATTGACATTCGGTCGTAACGACATGTGTGGTATGGTTTATTTGGTCATGATGCCATCCCACAACAATGGGTTTTTATTGCATACATGGTCTGATCCAGTTAATATTTTTTAGAAAACCTGAATTTTAAATTGAATTTCTTCTTTGCATTCTGTAAATTGTATGAACCCTGGCTAGGAGTCATCATGAGCATTAATTACTTTAAAACTGAATAAACTGAAATCACTTGGTTTATTTGCATCTTCCCCTTCTATAATGTTCCCCATAATGTGTCATCAGAATATTTCAAGGAGAACAAACTTCATTTCTTGAAAATTATAACAGAGTAGCATCTTATGAAATGGAGGGTGGGAGGGTACGAAACAACAAACTGAAAATCTAAGTTTTAGTAGAAGTAGCTTTCAGTAACCAGAAGTCGATAAACAGTAATGTTTTTCCTGTTTAAATTGCCACCGAATCTCGTTTTCATCTTTTCTATAGAATTTGCAACATTTCATTGCAAGTTATTGCATTCTCTTGCAACTGGAAGTAAGTAAATGTGGGTAACTCTTATATACAGATTGCTGCTTTCTTATTCTTCTGAAAAACAGGGAGTAGGCTTCTCTATAGCAGAATAATGTGGTTCTTTTGTTACTCTCCCTTGCAGGTTCACCTGCACGAACTGTTGGTTGGCGTGACCCTGGTTTCATACACACAAGTTTGCTCGAAAAGCTTTGGCCAAATTTAGTGTATGCATTCAAATCTCCATTTCTGTTTATAACACAATAAGGATCTAGCAAAGTTTATTCTATATTTTTTAAAAAAAATATTTTTCAGGTATACATATCGATTAGGGCATCTATCATCTGATGGTTCTTATATTTGGAGCAAGAAATATTCATTCAAGTCATCACCATATCCTGGACAGAACTCATTGCAACGTGTTATCATATTTGGTGACATGGGGAAGGTAATGTTAATTTTCAAAATAAAATTTATATTAAGAAAGAAGACCGTCTGAAACTGTCTTTGGGAGGAAGAACCTAGTATGCAAAAACTAAGCATGGTCTGTACGATTCTTATTGTACACGTTAAAAGTACAATACAAACCGAGCACAATTATTGATAATTTGGAATAATAGTCAGGTTAAAAATGATGAAGTCACAAGATGAATGTTGAGCATGATTATTGATGAAAGCACTTACTTTTCTTTCATTTTGTTTCAGGCCGAACGCGATGGTTCAAATGAGTATAATGCCTATCAACCTGGTTCACTTAACACCACTGACCAGCTCATCAAGGATTTAGAAAATATTGACATTGTTTTCCACATAGGAGATATAACTTATGCAAACGGATACCTCTCGCAGTGGGACCAATTCACTGCTCAAGTGGAACCAATTGCATCAACAGTGCCATATATGATTGCCAGGTTTGTCCTATTGTCGTATGTTGCCATGTAAATTAGATTCATGTATTACATATATGTTGAACAATAATTGTCTAATAATCATGCAGTGGTAATCATGAACGCGATTGGCCCAACACAGGATCCTTTTATAACACTACAGATTCAGGTGGTGAATGTGGAGTTTTGGCGCAGAAAATGTTTTTTGTTCCAGCTGAAAACAGAGCAAACTTTTGGTAAACTCAGATTCATCAAAAATTTAAATTTGACCATTTAATTATATGTATGTTTGGATTACATCAAATTTGAGGGATAATCTTTTTTTCCCATCAAAAGCTCTGTTAAAATTATACTGATTATCCAATTCAAACACAATATGAACTAATTCAAACCAAACACTATTAAATTTAAAGTTTACAAATAGTTATAAGAATGATTATATACATATCACCACAAAATTATTTAAATTTCTAATTCATGTTTGGCTTTTGTTACAAAGGTGATATAAAGTTGAGTTAATTTAAACGAGTTTTTTTATTAAATGTCTTTGACATAAATATGTTTTAGTATTCTAAATGAATTATTCCTGGTTATATACAAAAAAATGTGTCAATAATTGTAATGATATATAGTAATATATTTTTCATATTTGATATATAATAAATGAAATTCTGGATATCCAGGTATGCAACGGATTATGGCATGTTTCGCTTCTGCATAGCTGACACTGAACATGATTGGAGGGAAGGATCAGAACAATACAAATTCATTGAGCATTGCCTTGCAACAGTAAACAGACTGGAACAACCCTGGTTGATTTTTGCTGCTCACCGCGTGCTTGGATATTCCTCTGATTTTTGGTATGGTGAGGAGGGCTCATTTGAAGAGCCAATGGGAAGAGAGAGTTTGCAGAGACTTTGGCAGAAATATAAAGTAGACATTGCATTTTATGGCCATGTGCATAACTACGAAAGGACATGCCCCATTTATCAGGTAAGGATAACGGCCAAATATGTATGGCTCTATTTAAATTCAAACCAACTTGCATAGTTGGTAATTACATGATTTGTTTTCCTCATTATTGTACGCATTTCGTGGTGTGCTTTTTATCCTTATCAAAATTATTGAAATGGTATATGGATGGTTGCTTCATTCATTTTGTAAACTCACTATTTTTACTGTTACAATGGTGAGCTTTTAATAACTTCCATACTAATGCTAATTTTTTTATGAACAAAATCCATGTACAGAATCAATGTGTGAATGATGAAAGGTCTCACTATTCCGGTGTTGTGAAGGGAACAATTCATGTTGTTGCTGGAGGAGCAGGAAGCCACTTGTCAAAATTCAGCCAAGTAACTCCTAAATGGAGTCTTTACAGAGACTACGATTTTGGGTTTGTCAAGTTGACAGCATTCAATCATTCATCTCTCCTCTTTGAATACAAGAAAAGCAGTGATGGAAAGGTCTACGATTCTTTTACCATTTCAAGGAATTTCAACGATGTCTTAGCCTGTGTGCATGATAGCTGTGAAGCAACCACTTCAGCAACTTGAACTGCTTCTTTATACACTTGCACGTTCTAATGGCTTTTGTTTTCTAGTCTTTCCTTTCTTTAAAAAAAAAAAAATCTAAGTCATAACAAATGTTATGTCTTAAACATTTATAATTTTCAAGTACTCTCAAGTAAAAGTTATTAGTTACACTTGAGGAGTAAGCGTACAATTCTTATTCTTCATGTTAGACTTATAGACTATATAGCTGCAATATGATGTTAACACTTGGATAATTAAAGAAAACTAACAAAAATAAGATAAAATTAAGATATTTCATTCATTGATTGATAATGGGTAAAGTTGAGTATATTTATATAGTTATAAGAATATCAATCAACTAATAATAATTATCCAAGTGTCAACATCATATTGTTTTAATATAAGTAAAATAAAAACTATGTTGGTACTCGGGTGGAAAATAGTATTTTCTTAGGTGAGGTCATTGATATCTATTATACATATATAAAAACATACTGCTAGCATAATTATAGAATTAGATATTATATATTGTTGACATCTTGCTAAAGAGAGGGGCAAAATTGTTGTTTTATATCTATTTTGTTTTTTCTATTTTATATTATAAAAAAATACCACCAAAGAAGTAGAAAAAGTAAACAGAAAAAGGACCATAAGCTATAAAAAAAGAAGATATTTGGAAGAAATTTAAACGGTAGCACAAAAGCATAGCATAGAAGAATAGAGTGCAGTCAATCGGACACCCATGTTATTGGATTTTTCATTTGCGTGAAAAAAAAAAACTTTTTCGAAAACCAATTGAAAAAAAAAAACATCATGGATCAGAGTCGATAAAGGGGAAGATGAAAAAAGGTAGACATTTGGTAACTGAACAAAGAACCAGAAGCATAGCGTATAAGCATATATATTAAATAGCAAGGAATTTGGATATATAATATATTTAAAAAATTAGAGTTTATATATTTTGACTTCAAACACAATAAATAAATAAATAAAAACTACCATTTTGATTGTAACTATTAATTAACTGGTACACACTTGGATATTAACTTATAAACTAAATTTATTTTATTTCTTAGTCATAGAAGAATTTAGAAGACTAATTTATCTAAACATGTAATTTGTTTTAATGTCATCCAAACATATTACTATTTCCATTTATCATTGAAAATTGTGATCTAATGTAATATTATAATACTAGATAACAACCTATGCTTTCTTTGCACAATAAAGAGAAAAAAAAAAGGAGACACAAATAAAAAAAAGTGATTGAGAGAAAAATGATAAAATAAAATGGACTTCATTGCACACTTAATGACACTTGCTAAATAGATTGGTAACTGAACATTTTTAATATATTTATTGATGATAATGAATATTGAAGAAGTTGGTCGGAACAAGAATATTCAACAAAAATTATATAGCATAAGCACATTACTACTCAAATAAAAACACAAATAACCATTTAACTAATTCAGTAAAGACCAAACATACTATTATTCAATTATTCTTTGAATTTAATAATTTAGACACATACATGCACAAATACATTCCAGACATACAAATACATTAACATCAACGTTTCTTGCAAAATTATTCTAAAAACTACTTGATACCTCATGAAACATAAATTCAATGCAAAAGAAATATAGTTCATAGAAAAAAAAGATATATAGTATATTGAGCAAACACATCCTATAGCAAATGATCACATTATTCACATTACTTTGTTTCTAACTAACTTATAACAAGTTCAAGACTCATGTACAGGCATGGCATCATTTTTGTTTTTTTCTTCCTTCAATCTTTACATTTCCCGTACATGCATATCATAACAATCATGTGATATGAACTTTCAAAAAAGTGTTATATAAAATATTTAGTGTCATTTCTCATCATTAATTAAAAAGTGTTATATAACTTTTCTACATTGATATATTTTATTTTATTTTAAATGAATTGTTCATATTTATCTAATCACTTTAAATATATTTTTTTAGCTTTAGTTTTCTTAATTTAAAAATATATAAATAAATAGTGTTAATCTATAACAACTAACTAACCTAAATTAAATCCATAAAGGTTCTTTCTTCATTAAAAAAAATCAGTTATCTTTTGTAGTACTTTCTCAATAATTTTGTGATTTTCACATTTCATTTTATACTGTTGCTAATTTTTATTTTGTTATTTCCACATTTTTTTATGAATTTATCATATACATGACTGTGTTTTTTCCTACTCTATATTACATTAAATTCATTTTGTTAGCTGCCAAATCATTTTATTCATGTTATATATGTAATTTATCCCTGTTAATTTCTTAACGTCATGTTAACTCTTAGTGTGGTGTTTATATTCAAGAGTAGCATTGGCGCTACGATATCCGAATAAAGTGTTTTGACTTTTATTTAACTTTAATTTTACCTAACTTTGTTCTATTCATTTGTTTGATATAAATGGCAAGGAGTCCAGATTTTATTAAGAACATTGACAACATGAAGGAGACACTTAAACTTGCTGTCAGGATTATCGATCTTTGGTTTGTTAAAACTAAAGACAAAGCTGAACGTGCTGAGATGATTATAATGGATAAGAATGTCGGTATGCTAATTTCACTGCCATTTCTTATCTAATTTTTACAATATACATTTTCTTACTTGGTTCTTCTGTTTTTACATGCTGAAAAATACATGTCATTGTGAAGAAGGAACAATTAAACACATGGAAGCTTATGCTTAAGGAGAATCAAACTTATATGATGCATAAGTTTAAATTGTTCCTAATGACGGACAATACAAAGTTTGTCTTCACCCTTAAAAATTAGTTTTCACAACCGTCACCACTATTATTAAGCAAGAAATGGATGATATTACTTCCAAGTCTTATGAATTTGTTAAGTATGATGATATTATTGTTGGAAGTTATCAACGCGATCTCTTAGTTGGTAATACTTTTTTTTTTTACTTTACCACATTTTTTTGTGCTTCCATTTAGTTATAAATTACATTTTTTCCTTTGAATCTTCTAAAAGTGTGCCTGTTAGTTGATTCCTGTCTTTTAAACATTATGAATAATTCATTTTTTTGGGATTGATTTTCTTAAGTAGATGTTATTGGTGTTTTGCATGAGATAACTTTCCACTAAATAAATAGTAACCCAAAAAGGATATCTTTCACCATGAAATATCAAAGGTAATTGAACTATATTTTGTGTTGCTTCAATCTTTAGTTTAACTCAATTAAGTATTCTATAATTAGTTATGTTTATTATTGTCAGTGATCAAACAGTTATGTGTACTCTTTG
This sequence comes from Glycine tomentella, assembly GCA_007407185.1. Taxonomy (NCBI): domain Eukaryota; kingdom Viridiplantae; phylum Streptophyta; class Magnoliopsida; order Fabales; family Fabaceae; genus Glycine; species Glycine tomentella. The sequence goes on from PYAF01003969.1 coordinate 425,046, forward strand.
GGATGACTACTATTTACAGCTACTGAGTTATCTTAAGGAAACAAGTGGTTTGGTTACGGTTATAATTTTGCTAACACATGCTAAAATCAAAGACTCTCAAGGTTAATTTTTCAAATCTTGGTCTCTTCCTAATTTACTTTAATGTTATTGTCAGATTACTTAGGTACCCTTTCTAACTATTATTGTAGGAATTTACCCAACATCGATAAACAATACATGACAAGGTTCAAAGTTTTTTTATTAATGATTCACTACCTGGAATAGAGTCATTTAGAGAAAGGTTTAGAATAATAATTTTATTTTAGATAGATTGTCTTGATGGGAAAATTAATAGTCTTCACATATTAATTAAAAGCTAATTATTGTTGGATTATAGAACTGGTGTTAGATTACCTATTGGTGTTCCAGCACTAAACTCTTCAACAAAGGATCAAAGTCTTTCCCAATCTTCTGGATCATCTCAGTACTCAGATAAAGACAAATTCTTCTATAAAGCTGAAATCAAGAGTCTAGCTAAAGTCAATGAAGTCAGAACCTTTGTGCTTCTTTTTTTTTTTTTTAAATAAATATGCTTATTAGATTAGGACATTCCATTCAATATTTGTTTTGGGTTGATTCATTAGTTTTCTGTTTTCTCAAAATTGTAGGATATCATATGCGTCACTATTGGGACCATTGGGAAAATAAGTGTAGATAATTAGGGATGGTGTTACCCAATTTACAATAGGTGTAACAAAACTGCTCCAATCCTTGATGACCCATTTACATGTTTGTATGGAAAATACAATGACAAAAGTTTGTTAAGGTAATTTGCTACTTACATTTGCCCATGTATTAATTTTCTTCAATTTTTTTCCCATTATCATTTTTCTCTTGTATTTTTTTCCCCTCTAATACATTTTGCTAATTTAAAGTTTCTCCCCTATTCTATGCAATGGATAGGTATAGGCTGGAAGTCATAGGATATCATAACAAACATAACTCTAATTTTGTTTTATGGGATCAACAATGTTTGCAACTTATAGGGAAGACTGCTCAAGAAATAATTCAAATGATGTTTGATGTAGGTCACTCAACAACATGATTCTTATTAATTTGTCACTTTTGATTATGTCATGATTTACTAAATCTTATCTCTTTGAATTTGTGTGCTCAACGGTGGTGATAAAAATGTTAATATCTTTCCAGACCCACAAGATAATGTCTTGGGTCATAATCTAGCATTTAAGGTTCGGGTATAACCCAAATACAAAAATTCATTTGTACAGAAAAATATCTAATAACCCCACTATAATGACAACTATTTTGGATTTCATCTCAAATCAGGAGGTATTTGAACCATTAACTCCTTATACTGTTGTACTTAACCTATTTACTAATATAATGTTCTTTTCTAATCCATAATTACCATGTACATCTAAGTCTCATGCACGACCTTCAAATGAACATGATTCTGTCAAAAATGATACGATAAGTTATCATTATTATCTATACTTATTTTTACTATGGAGTATTTATAAATACTTATTTTCATTATTACCCAACAATAACAGTCAGTTACTGCTAATCATGATCTAAACTATCATCTACACAATACTCCTCATGTTACTTATGTGAAACGTGGTTCATAGGAGGACCTGCCAGAAGATTACCTTTCTGAAGAATTTATAACAACTCAACAATCAGCTACTAAGTGTAAGAAACAAATCAAGAAGGACTGAACTATTAAATCTATTATTAGTTTTTTTTAGTAATATGGTTCTAAGTGTAGTAGTTGTCATGATTTTCTTTTGCTAACTGTGTTGATCCATACCAATTAATGAAACAACCCTCACTCACACCTGATAGACACAACTAATTTAAGGTATTATTATATATAGTCTTTTATAGTTTTAAGAAATTATAATATGATATTGAAATTATTCAATTAATACAAAAATCAACATTATAATTAAATTATGTGAGGATAAGAATGTATATCCAATAATTTATTCAATCAATGTTTGTTTTATTGTTAGTGTGATAAGATGCAAAATGATACTATGAAATGACCTTAGTGTAGGGAAGGCTACCACTGTAGTTGCTGAAACCGGAGATTACTGTGTGAATATTAGTAACATTAGTAATTTTGTAAGGTGATGATTTAATAGTGACATTGGGTTCTGTTATCCTATGGAGTATGAATCATAGTAGGATTTCAATTAGGTGTTACAGATTTTAGGAATGTAATAGAAATGTAATTTGTATTATTCCAATCTGCTTGTTTCTGTACAACCTTCTTCTGTTAAATACAAGCAAAAAAAAAAACTAAGCTACTGTCTCGTAACAGTAACCATTGAATTCAAAAATACACAGCATCTAACCACCACCTTATCTTCTAAAGTTGTTACTAACAGAAACTAAACTAAACAAAATTTCTATTGCAGATACAAAAATGTGAGTAACAACCTTCCTAAATTTCCTCTAACACTCCCCCTCAAGTTGGAGCATGAGGACAGGAAATGCCCAACTTGGGAAGAAAAGTATGAAAAGCTGCTTTGCCCAAAGCCTTGGTGAACAGATCAGCAAGCTGGGATTGTGATCTGATATAAGTCATGCGAATTGTTGAAGCCATAACATGATCACGTATAAAATGACAATCTAGCTCAATATGTTTTGTACGTTCATGAAACACAGTATTAGCAGCAATGTGTATGGCTGCTTGATTATCGCAGAACAAATCTATAGGTTCATGTTGAGAAACTCCAAGAGACCTAAGAAGTGATTTAAGCCAAATTAGCTCTGTAGTTGCAGCAGCCATGGACCTATACTCCGCTTCTGCTGATGAACGTGAGACTGTTACTTGTTTTTTTGTCTTCCATGAAATTGGAGAATTACCCAACTTAATAATGAAACCAGTCACGGACCTCCGAGTCAGAGGACATGTTGCCCAATCTGAATCACAATATGCATAAATCTTTAAATCACTTGAGCTTGGAAGTAAAATTCCCTGACCTGGACTCAACTTGATATACTTCAATACTCTTAAAGCAGCCTCATAGTGACCTTCTTTTGGAGCTTTCGAAAATTGAGATAACACGTGTACCACATAACAAAGATCAGGCCGTGTAATTGTAAGATAAA
>PYAF01003969.1:433913-468117 GCA_007407185.1 Glycine tomentella
TAACAAGATAAATCTAATGTGAATCCCATTAAATAAATTAAGTTGTGTGAATTAAATAAAATTCACAATAATATAAAATATTTTAATTTAAGAATAACAATATTAATTGATTTCAAGTACTGTCAAACTTTGATTCTTACACTACTTAAAACAGTAACTTTTTGTAGAAAAAATAGTCAATCTTAACTATTAAATTATTTGATATTATCTCCCATTAAATAAATAAAGTTGTGTGAATTAAATAAATTTCACAACAATATAAATTATTTTAAGAAAAAACAAGATTAGTTGATCTCAAGGGTCAAACTTTTATTCTTACACTACATAATAATTTTTGTAAAAAAAAAACTAATAAATCTAACTATTAATCTATTTGATATTATATATCTTGCTGATTATGTATAGCAGGATAGAGTACGAGAGCTTAAAAAAGATTAACATGCAAAGGGCAAAGGTTGCAGTTGAATCAGAATGGTGCATCAAAAAGAATGTAAGAAAAGACGAAATAACGGAAATTAGAAAGAAAATGAGGCTTTACTCAAAAATAAAATTACATAATTTCCCATTAATTTAGACTAATTTAAAGAAAGTAAAGTACTAGTAGTATTTTTGTCCAAATGGAGAGAGAGAGAGGGAGAGGGAGTTATTCCTAAAGTAGTTGTAGGTAAAGTTATCCAATTCAAAAACTATTTACAATTATATATATATATATATATATATATATATATTTTTCAATCGTGAATATTCTAGTATTGACTCAATGATAATGCACATTATAATTTAGATAAATTAGACATTTATAATTATGTAATTTAATAATTAATATTTACTTACCTATTTAAAATATAGACACAATTAAAGTAATAATTTTCGTAAATTGTGTTATATAAATATAGATATAGTCATATAGATGTTAGATATTTATTAATAATTTTACATAAATTATATTATACAAATATAAATATTATAATTAAGGCGATTATTAATGCACTCACAGCTCTTTTTCAGATAGAACGCATTAGCAATTTACACCAAAATATTTTGGACCAAAAAATTATTATTTTTTCATTAATTTATTTTAAGAATAAAATAGTAATTTAGTATTTAATTTAAAAATAAAAATCTTATTTCTATCGTATATCACGTCTTAATTAGGCATGACAGCGGAATTCAACTCCATGTGAACCGAATCAAATCCACCCTGACTTTGATGGAAAAAAATCGTGTTGACCAAATTTGGGGTTGGGTTTTCCCCATTAATTAAAAGTAGAGGCGGGTATGAGATTACTAATATTCGTCCTACCCCGTAATAAATAACATTAAAAAAATAAAAATTATATTTAAGTTATTTTTTTATTATGTAATTTGATGGATGTGTTAATTAATCATATGATGTGCTACTTAATTTTGGAACAATATATATTTAAATGATATTGTATTTTGGAAGAATTAAATATGCATGTCCTTATTTTATGCAATACCTAGATTTTATGATTTTAATTGAATTGATTGATTTTGTTTTGTAATTTTTAAATTATGATCTCATTCTCATATTTTGAATGTGAGTTTTTTTTTGTTACGTAACTAGCATTTTCGACCTGTTTTTTCAATAACAAAAGTTATATTATTTTTTTATTTTTTAATTTTAATTAATTGGCGGGGGCGGGGCCGGATGAGGAATCCGACCCCTAACGGGGAAGGAGATGCGGTATATATTTTTAATTCCAACGAAAATTTTAACCCCAACAGAAATTGAGGACAGGGTTGAGGAGTGATTTTAAAGTCGAAGATGCGAATGAAAAATGCTCAATTATTATTATTTTATTTCTGTTTATCTTTTTCTTTTTTAGAAAATCAAATAATTTTTTTTCTAAGGATTAAAACAATAAAAAAACATTTCTCTCACGTTTTTTACACAACTTATCACACCTATTTTTTGCCACAAAAATCTCAATTGATTTTATTTTTTCATGTAAAAGTAATATAAAGTTTATAGGGTAAAAATATAGTTTTAAATTTATAGAAATCAAAGGCAATGTTAGGAAATTTACAGTAAATTATGTACTATGCTTAACCAGTTGAGATGATTGGTAAAAATATAGTTGAAAAATATATTCCCACGGTCCTTAAATATAAAAATCTTTTAATTAATTGACGTCCCTTAAAAAAAAATAATTAATTTAGTTAATCACTGTAAAATTATCAATTAATTATACTATAATTTTAAAATTATCATTTTTTATCTCTTTATTTACTTAATTATTTTTCATTAATATTTGGAGTGAAAATAATTAATAAAAATATCAGAAAAAATAATTAATACATCTAAAAATTATAAAATAATCTTATAAAATAAATAAATAAATTTATAAAATAATCTTATAACTAAAGACAGAAATAGTAGTTAAAAACAATACTAAAGCATGCAAGTCAAATAAACTGCCATTCACAAAATAATGCCACACTTACAAGGAGGGACACAAATTAAAATATGTAGGCCAGTATGCATATTAGGATAAGCATCATGTTTGATTATTAGTCATGTGTTAATACTAGATAATACTACTGGAATGTGTTCAGATTAACCATGGAAAAAATTATTTTATCAATCAATTATCTATAATTAATTATTGTTAGAATAAATTTTACAAATAAGATTTATATTTGTATATATTACGGGAAAATGAGTTTTAGATAATTTATTTTATTAAGATCGTATAAATAAAATTAATATATATATATATATAATTATAGTTATAGTTATAGTTATATATAGTAGTTGATTTAACATTTAAAAATTAATTGTTGTAGAAAAAAACATTATTTTAATTATAATCTCTGCATTTTTTTCTTATAACAAAAACCTTTTTTTTATCTCATAGGAAACGACATTTTTATCACTTTGATTATTTTCTCAAGCATAAATTTCTGGAAAAAAAAACTTTATCCTTAAAAAGATTCCCTAAAAATAATCCTTTCCAAACATCTTAGTGGTGTTTGGTAAAAAAAAAAAAAAAAAATCTTCTTTTTAAGTAGAAAGTTTATTTTTTGGACTTTTTTATTTATTAAAAACAATTATTTTAAAGAGTCTTTTTAAAAGCGTATTTGAACTTGTTTCTTTTTAAAAGAGAAGAAACCTATCCAAAAAAAAGAAGTTAAACACTTTCTAAAAGTGTTTATTTTGATGAAATAGTGCACGAGCTTGATTTCTTACGGTGAATTTCGCTCATTTTTAATTTCTTAACCCTTTTCTTTCCATTCCTCTTCTTTTTTCTTTAAAATAAATACATATACCTTCTATTAAAAAAAAATCATACTGCAGTCAAATAGGACCATAAAAAAAAAATCTCCCTTCCCCTTTCCTCTTGTAAGACATGCTCTTAGACTCATGTTTGATCATGTGAAATTTCTTATATTTGAAATAGTTTGAATTAAAAATTTCTTATTACTAACCTTGAGAAATTTTTTCGGCTCAAAATTCCGCTCATTTTAGGGCTAAACTAGTCATAACAAGATTGAAAAAAGAAAGTGCTTTAAGCATCACAATAATAGTAATACTTGATTGTAAAATTTAAGATTGCATATTTAAATATTTATAAATGTCACACATGATCTTTTATATGATTGTCAGTATCTAGTTATTATTATGATTTGATTATAAGTTTGCCAATTGTATAGTATTAATGTATTATTACTATTAGTATTTGATTTTATTCGTTGTTAATTAAAGACGTCATCCTCAAATTACTTTCAAATTTTCCAACAATTTTTTTCTCTTTCATTATCATACATGCTCTTTTCTATATACTTTACAACGATTTTTTATTATATCTAAAAATAAATTGTCTTAAAATCATTTTTTAACAAATTTACCAACGCAAAAATTAATTCTAACTTAAACTATTTTCTATGCACATAATTAACTATTAATATAATATAGTTTAAATTTTCATAGTCCAGCATTTAGATTATTTCCAACGAATAAAAAATTCTATAATTGAGATTTTGTTTTAATAAAAAGAAGAATTTAACCACTAAAAAATTTGTCTAATTGGTAAAGATCAAACTTGTATCCACAAAAACATGAGTATGAATCCTGATGTAGATGTGTGAGAATCTTGTTGACCGAATCTATAAGTATATTTGGAAGTGTTCAGTAAACTTGAGACATGTTTTGGTCTGATGAGTTCCGAGGTATAAATATAGGTAGATAAATATAAATAGATATTCGATTAACATATATTAGTATATATTGGATATTAGAAATATATAAAATAAGAGTCATAATTTGAACTATGGATGATATTTATGTTTATGGCGTGTGATAAAAAAAACACTCTATAGAACTAAAGGAGATTCGAATGGAACTACCTTTAGAGGAGGCCTAACTCCTCCAAATAGATGAAATCACACTGTTGTCTTCCTAGCGTAGAGCAAAGCAAACAAGTCACTTGGAGTTTTATAAGTCTCTTTAGTCGCAAAGCCCTACCCAAAAATGAATAGGAAGCGAGGCAGACAATGATCTTTCATTAAAGGGGGGAAAAGAGGGGTGAGGCACCCCCTTCCTAATGTGCTCAATGCTCGCTCAGCTAGGTGGGACTAAAGATCCTTTTATTTTTGTCCTTCACCCTCCTTTATTGGATGACAACACTTGTATCACAAACTTCTCTTCTCACTTGAGGACTAATTGGTCTTCCACCTAATTGGGAATTGGTTTTAGAGGCAAAACAGAATGACTTTCGTATTGCGTTAAGATGCAACAATAAATCAAATTTTTCAAGAAATTACCTTTTTATGTTTGTCCTAAGTTGACTCCAGAATTGCTTGGATAAAACGAAAGCATAATCAAGGGATAATGAAGTAAAATTAAATTAAAAAAGATAGAAATCTTAAACCCAATTCATCTAACTTTTAGATATTAAAAAAAATGAAGAATTTAGATTTCGTAGGTAGAAGTATAGAACGCATTGTGATTCGTGAGTTTAGAAAAAGGAAAAGGTTACTTTGTTTACCCAAAAAATAAATAAGAACCGAGACCATAAGGCACGTCATCGTATAGGCAAGCAAAATCTTTTTAAGTCCCATAAAAAGTCCACTGCGTGATTAGCAATGCCTCACACCAACAACTATTACTAAGCCGGCCAACACTCTTTCTCTCTTCCCCCCATTTTTCTCTTCCCAAACAATCCCCAACAACACCTTTTTTTTTTTTTTTTATATAAAAAATAAACAAAATTCTGACACATCCGAGAATAATGCTCACCAACAGCAAATCTTCTTTTTCTCTTCTCACTCCAACAATTCCCTAATCCCAAACTCTTCACTCTTCTTCACCCTCTTCTTTTGCTTTCATACCAATCTCAGACAAAAAAAAAAAAAAACTAAAATAAATAATTAAGAAACCCTAGAACCGTGTTTCGGTGGAGGAAAACATGGCCACCACCACCACCACCAGTCTTGGCGGCGGCGCCGGCGGAGATGACCGCGTCCTCGCCACGGCTCAGCAGATCGTGAAGAGTCTCAGGGCGGCGAAAGAGGATCGCGAAGACATGCTTATGATCTTCTCCGCCTTCGATAACCGTCTCTCCGGCATCTCCGACCTCATCAACGGCGACGATTCGAAGTCTTCTGATGAAGAAGACCTCGACCGCTTTGAAGCCGCGGAGAAAGTGATTCTCGCTGATGCCTCTCTCTCCGGCGAGCCTTCGCGTCAATCTACGTCGCTCTTCAACCCTCCGAACAATCCCGTGGAGTACTTCTCCGCCGTCGACGAGATCATCCACTGGATGGAGCAGTTCTCGATCGCGCCGCCGACGTCATCCGCCGCCGGACGCACCGTCCAGGTTATCGCGGACCGCGCCGAGAACGCGATTCAGCTCGCCATGTCGCGGCTCGAGGAAGAGCTGCGGCACGTGCTTATTTGCAACACGATCCCCCTCGACGCCGTAAGCCGCTACGGCTCGATGAGGAGGGTTTCGCTCTCGTTCGGCTCGCACGACGGCGCAATCGACGATTCCCCCCTCGAGAGCTTCGGCGAGGTCGACTCGAGCCGCTTCCACGACCGCGGCGCCAGCCTCGGCGACGACTTGTACGTCGATTTGGTGCGTCCCGAGGCCGTTCAGGACCTCAGAGAAATCATCGATCGCATGGTTAGGTCTGGTTATGAGAGAGAGTGTCTTCAGGTTTATAGTAGCGTCCGTCGTGACGCTTTGGATGAGTGTTTGGTTATTCTCGGTGTTGAGAGGTTGAGTATTGAAGAGGTTCAGAAGGTTGAGTGGAGGAGTTTGGATGAGAAGATGAAGAATTGGGTTCAGGCTGTTAAGGTTGTTGTTGGAGTGCTTCTAAGTGGTGAGAAGAGGCTGTGTGATGGTTTGTTTGGGGATTTGGATGATTTGAAGGAGATTTGCTTCAATGAGACTGCCAAGGGCTGTGTGATGCAGTTGCTGAATTTTGGTGAGGCTATTGCGATTTGTAAGCGGTCGCCGGAGAAGTTGTTTCGCATTTTGGACATGTATGAGGCTTTGAGGGATGCTATGCCTGATTTGCAGGCCATGGTTTCTGATGAGTTTGTGATTGGTGAGGCCAATGGAGTGCTGAGTGGGCTTGGTGAGGCTGCAAAAGGGACTTTTGCTGAGTTTGAGAATTGTATTAGGAATGAGACTTCCAAGAAGCCGGTCATAACCGGGGATGTTCATCCTTTGCCTCGTTATGTTATGAATTATCTCAAGTTGCTTGTTGATTATGGTGACCCTATGGATTCACTTCTGGAGCTTAGTGAGGAGGATCTCTATCGGTTTAAAAATGATCTTGGTGGTGATGGTTCGCAGTTAGAGGCCATGTCGCCCTTGGGACGGTGGATTCTGCTGCTCATGTCTGAGCTTGAGTACAATCTTGAGGAGAAGTCGAAGCTTTATGAAGACAGTGCAATGCAGCAGGTGTTTTTGATGAACAATCTGTATTACCTCGTGCGGAAAGTGAAGGACTCGGACCTTGGGAAGGTCTTGGGTGATAATTGGATTAGGAAACGCCGAGGTCAGATACGCCAGTATGCTACAGGGTATCTCAGAGCCTCTTGGAGCAAGGCCTTATCTTGTTTGAAGGATGAAGGGATTGGAGGGAGCTCCAATAATGCGTCGAAGATGGCTTTGAAGGAGAGGTTCAAGAGTTTCAATGCTTGTTTTGAAGAAATTTACAGGGTTCAGACAGCTTGGAAGGTACCGGATGATCAGCTTCGGGAGGAGCTGCGGATATCTATATCAGAGAAGGTGATTCCTGCATACCGCTCGTTTGTGGGAAGGTTTAGCAGTCAGTTAGAGGGAAGGCATGTGGGGAAGTACATTAAGTATACACCAGAGGATCTAGAGACCTATCTATTAGATTTATTTGAAGGATCCCCTGCTGTATTGCATCACATAAGGAGGAAAAGTACATAGTACATCATAAGATGCTTTTAGCAGGTGAACTCATTTTATGAGGATTACTTGAAAATGGTTTCGTGTGTCGTGTATTTCTACTTGGATAGGTGTTTATTTTACAGGTGTTAATGTTAGAATGGGATTTTGTGACATTCGACTCTTCTTCCAAGCCCCTTCCCTAAATCCAAACAAGATTTTTTTTTTTTTTCATGTTCCTTCGAATACTGTAATATCTTTTGTATATAGTGTCTGATACAGGTTATCTATGTTGTTTATACTTGTTGAAACAGTACACTCATTAGCAATCATAAATTCAGATCCTGTGTATTTACTTATCTGCAGTTTGCATAGTTGTCAGCTTTCTTTATAATCAAAGGACACTGATATTCTTACCTGGTAGTGGTACTAGATAGTTTAGCTGATGATAGGTGTAGTGAAGACTGAATCTACTCAGGATTGAAATTTGCTCATGAAAAGCTTGCATATTTATCAGAATGTTATTAATAATCCAATAAGATTGATTGTTGGAAGTTATGCATTAGTTATTAGTTCGATGATGTTCTTTGTTCATTCGTTGTTTATCTCACTATCTTTCAACACCTAACAGCACTTTCAGATGCTGCGTTTGTGCACCTTTCTTGGCAATATTTTGGACTTCCTTCATATTAAAATCTTAATTAGTAGCTCTGGCCATGTGGATAATGCTACTTTGCCTTTGCCTCATGGTTTTACCTGGGCAACATTTAAACTCATCAGGGGTTGCACTCTATTTACTTTTTTCTCCTGAAATGAACTCTCATAAGTATACTTTAGCCAGTCATTTGCCTGAATTGAGACTTCATGTTATTGCATCAGACTTGCTGAAACTAGATAATTTGTCTGTTCATTTGTGAATGGTGTTCTTCGTTATTGTTTTTATGAATCTTCATTTTTGCTGATATGGCAGTTGTGCATTGGAATATAAAAATTTGTTTTCCCATATGGAATTCTCTCCCGTGTTTAGCAAGTTTGTGGATATTTACTTGTAGAAAGTCTTGTCATGTTTGCCTGCGGTTTTAATAGCTAGAGATTGTTGCATGTTCATTGCATCTGCATTTTCATTCAGGAAAATCAAGATGTAATGGCTTCGGACTCTTACCATATTCTTTGATGTTGAACCGTCAATAAATTTGACACACCATGATTTCTTTTATGAAAGAAACGGTCCTCTTTTTGTTCTGTTTTGGTTAAGAAACTTTACACGGTGAGAACTGAGGAGGCATGATATGGCGATGCCTTATCCACCTGTCCGCATCCTAGCTAGCTACTAGTCACACTTAGCAGCAACATTACACAAGTATCTTAATTTGTGTAAACCTATCACGGGAAAGCGTTAACACCACGTCGATTTTGTTTTTCGTCATTTCCCGCGTCATTGATGCAGTATTATTCGGACCTAGTCTATTGGTAACTGGGAAGAAAAGAGAGTCGGATTTGACTATTTTAATGCACAATCTTGTCAACATTTATGGATAAAAAATTTATAAATTATAAATATCTTAGTAATATGAAACATCATACTTATATATTTTTATTTCTTAATTAGTATCTTTTAAGATTCTGGTTAGCATTTTTCCTTAAATTAAAGGGTACATTTTAGAGAGAAAATAATAACAGTTATAATTTTATATTTTATTTTTCATGTTGAACCATCACTTAAAGAGTCTAGTTTGAAAAGGATAGGAAGGGGAGGGTGGGATAGTTTCAATGCAACTTTTCCACAAGATAGTTTTCCTCGTTTTCATTTGTCCTTTTCTGTGTTATTGTCAACTTCTTACATCGCGCACGACGGATGCTAAACAAGAAGTCTCAACTGCTTGGAATACATTATACGAAACATGAGTCACAGACGCTCCAAAATCCAACCATCGAGAAAAATGAGTTTGTTTCGTTATGATTGGTTACAAAATGTTCATTTTCTTAGTAACCAATAACTGCGGTTCTATAAGCTCCTAGGCCAATGACCTCGCTTTGGTTTTCTGTTTAAGCACCCTGTCATCTTAATAAGATGTGAGGTGATATAATTTGCCAAATATTATTCTAAATCATAACAAAATGGTGAAGAGAAAAGAAAATGCATTTCAAAAGTTAACAAAACTTATGGTTACTTACACTTACACCAGAATTTACAGCACACAAATCTCACTCCAACACTTAATAAAACGGATGCAATTAACTTGCAAACTGCCTACACGTTATATAAATATCCAAGCACACGTCTTCAACCCTGAAGAGAAGCACATAGATCTATTTGTATATTTTTTTTCCCTTTTTACTTAAAAAAAATATTTCAAAAAGAAAAAAGAAAAAGCTGCACCAGCAGGTTATTCTCCCTTGTAACCTTGCCTTTTAAACTCTGGTGTTTGCAGGCAGCGGTAGAACGCCATCAAAGAAATCACCAAAATAGCCACGCGGTTCGTGTACTAGCCTTGAGATGATATCTCTTAGTGTGATTAGTCCTTGCAGATCCCCATCATCCTCCACCACATAGACTCTATGAATCTTCTGTTGATCAAGCAGCTGAATCAATTCTTTGATTGTGCAGTCCTTTTTGCATGTGACATATTCACTTAACATTGGGGATGCATTTTTATTCTTCTCCAAGTAGCTTCTAACCTCAATCAGGAAGTCCTTTACTGTAATACCTCTGTTTTAGTGTGAATATCCAATGAGTATGCAAGTAATGAAACAGATAGATAGAACAAAACAAAGAAGATATGGGCAATGCAGTCTAAACAAGCTCATTCTGTCAGATTCAATGTGATGACTTACCTATAATCATGATAGATTTCTGGTGCAGTTAGCAAGAATTGAACGTCTCGCAAACTTATATTACCAACTGCCTTTTTGGTCTTTCTTTCGATTACAGGCACCCCTCCAACCCTCTTTTTCCTCATTACTTTAAATGCTTGGAGGACTGGTTCATCCTCATAAACCTGAAAACAAAGAAATAGTCCACTATGAAGTTCATCAAGATCAACAAGCTTACTTGTAAAGGAAAAACGAAGTAATTTACTTTTCCAAGTTTAGAGCATTTTCCATTATGTATACAAATTTAAGATTTGTAGGATAGGTTTAACTCCAAATGCAGTAAAATTATGGAAAATTCACACCTCACATGGTTCAATGCTGTGGAGAACGTAAAGTATACCATCTTAAGTGTAGTTCAGGAAAGGCATTAAACTATGCATATGCAATACATGCAGGCAAGGATGTGTTTGTGAGGGTTAGTGGATTAATGGATTATAGTTACTATAGGCATAGCATACTGTAAGAAGGATTATTTTGGTATAATGCACCATATGATAATTTTTTGCAGTAGAGTATAGCATTATACCGGTCCTATTTTAAATTGTGGAAGGTGTATTGTGATATGGTTTGGCTTAACTGATTTTTTATGCTAATATATGCCAGTTCCAATCAGTTGATGCCGAACTCCAACTTAAGCCAGGATCATACCTTGATGATTTGATTTCCTGTCACCCCGGGAAGACCAACTTCAGATAGTTTCTTGGTTCCCCAACTTTCGAACCACTGAAGTCCAGCGCATTCTGCCAGCATATGAATCACACCAGATTGTGTAATAATGTTATCAATTGTACCAGAGCCTAAATCCAACACAGGAACGCTCTTCATCTTGTACTTAGAAAGCAGCAAGAGCATGGTTAGAAATGAGTTTGATCTCTCTAAAGCAAGAAACGGTGCCCAGCGGAATGTCCCTGAAATATCACGAACCTGTTTGCTAAAAAGTTAGCTAGTGTTCTCTTTAAAAAAAAAAGTTTGCTAGTGAAATAATTATCGAGAAAACTTGTTATGCACTGATAGTGTGAAATAATTTTACATTGTTATCTAATCACAAATCAACGTTTATGATAAATTTGTTGACTAATTATCTCAAAAGTCATACCAACGATGATTTCTGATTGATTGACAGTGTAAAAGCTTTTACAATGACAATGCATAACCATTAAACTCATAATTAAATAAATAAATAAGATTAATCAAACTAAGTAAATAGCTAGGACAAGAGGCATTTAAAAGAAAAACTCTTCTAGGTTACCTTTGTATTCTTATAAAGTTCAGAAGAAGTAAGATCCTCAAAAAAGTTTCCTGCAGTTGTTGCAGCAGATCCGAGGCCTAAGGCTTCAAGTTCTAGAGCAAAAGCCGCTCCATTAGCTGCAGCTGCAATAGCCCTTGCACTGGATGGAGTGGATGGACTCGTAGGAGATGTAGGTTCAGACTGTCAAGAATATCGTGACATTGGTTTAGTGTGAAAATTCATACATCAAAGAAAATGACTTCAACCACCAGCATCAGGTATATCATATCATTTTTAAGAGATAATTACACTAACATCCCTTAAGTTTAGCATTAATTACACTTATTCTTTTCTTGATTTAAAAATTACATCTACTTTTCTTATTTTATGTATTATTGTTTTTACATGTTGACACTCATGATTTTAAAAAAATTACACATCTTATTTTTATTTACAAACCAGACACATGGTACCCTTGAAAATACAATAGAGGTATAAGGAAGGTAGATGTAATTTTTCAATAAAAAAGTATAAATGCAATCATCCATAACCTCAGAGGAGGTAAGTCCAATTACCCCTTTTAACTTATTTCACCTTTCAAATGTTCCATTCCATGATTTTATAGAAAACACCATCACGCACATAATCAAATCATTATACCGACAAAAATGAAAGAAAAAAGAAACACTGATCACGCACCAATTGTACTTTCATACCAGATATAATTGTAGTACTAGATTCAATTCGCGGCATATTTTGAATTGAATAAATCAAAAAATACAAACAGTGATAAAAAGTTTCAGATTCATGTGTGCTCCTCCTCACCTTAATTTTTTATTTTTTATTTTTTTATCGATAAATATTACTTGTTAATTAATTGTTAGTTCGGGACATCAGAATTTATTTATTTAAGGGCTGTGAAAGGAATTGATATGAGAAAATTGAATTGATATGTAACATATATGATATATGTCTAACCTGATGCAAAATCCATACAACAATTCCAGCAAACTCAACAATTCCGATGTATCTATCCATCCAACTAGCATCTTCAGGCGCCTCAACATCCACCACAGGTGCGCTGAGTACGTTGTGTCTCGCCAATATCTTAACAGCATCTGCTAGGGTCGCGTCTGATCTAATCTCAATTTCTAAACACAAAATAAAAAATTTACACGTTCAGAACTAATCCAAAGGAAACAAACCATAAAGGGCGCACACACCGTAACTTATATAAGAAGACTCAATTTGTATTATTTTTAATAGGTAAATATTAGTTGTTAGTTTTTGTTAGTGGGAGATTCCAACCTGCAACCTTTTTCCCTTTTCTTCCTCTCTTCACCACTAAACCAATCTTATATCCGGTGAGATTACTCGATTTATCAGATAACTCTCATCAAATACTGTGTCAATTTTCATCTGGGCAGAATCAAAATCACTTTTTTCTTTGCAATTCAATCACCCTTGGCGTGGTTTTGATGACCAAAGATGAATATGTGAATAAAGGTGATGCTTTATGAATGAGTACCTGTGTTTGAAGGATCCAAAGGAAAAGCAGAGACAGGGATGCTTTCAAAACAAGCGTTGAGCTTCTCAGTGGGACTCAACTGTGGCTCCTGAACGTCCCAAAGATCCTCCATTCGCATCCCCAACTTCGCTTCTGGGCTTCGTGGACTCTCTCCCGTTGTTGCCATTGCCATTACACTTTTTCTTTCTCTCTCTCTCTCTTTCTCTGTAGCTGCAATGCTGACAAGCTTATAAGATCATTATTCTCAAACACATTCCCATAATATAATTAACTAAGAAATAGGATCATAGAATCTACCAAGACATTACAAATTAACTTCCCTACACCTTATATCTTCACCGCTTGATTTTTATACTTTAACCTTGACCGTTGACTTGTGTAAGATCGTACGGACACAATGGTGATACACATTGTGTGCGATGCATGGTAAGTGTCAACATTGATGGGCATGTTCCCCTTACTGTTCGCTGTGCTTATCCAAATTTGCATTATTTATTAAAAAAACACCTACGTTCTTCGTTCGGTTTTTAATATGGGCCACACTAATGTGAGCCGGGGAGGGCTTTGCGCGCCAATAGACATAGAATTGAGTAATAATTGAATCACTATATATGCGTGCTGCTGGTTAATTATTGGTCATCAAATCATGCCTAAATCTTAAGGATGAAACACTTTTTGTTCATTCTAAAAGACAGTAATGATTGATGGGTGTTTTTCCTTCATAAATAATAATGATTGATTGGTTTTTATGTCTATTACTACTTTCTTTTGCCTCATTTACATAAACGGATAAACCTTAATGTGGCAGTTAATTCTTGGAACGGTAATTTAAAGCGGCACTTAATTTAATTAATTAATTTTTTTATTCATAAAATAAAAAATAATATAAAAAATTTACAATAATTCATAAATTTAAATTGAATATTAGTCAAATGTACAATTTTAACGATGTTTCACTTTCATACAGAATTGTTTACTTCGTTGTTTTTGTGGAAGAAAGAAAATTGATACTAAATGAATTTTAATTTCCGTTATTGTTGTTTTTTTTTGTTTTTTTATTTTATTTTGTTGTTGTAAGAGTTTTACTTATAGAAGCAATTAGCTTTTAGCTGAAAAATGGAGTCCTTTAAAAAAATTACTATTGCGATTATAAATTATTATCTTGATTGGATGAATTTTTCGATAAATACTCACAAGAAATTAAAAAGCATTAAATTTTTCAGAAGTTAAAATAAATTTTTGTACTTCAACTTTTATGTACTATACATATAATCAATTTTGCACTACAATATTCTAAGAGTTGACACCTATTGGTCACTTGCATCTCGTAACATTGAATGAATCCATACCCTGGATGCTTCTTCTTTCGACTTCATCTCCATTGTTTCCTGAACAGTAAAAACATGTCATCCATAAATCTCATTAATTGCCTACTATCTATTTTTTCTTTATCTCTCTTAAAACAAACGATTCTGAATTTATTTTATTTCTCACTTACTTTTATTTATCTATTTTTCTTTTCTCCTATTTCTATTTGTTATATTTCTTTCCCTTCTACGAAATGGAGAATATAGGATTCTGAATCAAAAGATTTCACATTAAATAAAATTGAGCAAAAAATTAAAAAAGAAAAAAAGAAGACTATGACTGACAATATAAAATTAATAATTTTAAACTCTAATTTAATTACAAAATTATTATGTATGGTAAGTCTTTGAGTTTTTAAAAAATTACTTTAAAAGTCATATATTAATGCTTTATAATTAAATGATATTATAAAATGTTTTATATTGTTAATACATCACTATTAAATTTATTGAAAAATTTATATTTATTTATACAAATTTAAAGGTATGAGACTGTTAGTGTGTTTGTGTGAGGGCATATAAATTTATTTTAAATAAGTTTAATTTTGTAAAACTAATTTTCATTTATGCTAAATTTAAAATGAAATATAAAAAATATTTCAAAAATAATTTTATACTAAAATTTAATTGAAACATCTCGATAAATACAGAAGTTACATTTTTAATCTTTAATCAAAAGCACTTTTAAGAATAAATTTGATTTTAACATGCTATTTGAACTGACCATGCAATTTTTTTAGAAAATCACGTTCGTAATTAGTGGGCATGGGTTTTACATTTGTAAGCTCCAACGTTACCCCAAACACAATATAAAATAACTTTAGGATTACTGTTATACTACTACATTAACCCATGTGCACAATATAATTTTGTGATGTGACATCGTTTACTGTGACATGGAGATGATGTGTCACATTATTATATGCGATAGAAAAAAATATTCTTATTTGAATTCAATGAATGGACATTGACATGATAGTTTTTTTTATATTTTTCCCTAATCACATTTGAAGTTAGAAAATGATAAAGGTAGAAGAGAAAGAAGGTTTGAAGACCACCTCATCCCTTTCTTTTGACTGCTTTTTCCATTACTCCTCTTTTTAAATTTTTAATAGGACAATAATACAACGTCCCTTGATTTTATGAGTAGTTAAGAAGGATGAATAGGTTCAAGTATTTATTTGTTGATCGACTACATAATGCATACTGAGTTTCACATTTTTTACATTTTTAACAACGAGGATTAAATTGAAAAAAAAAAAGGCAACCATATTGGTCAAATAGGCACATTTAAACCATAGAAACTAAAATGAAAAGCAGCTATAACTACAGGAAAAAAAGTATTTAATCCCTAATTTAAAAAGAAAATTATTAGCACCAGATGTTGACCTCTGGATCCATCCTATCTAGCGCAGCCCACTAAAAGAAGCAAGTTTAGGCAATTGCTTTCGAAATTATGCATATATAATTTTGGATTGCACATTTCAGAATTATGTATGCATGTGCATAACTCAGTTGTTCATTATACTTGATTTCAGAACGGACAATTTAGAGGGGAAAAAACATTTTTTTGGGTCACTATAATTCATTAATTTGATTGATGATTAATTTTTATTAAAAATATTTGAATGATTATTTTTAATGAGATTTTTTTAATTATATTTTTTTCATTTATAACACTTAAATTCAAAATCTTATTTAAGAAAATTGAATTCAGCGTGAGTCAAATCTAGTCATACATATTTTTCGGATTACTCATCGTAGAAGTGCTTAATTTTTTTTTTTTTAATCTCCAATCCAGAATTATAACCAGATTAAAAAAAAAAAAACTTGAATTTACCTCTTCGACGTAGAGCAACGAACGTTGTCAGACAATGACCCATGGAAGGCATCTATGGTGTTGGACGCTTTCAGACGGAGGAAAAGGGAACAACTGGGTGCCGACGACGGAGGAAAAGGAAGCAACGGTAGTGGCAGTTTTAGACAGAGGTTCCATGGAGGGCAGTCGTGGGATATTTGAAAATAAGGAGGTGCAAGAGGTAATTGCTGCAACTTAAATGGACTGTCACGATGGGTCAGGCCCATTTCACCGCCCATGCATATGTTTGGGAGGTGAGTGAGAGGAACCGCATGTTGTGCGTTTTGAGGAAAAGAAATTTGAGATGTGGAATGGCGCAAAGAAGAAAGACTGACGAGCTTGAAAACCATTAATTAATCAATTCTCATTCCTTCGTTTCAGTCATTCAATTCTCGAAGGCTAAACAAACAGTAAGAACATTTTTCGTGCCTTTTGTTTCCCCATCTAATTAGGGTTTCCATGCTCTCCCAAACAAGAAGCGATTTAGATTAGATTTTTCAGCAATGAACAACACCAACCCAACCAAGAATGCTGCAACGCCGTCGTTTTTCACCAACCCTGGAGCACCCTCCATCCCCATGAACCCCCCACCCCCCCACCTTCTCTCCCAAACGCAGCCTCAACCACAAGGTGCCACGTCACACTTCCACGGCCACTTTTTTCAGCTTTCACAACCCCAAACCCACGTGTTCGCACCACAACAACAACAACCACAACAACCACACCCTCATCCTCACCCACAAGTGCACAACAATGCAAACACCAACGTCCACGTGGCAGCACCCACACCACCCAAGCGTGCAAGTCAGAAACCCCCGTCACGCCCTCATGGCTCCTCCAACGCCAGCCAATCCTCTGCGTTCAAGACCATGGAACTTACCGTGGCGCCGCCGCGGAAAAAGAGAAGCTTTCCCGGTAAGGTGATTCCGGAAAAGGTGGCAAAGCTTGTGCCAGAATCCGCAATCTACGCCAAGTTGCTGGAACTCGAGACTCAAATAGACTCTGCTTTGGCTAGGAAGAAAATCGATGTGCAGGAGAATGTTAGGAACCCTCGCTGTGTTAGGAAAACGCTTAGAGTTTATGTTTTTAACACTTTCTCGAATCAGGTGAAAGTGGAGCCTGGGAAGAATGGTGTGGAGGAGCCTTCTTGGGCGCTTAGGATAACCGGAAGGGTGTTGGAAGACAGTAAGGATTCTGTGGCGGAAGGAATTTCGACGAAGGAATATCCGAAATTCTCGGCTTTTTTCAAGAAGATTACCATATATTTGGATCAGGGTTTGTACCAGGATAACCATGTTGTCGTGTGGGATAGTGCTCGTTCTGCGGCTGCACAGCAGCGCGATGGTTTTGAAGTGAAGAGGAAAGGAGATAAGGAATTCACTGCGGTGGTTAGGATGGCGATGGATTATTCGCCTGACAAGTTTGTGGTTTCACCGCAACTGGCTAGAGTTTTAGGGGTTGAGTTTGACTCGCGAGCTAGGATCATAGCTGCTCTTTGGCACTATGTGAAGGCTAAGAAACTGCAGAGCCCGAATGACCCCTCGTTCTTCATGTGTGACACGTCTCTCCAGAGGGTGTTTGGGGAGGAGAAGATGAAATTTTCTGTGGCTTCGCAGAAGATAGCGCAGCATTTGTCACAGCCACAGCCTATACACCTGGAGCATAAAATCAAGCTTTCTGGAAATGGTCCAGCCGGAAGTACGTGTTATGATGTGCAGGTTGATGTGCCTCTTCCATTAGAGAAGGATATGTCTGCATTCTTGGCAAGCACTGAGAGGCACAAAGATATTGATGCTTTTGATGAACTGATCTGTGATTCAATAAAGAAGATTCATGAACATCATAGGAGACGGGCATTTTTTCTCGGCTTTAGTCAGTCCCCAGCAGAGTTTATTAATGCCTTGATCGCTTCTCAGAGCAAGGATCTGAAGCTCGTTGCTGGAGATGTTAGCCAGGATACTGAAAATGAACGACATGCTGAATTCTACAATCAACCGTGGTAAGCATTATGCTACTTACCTATTTGGCTATTTTCATTTGTGGTGTGAGGCATGCATGAATAATATTCGCTTTATATTTCAGTTGACATATGACCTTAATGTTCGTATTTATTTGCTTGCTAAAATTGAGAGTTGAAGAGAATGGCAACTTTTGAAACAGGCAGTTTAAGAAAGAAAGTGTGTCTGTGTGACACTGATTTTAGACGCAACGCAGTACTTTGTAGGCTAAGTGTCTGTTCCATGCTTCTTAGATGGTAACTACTACTAATAGGAAATTGACAAGCTTCCTCCAAAATGAGCAAGGGTGAATAGGCCATTGATTTGATTTGAAGTACATTAAAAATTAGATACATCCCCTGCTTACTTTAACTACAAACTCATTTCAGAGGAATCCATTTTATAATAATACTATATAACTTGTTTCTTATAAATAGGAACAGAGTTAATACATTTTGTGGATTCTTTAGATATTTGTTTGTGCTCTCAAATGATGCATACATTTTATGCACTGCAGATACTACAAAGTGTTTAGGTCTGATTTGGGGATAATAAAGCAGACTGGCATTTAATCTAGATGCAATAGTATAGTCTGGAGATTTAGGATTCATCATAATTTTCTTTTTTTGGGGGGGCGGGCGGGCGACTGATGATAGCTAAATGTTATGATTTCTGTGATTATTTTTTAAGAAGAATTGTTGAATATTAAAAACTTATTACGCGAAATACTATTTTTTTAGAATGGGTTGAGGGGTAGGTGTAGTTGATATAAAGGAAGTAATAAATTGGGGTTTATCAGGACCAATGCTTTGGTTTGTTTGATTATAATAATTAGACAATTTTTTAGATAAATAACAAAAAAGTTGATTTAGTGTTTATTCTCGAAAGTTGATAAATATACAAGCAAAATTTTTCAAAGCTTATCTAATGCACCAGTGAGGAAAACTGGAAGATATGACAAAGATGTCTTGTATCTTTTATTCATTTGATGTAATGTAGGCCTTCAAATATATTAGATTTCAAAAACTATTTCTAATTGATTTGTGTTCTTCTATTAATATTTCCAGGGTTGAGGATGCTGTCGTTCGCTACCTGACCCGGAAAAATGCTCGAAGTGATGCTCCTGGAAACATCTGAGAGATAATTGTGAAATAGTAAAAAAATTCACTTGGGTTGTGGAGGTGGTTAGTTTTCTAATACCACTTTAAGGTCTTGTCCCAACATTGCTAAAGTTTCTATTCCATCATTTATGTTTTGGAGTAGAGTACTGACAGTACATTGACTCGAGAAATTTCTGATCGCCCCTGGCTCATTTTTGGAGTCCCTCAACTGTTGTATCTGTACCTATTGTTTCTCATCTACTATTGTTTCTCATCTACTCTTCTACTCACCCATTCTAGTTTGGTAGAATGAGCCAAGAGCAACAATATATGTAGAGCATCAAATTTTCACCATGGTATATTTAAGATGGATTCTATATCTACCTTGTCCTTTTTCCCAGGAATGTAGAATGCAAGGATTACACTAATGTCTCCGCACTTCAAGAAGCTTCATTTTACTGTATTTACTTAAATTATATATAATTATTGATTTGTTCTCCTCTGGGCATCAGAGGCTATAAGGCATATGCTCTTCACGGCCCTATCTGATAGTTTGAATCTATAAGGGTCCGATTTGGAATTGAGATGAATGTTTTGAATCAGTAGTGTAAAAGTTTGAGTTCCACTCCATTTCAATATTTTTCTGCAAACAAACGTACTCTAAAACAAATTCAATTCATGGCTTGGAGATGAACATGTTAATAATTATTAGAGTGTTTCATATTGCCACGTTTGTTGAGATGTCTGTTAGGTTTGCCTTTGTAAAAGTGCTCGATCATTTTGTCACCCAAGTCAACAGTAAGAAAATATAAATGAATATGGAAAGTAATTTTAAGCTTACCAATTTTATTTGAATTGGTTAAAATATTATATATATATATATATATATATATAATATAAAGCAATAGTAGTATGAAACTACTTTTAATAATTTAGTATTTAAATTAATCAATTGTTTAGAATAAAATAGAAAATCAGAAGTTACTAAAAATAATCTGTTAAATTTTGTTTGTCAAAATTCCTTTTTTTCCTGTTAAGATTATAATCTTGAATTAATTTAAATTATCAAAATAATAATGCTTCCACTTTTTTCTTTCCATATAATTATAATTATAATTATAACATTGAAAAAAAAAACAATAAACACATCTAAATTTGCTATTAATCCAATATGAAAATGGTTCCTTTAATTATAGATTTTCTATGTCAAGGGAGACTTAACACTTCTGATTTATTAATGTTTGTGATTTTTATTGATAATAATAGAAAATCAGAAGTATATATAAAATAGAAACTGTAAATTATTATTAATCTTAACAGAAAAAAAAGGAATTTTGACTTTTATTAATTTTTTTTATAATCATTAAAGGAAATAAATTTAAATTTATAATTATTTATACTTCTGATTTTCTATTTTATTCTTAACTTTTTTTCTGTAAATTATTAATAAATCATTATCGATTTTCTCTGTCAAGGGAGAGTTAACACTCCTGATTTATTAATGGTTCCTTTCATTATAGATTTTGTGATTTTTAATAACTTTTAATTTGCAATTTATGAAAATGGTTCCTTTCATTATGAGTTTGAGATTTATTAATGTTTGTGATTTTTAATAACTTATTTTAATAACATATAAAAAAATTCTGTCAAGGAATTTTCGTATAATTTTGTGATTTTAATAAATAATAATTTTATTGAAAGGAATTTTGACAAACAAAAGCTAACAGATTTAGGAGTGTTTAAGGGTACGGATCATCCGCGAATCCGAATTGACCAAAACCGATTCAAACAAGTTTGGATTGAGTCATTTATGTATTTGGATCAAAATCGAACCGAACTGATTAAAATCAATCAAATTTTTTAGAGTTGTTTGGTTTGACTTTAAATACTGCTAATATTGAGATTACAAGTGTTGGAACTATTAGTGTTGAAACTTCTTAAGGTATTACTTTCAAGTACATTGTTATTTGTTTTACCTTTTTTTATATTTATTTTTTCTACCATAATTATAATATTAATAGATCATATTTTGTTAATTTGTTTCAGCAAATCTGGTTACAACAAAACTTATTGCAAAAAACTAGTTTATAGAAAATAGTTGTGATTCAGACTATTCTAGTAAATCTCGTTGAAGAATATTTTGTTTTAATTTGTATTAGTCTGTTTTAGAATATTATATTGATGGTATTAAATGAGTCAATTTTTCTATTTTCAGACATTTGATAATATTGTGTTAATTGTATTGAATATTTGGATGAATCATGATATGAAACAACAGTTCTAAAAAGAAAAAAATCAAATTTAAATGGATAACCCGCTTGATTCGAACCAAACCAAACCATTTATGAATGAGTTGGATTGTGTTTAAAAAAAAAGTGAAAACTGACTCAAATCAAACCGATTAAATTTGATTGGGTTGAATTCTAAATTTGACCAAAACCAACCCGCAAACATCCCTAATCAGATTTTTTTAAAACATTATTAAACTAGCTCTTTCAATAAAATTATTAACTAAAATTTATTTAAAAATCACAAAATTATACGAAAATTGTGGTTCTATCTGTATAGTCACTCATAAAATTTTGTAAGACTTGTTTAATAATGTTTGTCAAGGAGACACAATTATATAGATTTTCTTTCAATAGAATGTTAACAAACTCTTTCAGTTGCATCATTGTTAGTAGAAATTTATTAAAATCCACAAAATTGTCGTTAAATTTTGGCTGCCTTTTTATAGACAATGTTGATAAAAAAAATAAAATTAAAAAAGACTTATTTTAAAGTTAATGTTTATCAAGGAGATAGGGTGATAGACACAGTTTTTAATATGACTTTGTCATTTGAAAATCTTGTATAATAATCCATTCCCCAACAGTTTCGGCCTCAGCTACAAGTAAAACCCTTTAAAGGCGAGAATGCATGCGTTAAAAATGCAATGGCACAGTTGATGTTGGTACAATGGTACTGACCGCTTGATGATTGTTGAACAAATCTTAACACTACGATTAATGCAAGACCATACAGACACTAAAGGTCACCATAGAACCTATTTAGATGTCTAACTTAACAAGAGATGGGATAGAAAAGGAAAATATGCAACTTGGATCGTAAATATTACTTGAAAGCCACCGTTGCCCTCTATAATTCACGCACCAAAAAACATAATTAATGCTGATTGTCATGAAACAGTAGCACCAAAACGATAATATTCAACTGTAACTGTAATTTGCACTGGGCATATATATATATATATATATATATATTAGAGTTCCAGATCCTAAGTTACATTAAACACTAGCTACTCTTACATTGGGATGCTTAATGAACAGAGTATTCCTTCCACCATGCTACGCTTAACCAGTTGCATCTTTTAGACGAGTAATAAGCTCCTCCTGCAGATTTTATTTCACGCATTAGAACAGTAAACACCCAAAAAATACAAATGAAGATAACGTCAGAAAGTAAGCACTTTGACAACCACCAATCATTGATCATAATATACCAGTTGACAACTATTACATTGGGACATATGTGGGCAACCAGTAAACAAAATACTATCAAGCAAATTAGTGAGCGGTCTCTTCCAAATGCCTGTTATCTATATTCTATTTCAATGCAACTTTTGTATGCATGTATGTTAAAACTGTAGAAATACTTGCCTTCTTTCCTTTGGTTGAAAGACCTTTAGATTTCAAAAGAGCACGAAGCCTCTCTACAGTCAGGTTTTGGAAGTCTCTAGTGGTTATTTGACTGTTTGATCCCTCTGCATGATTTAAAATTATAATAAGACAAAATTGATATATAGTGGAATAAAACAAATCCAGCCTACTAAGTCTCTTCCAAAATTAGGAACCATTGCTATGGCTTGAACATATGAACTCAACTCAAATCCTTATCTTCACAAGTTCAAAATCACCTAAGTTAAGCTCAAGAGGGCAACTCAACTTAAATCCAGCATACCAAGTCTCTTCCAAAATTAGGAACCATTGCTATGGCTTGAACATATGAAGTCAACTCAAATCCTTATCTATCACAAGTTTAAAATCACCTAAGTTAAGCTCAAGAGGGCAACTCAACTTGTCTTGTTTACATTATTCTTTATTAGTCTCTCCTTGTGGGTGGATAAGTGGTGGGTATATTAGAGGTACAAGCACGTGTAAAGAGAAGGGGATAGGTAGCCCTGCTAGAGCATTGAACCTCCAATAAATTCACCACATCAAAGTCATGAAAAATCATGCCATGCAAAGCAAGCTGAAAGTTCGTTGGCCTTATATGGAGTTTTAATATTAAATGCTGTTGTTCTTGCCTCTCAGTAGATTCAACTAGTGACTCTTAATTATATTAATCAATTAAACATGAAAACTCCACTTTGATAAGAATTTCTATCACAAAAACAGGCATCTCTAGGATGCAAAACATATAGTAAAGGAAAAGAATAAGATGTTGTGCATGGAAATCTGACTTCTATATTCATAAGGTTAAGCTCAAAGTATAAACCAGCAAGCCGAAATCTGACTTCTATATTCTTCAAACACAAAGGTCTTTCCCAAAAAAAATTAAAATTTGAATTTACAAGGACATACACAGCACCAATGACCAGACCATGGTTCTATTTTAAATTTTTCCTAGACTACTGATAATTAAATTTCCTTTCAAGAACACAGCTTGATAGACTGTACCAAACTTGATTTGGTACATATCAGTCAAAACACTCCTAGAGTTTGGGATGCAATGTGCACTTTGAGGACATGGAACTTAAAGGCAAGTTATCAAATGACCTTATATAATCATTTGAGAACATCCTCACATTCCTGTGCTCTCTTGCATCGCAAGAAAAAATGAACATTTTTATCATAAGCAAAAGGATTATGCATATATAGGTGTAAGAAATTCATGACAAAAATCTTTATTTCAGATTTCACCCGATGTAACACATTATAATGATTATAACTCATAAGAACCCACCTTGTCGGGAATTTATTTGATTATTTGTTTTCTTGGCTGATGCTCTTTCCAAACCCTTTTCAGCATTCCTGATAAAAAGTTTGATGAGATAGGATTTGGGCCAAGATCAAAAATATAACGAATGAGAGACAGATGCCATATCTTATTCACAAGTAACCAAGCTGTAAGAGAAAATTATCTCATAAGTTTTCACCAAAAGAAAGAAAATGCCAAAAAAATGATCAGGAATTTTGTAAATGGATCATATGATTCATATCATACACTTGAAATATCACTCTTCCATAAAAGGTGTGAATAATACCTCTTTCTTGAACCATCAGATCCATTCTTTGAGCTGGAATCACCCCTTTGTTTCTTGAGGGTGAGTGATCTAATCAGTATGTTTTGTTGGTTTGTCTTAATATGCTGACCTTCTACATAAACAAGTAACAAGGGATTTTACAACAATTATCTATTTAAAAAATCAAGAAAGAGATAGCTAAAATCTATAGGATGAGTATATATTATGACATTATGACCAAGAGGATTGCAGGAACTTTTATCCATCAATATTAAATAATACCATAATTTCTACAAAGTATAACAGAGGAATGGAAATTCAATTACAATGTCATATTATATACTGCTGGGGAAACAAAGATGATAAAGCTCTAAGCATGCTTCAAAAGTTGGCAGCATTTTTCAAACCTAAATTTTACAATGTTAGAATTCTCTAAATTAAGACTACCAAATCAAAGGTAAGTAGCAATAAATACGCTAAACACTAGCATGTCAATACATAATGAACTCACATGTTCACATATAAACTATTTCGTTATAAAGTTGCAGTCAATGGACATGCCTCTAAGATCAAATTATGTGTATACAAATACCATTTGAATCTGGACAAGTAAAATGTGCCATATGGATGAAAAAATAACCATTCTTAATAACTATAGTGATGATAAGGAAATTTGTGACTATACAATACATTATACTAATATATTATATAACTTACAGGTGTTTCTAGGGAAGAGAAAGTTTCTACATGGATAAAATATTTTGTTTGTTTCTTCCCTAAAGTCACAGCTTGGGGGCAAGCTAACATAAATATTTGAAACTGTTACAATACGCTTTACAAGTTGCAACTGCATGTTGAAATACTACAAGGTAAAGAATGAGAAGACCTGGTGGTGAAGTATCATGATCGCATACATAGACCCGCATCCCACCCTGCAGACAAAAGGTCAAATTCAAACATAATGTCTCATATAGCTAATAACCTCATGAAAATATTTAAAGATAAGCTTCAAAATTTTACAGCAGGAGGTATCTTAAGTCCCACTGATTGGAGGGAAAATAATTTTCTATGGCAAGAGAAAAAATCACCACAACATTACAACTCAACATAAAAAAAGCATGTAGAACCAAGAAAGTAGGGATAAAGGATCACTAGCTAAGTAGCTATTCTGCCATATGGCCATGTTTGAATAAACTTCTCCATAAGCACTGACACTAAGGGAAAGAAAATAAGAAGGTAGAATGAATTGAGTTTCTCTTGTAAGTTAAAATAAATTAGCACTTAAGTTTTATAAAAACTCTCTCATCTAACTTCTCTGAAAGTTGAAGTACATAAGTTGATTAACTCAAGTTCATTTAAGTGCTTATGGAAAACTTCATATCATACATTGCCTACTTACTCAAGTTTACATCAGACATTACCTTTCACTTTGTTATTGCCTACTACTCAACAAGGAAGACAAGATGGAACAAATGCTAATTAAGGACGAAAATAAGATCCTTTAAACTATCTAATATAAAACTCGAATTCTCTTTGTGGTAAACTAGTAATTTTGTGACGGTGAAATAAATCACAAACACCACAAACTTTAGCATTATCAACAAG
Organism: Glycine tomentella; assembly: GCA_007407185.1. Classification (NCBI taxonomy): domain Eukaryota; kingdom Viridiplantae; phylum Streptophyta; class Magnoliopsida; order Fabales; family Fabaceae; genus Glycine; species Glycine tomentella. The sequence continues at coordinate 460,107 of PYAF01003969.1, forward strand.
CCTGTATTGAAATTCCACAAGAATCCCTTAAAATAAACTTCAGTTCTTTCAATCTCTCCTTGTACTTTGCCCTACTAAAAACAAGCAAACTGATCTTGCAATTCCACAAACTAAAAGCAAGAAAACGATACAAACACAAAACCATCCACAGATGATTAACACAAAAAACCTAAAACAACAAATCGCTTAGTTTCGCGAGTACATGCATAAAAGCAGGGAAAACATTTCAGAAGTACACAGATCGAAAGCAGCGCAATGAATGTAGGTATGTTCAAAATCGGAAATCGGAAAAGGATAAGAGAGAAATGGAAATTGCAGTACCGGATTGGACGAAACGACGGTGGAAGAGAAGAGGCCGCGAGAGGGAAGATTGGCGAGGAACAGAGAAGCGCCGGAAGAAGAAGGATTAGGTGCATCCATTACTACCACTGGAACGGAGGACTTGGCCTCTTTTTTGGTTCTTGGAAGTGTCACACTTTGAAAACTGAAGCGACGCAACAACACCTTAACTTTCTGCTCTATATATATGTCTGGACCAACACAGGGAAGGCCGGTGGACCTTGTAATTGTAGTAATGTTTGTGGACTCTTCCTTTGACGATAGGGATGCCGTTACGGGCAGTTTGCAACTCGAGTCTTGAATTCTTGATCATACGTAACAAAATTTTTAAACGGTGTGTTTTTTTAATAGTTAACAAATTAAAAACATTTTTAATAATGTATTGTGATGTTAATATATTTTTAATGTGATTTTTAGCAATAAAAACATATTGTTAATTTTATAAGAATATATTTTTAAAAAGGTTTAATTATTTTGTGGGTTTCTATACTTTCACCATATTTTTAATTAAGTTTCTAAACTTGTTTTCTCTCTTTTGGACTGATATTTGGATTCCAGGGACAGAACCGTTGGCAAATTTTATTCATGATGATATCCTTGTTATATAAAAGAATTTACTTGTGTATGCTTGTGCTATTAAGACAAATTGGAAATGGTTTCTTCAAAACATCTTCCCACCAAACTTGATTTCCAAGATTAGTGTCATTTCCTCACCTTCTCTGGGTACTGAAGACAAGCCTATATGGCATAATTCTTCTTAGGCTTATTCTCTTTAAAAGTAGCTTATGATTTTCTTTCAGGAGAGGTTCAACTTGGCTCAAATTCTTCAAACATGTTTCATATGGTTTGGAGATGGAATGACCCTTAAGAATGGGGTATTCCTTTGGAAATTGGTGTATGGTCGTCTTCTTACTAATACAAAAAGGAAATATTGCGTATGGTCTCCACTGATATTTGTTTGTGTTGCCAACTCCAACCATAACTCATCAGGCATACTATGCGTAACTGTGATTAGGTAAGAGAGTTTTGTTCATCCTTTATCCCACCTAGTCACTGGGCAAAGCTTTTTACTCTTGGTATGCATGATTGGTTACGTTTTAACCTTACTATCCAGGACATTCATACAAACAGTGTTACTTGTGTAACACCCTAAAGAATGTTACATTTTGCCTTCTTGTATTACTAAAGTTTATAAACTTAGAATATAAGAGTATCATAATTAACTGTGTAGAAACTAAAACGTAAACATGTATAAACAAGTTTAAAACAAAGTTATTGACACTTATATGTCTTACAAAAAAGAACCTGTACATTAAGATAAACCAAGTTCCCATATATTGGGAGTTACAAAATTACTTTAATCTTCCTCCAAGCAAGTAGCTAAAGCTCCAAGCTTCTCCATTGAGGTATCCATCTCTTAACCTATAAAAAAAAAACATGAAAATTAAAAGGTATGAGATATAACGTCTGAGTGAGTGCTCTAAGGACTCTAGCTTGACTCTTCATTCTAGACATCCTTTTTTTAACTTTCATGGCTTCTCCTTTTCTTTTCTCAAGCACTTTATCTCACAATTATTATCTCATCAATCATTATCATATTTGTCTCATTGAACCATACCTTAAACGTTAGTTAGACACCTAGAGTTAATCACCAGAGTTAAGGCCACTAGTGTCATATGACACATCAACATCATTCTCTTATTTTTTTATAGTTCCCTAGAATCTCATTTCATTATTTCATTGAATGAAAAATATGTACAACCTCTTCTTTTTCTAACTATCCAATTAGGACTCACATCACCGCTTTATTAAGCATATTTCCTTTCTACAAGTCAATTGCATAATAACCCTAAGTTATACTCATCCATACGCATAACATAAGAAAAATTCCAATCAAGGAAAAAGGAAACAAAACTAGGTTTGATATACTTAAAAAACAAGGCATATAAAAACCAACAATTATAACCCAACTCATTTCATAAAAAGTTATCTTATACATGTACATCAATATATACCAGCGGACCATAACATCATAGATCAATCACCAAACATTACCATGTGAATTCAAACATCAACTATAAAAAGTTTTCATCATCATCCAATCATCAAAATTCATCATAACATCTGACTTAAACAACATCATTGACAACTGATATATTCTTATCAACATAATCATATATATATAATAATCAATCCTCAAATTTCTTATCAGACTCAAACATCACAATTGTCACACACCAACAACCAACTAGGCCATTGTCATCACAACTGACATACACTAGCAGCAAAGTAGGTCACCTCAAACTTAAACTTCAACGCTACCTCTACTCCATGGATTTTCAACATAACATGAACGGTTCCCCATGAACCTCATCCCCTAACATGGTACTCACACTCTGACCATTCAAGGAGTCTCTTAGGCTGACCCTAAGGAGGAAGTGTGGTTTTATTTAATATAGACAAATGTGAGTATTGACTTACCTTTGTAGGTATGCAAGACCATAAATCATGGGATTTGTCCACTCATTTATTCTATAGGCTCATTCCCGTTAATTACCACTAAAACCTCTAGCACTAGGTTAAGAACCCACCTAACACCCTCAACTTACATGCCTACTCATATGTCTATGCACCAATTGTGCACACACCATATACCAACGACAATAGTACATTGTTGTGCACCTATCATGCACTAGCGGCAACAACAATACATTTTTGTGCACCCATGGTGTACTAACGACAACAAAAGTACATTTTAATGCACACACATGTACCAATGACAACAAAAACAATAACAACTCATTCAATATATCTAGGGTTGATTCCAACATCAAATCTACACTCACATCATACATATAATCATCTCATCAATAACATACTACATTTAGATAATTCATTCAAGTTTTTCTTCTCAAGATATAACATTTCAATAATCATCCAACCATTTCAACAATAAAGTAATTATATTATATATAATCCTACTACATTTATAACATTCATAACATTCATAATTATTCACATTCATCTTTAAAAGATAATATCCAAAACAAAAGAATAATCCTCATAAAAGTAACTTTACTCCTTCTATATAGTTCATAAAACAATTATATACCCATTTGGAATCGGTTTGGAAACTTTAAAAAAAATACTCAAGATAAATAACATTATCTTTAAATTTTGGCTTAGCAACAAATTTTGGCTTAGCCAAATTTCTCAAGACTTTCATTGTGCCACAAATTTGGCTTAGTCACAAACTATCGCTTAGTCAAATTTCTCTAGACTTCAATTTTGCCACAAATTTCGCTTAGCCGCAAAGTGTCGCTTTACCAAATTTCTCTAGACTTCTTTTTGGCCATAGATTTGCCTTAGCCAAATTTCTCCCATTTCTTTTCTGTCTAAAACTTGGCTTAAGCCACAAATTGTCGCTTAGCCAAACTGTGTTTTCAACAACTCGCTAATCCAAGCTGCCAACAGAGTTAATGACTACCAAACCTTCCAAACTCACAATAAACACACAAATAATCATCCTTATTCTTCGGCTAGTAGTGTACTATATTTAGAGTGTGAGAAACAAATCGATATTCTCAAACCAATCAAACTTGCCTTTAGGCCTTTATCATCAAGTGATGGCAAGGAAAATTTCATCTATAGAGATTCCAATAATCCTTTTACTTCCAGGATTTACTCTCACAAGCAAGAAGTTCCTGGTAGTTGGACAACACCTCCTGCGAACTAGTTTAAGATAAATGTTGGTGGGTCTTACCAATCCCATAATGGTAGTGCCGCTTGCGAATTAATTATAAGAGACCACAATGACAATGTGGTCAAGTGCTTTTATTCCAATTTAGGTACCTGCAACTCATTGTGGGCAAAACTTTGGGACCTAAAACTTGGTATCCAGTTAGCTAGGAGCCTGAACATCAAACAAGCCATTTTTCATATGGACTTAGCGGTTGTTGTTCAAATCATTCAGACGCAACAGTTTCGATCATCGTTTTTGGCTTCTTTGGTTATGGAAATTAGGAAGAAGCTCCATGATAACCATTGGTCTGCCTCCCTCCAGCATGTTCTTCGGGAAGAAAACTAGTGTGTTGATCACTTGACTAATATGGGTCATCAAGCTAATGCTCATTTCACAGTTCTCGGTCAATGTTTGCTTGTTTTAGATTCTCTAGTGGCAGCTGATGCTAGAGGTGTCTCTTTAGTATGCTTGATGGCGTTGTAATTTTGTCTTTTGTTTCCTTTCACAATAAAAAAAGAAGAGAAGTGAATATGTGATTATTATTCAATATGTCTTTGGTTTCCTTTCTCAATTGTTATTTTTTGCAATTTTAAATTAGCATGACACATTTGACCCAAAGCAACAAAATCTTTAGGGCGTGATGCTTCTAAGAGGACACACAATATAAGAAGAACAAAAACTATAGTTTTTATATAGAAAGAAAATGAAGTAGCACCTCTGACTAAGGATGTGTTTGGTTTTTAGTTGAGAGACCTTAACATACATTTGAAAAGTAAAATTGAAAAGACTTATTATTTAATTTTTGATTAATCTGATTACAAACTGAATTTTGCTTTAATTATAACTTAAAACTCAATTTTAAATAGAATAAAAAATATAATTGCCTCTGGAAGCTGAATTTATAAAGTAAAGCAAATCAAACTTAAGTATAAATTATAAATATGTACTTACGCACGCACTATGAGGGAAAAAATCAAATAGGTTCTTGTACGTATTTCTAAAACTTTTGCTGATTGTTTTCTACAATACTGGGAATTATATTGGACTATTGATACTTTTAATATTGATTTAACTAATAATAGAAGAATATTTTTTATAATAAAGATATAAATAAAAGTATAAAAGACGAGTGTTTGTGACAAAAAAAAAATGTCACGATAAGTATATAGATAATCTTCAAAACATAACCAAATTCGTCAACTAAAATGACGATTCCATGTCGCGATATCAAGTAGGAGAAAAGGCGTGTCTTTCTAAATTTTTTGAAAATACTATTGGGTAGTTTTTAGGATGTGAGTGAAATGTGGACAGGTTGAAGAAGATAGTTATAGAAATAAGAAAAATTAAAAATATAATTTTAGGAATAAAATCAACATTAACATTAACATCAATAATACCTTTAACCCAAGTTAATTGGAGTCGGTGGTAGATAAACCCAATAATAAATTGAAAAAAGGACAAAAGATAGAAAGAAAAAAAAACTAAAATACAAGAATGGTGAAAGAAAGAAAGGAGAAAAGAAAAGGAAAAGAACTAAAAATGGGAACGACTGAAACATAAACATAGAATTACTAATGGGTTTAACCCTCTACCAAGTTTATAGCTTTTCTCCACTTCGTCCTAAGATATACTGTCGGCCAATCTATATCTCACTTCCTTAGGTCTTGTTTAACTACCTTTTCTCAGGTAAGTTTTGGTCGACTTCTACATCTCTTTGTGTCTAACTCTTGGTAACAAACTCTTGTCCTTACAGGAGCATCCAGTGGTCGTCTCATAACGTGCCAAATCTATGCTCTCTCATCTTTTCACATACCGGTACCACTGATACCTTTCGTCGAATATCCTCATTTCTTATCTTATTCATCTTTGTATATCCACACATCCACCTTAACATCCTCATTTCTGCTACCCTTATTTTATGCTCATGTTACCTATGTGCTGGCCAACATTCCGCTCCATATAACATTGCCGGTCTAACAGCTGTTCTATAAAACTTTCCTTTTAACTTAAGGAGAATCTTGTGGTCACACAAAAACTCCGATGTACTCCGTCATTTCATCCACTTTGCTCTAATTCTATGACTTACATCTTCATCTATCTCACCACCTTTTTGCAACATTGATCCCAAGTATCTAAAAACATCTTTCTTGGGTACATCTTGACCAAGTAGATGCACTGTGTCTTGATCATCGTCTTTAACCCCCGAAAATTCACACTTCATATACTCCGTCTTACTCTTGCTTATCTTGAATCCTTTAGACTCCAAAGTGTTTTTCCACAATTCCAATTTCCTATTAACGTCATCTTTGGTCTCATCAATAAGTACAATATCATCTGTAAAAAGCATATACCATGGCACTTTCTCTTGAATATCTTTCGTTATTTCATCCATCACTAAGACAAAAAGATAAGGACTAAGAGCTGAACCTTGGTGGACACCTATCGTGATAGAAAAATACCTTGATGTTTCATTACAAACTTTCACACATGTGGTAGCCCATCATACATATCTTTGATTGCATTAACATACTGGGGGGCGAGACATGACCGCGACTTAAGATTCAAGTACCGTTGAAAAGACTACTCTAATGCTACCTTTTTTTTCTCCAGAGTCCACCATAAGCTTCTCTTGGGACACTATCATATATTTTCTCAAGATCTATGAACATCATATGTAAGTCTTTCTTCCTTTCCCTATACCTTTCCATTAATTGTTTCATCAAGAAAATAGCTTCCACGGTACATCTTCCTGGCATAAATCCAAATTGATTTACTGAAACCTTGGTCTCCCTCCTTAAGCGATGTTCGATAACTCTCTCCCACAATTTCATAATATGGCTCATGAGTTTGATACCTCTATAGTTTGAACAATTCTGGATATCTCCCTTGTTTTTGTAAATAGGCACAAGCATACTTTTCCTCCAAGCATCAGACATCTTGTTTGTTTAAAGAATCCTATTAAAAATATTGGTCAACCATTTTATTGTCACATCTCCCAAAGCCCCTCCACACTTCAATAGGGACGTCATCAGGTCTCAACGCTTTATTATTCTTCATCATCTTTAAAGTCTCCTTAACCTCATGTGTATTAATTTTGCGCACAAATCTTCTATTCAAATCATCAAAAACGTCCTCCAAATCCACCTCACTCGTGTCACCATTCCCATTAAAAAGATTGTTAAAGTAATTTAACCATCTTTCACTTACATCTTCATCTCTTATCAAAAGATTTTGATTTTTATCCTTGATACATCTAACTTGGGTGAGGTCTTTACTCTTTTTATCCCCATTTTTGCCAGTTTGTAAATATATTTTTTTCTCATCTTTGCTCTCAAGATTTTTATACAAATCGTCAAAAACTTTTCCTCTAGCTTCTCACACTGCTTTCTTTGTATCTTTTCTCGCTACTCTAAACTTTTGCAAATTCTCATCACTGGGACATTTATTCTTCTATTTAATAACCTCTTACATCTCCCCATTCTATCACCATGTTTCCTTTATAAGAATTTTATTTCCTTTGCTTTCACCTAACATTATACTCTCCAATAGTATAAAAGATATCAACAGCCTTTTACAATCATGAAATGTATTGGATATACAAGGAATAGACATTAAAGTGTTTTGATTTTATTAATTATTTGAAAAGTCCATAAATACAGTCAACATTTTAATTATTTTCCAATATAAAATAAGCTAAGAGTTTTTTAAATTTACTCCACACTTTAGCATAAAATATTTTATATAAATATTTAACAATATATTTACATGAAATTAAAATTGTTAGAAATTTTATATAGTATTAGTTAATACATACAACTGTTAATACTTTAACGATTAGTAAATATATATTTTATTCTGTCAAAAAAAAGTGTATATATACATATATATTATAATTGACTTGAGAGTAATTACATGTATTGCTTACTAAAT
>PYAF01003969.1:475970-512976 GCA_007407185.1 Glycine tomentella
TAGCTCTTTTTTCGATACATCCGGGGTCCGATGTAACGCGTCGCTATGAAGGGAACGCCCCAACGAGATATCATAAAGGTTCATCACATAAAAAACAGCTAGCTTTTTATGGCCGGTTCGCAACTCCTGACGCCAACCCTCCTCCTTTTCCTGGCTTGGGACAGGCCATGCATGCATACACACATGGGCGGAGTTAACTTCCCTTACTATTTAAGGTATACTTTTCTTTTGTTGTGTATCTACTGTGATGTTGCATAAAAGTCCCCAAAAATACATTTCTGCTGGCAACCTTTCTTTTTAATAATTGAATCTATCCCATGTGCCAGTCATTGGTGCTGCTTTTATAAATGATGATTTCAAATTTGTTATTAGCTTTCACCTTTCATATCGCTTTCTTGAAATATCTATGTATTTATTAGGAACCTAGGATATAATTTTTGACATTTAAGTTAAATTATTTACTTAGGTTCCTTTGATTTTTTTTTCAATTTTAAATGATATTAAGACTATTCTTTGTGTGAATTGATTGAGTCTTTCAAGTTTTATGCTTGAAGTTATTCTCGATACTCTTTTATTTAATGGATTTTTAATTTGTTTTTTTATTTATGTTTGTATTCACATCTTTTTGCAGTGAGAATACAAAAAATGTCCTGGTGGCTGCTTGCTTTATGCACCTCATGCATAAAGAACATGAAAAGTTTACTGCAGATCTTACAACCATAAACCCTCGTATTCTACTCTCTGGACCTGCAGGTGTGTGAGCATTATATTACTGCTTTCCGTCTTTTTCTGTAAGTATTTGTTCCCTTAATTGCCAATTTTGTCTGGTTGCAGGGTCTGAAATATATCAGGAGATGTTGGTAAAAGCACTTGCAAAATACTTTGGAGCTAAGCTGCTCATATTTGATAGTCATTTGCTTTTGGGTGTAAGATAAGACTTCCTTTATGGACTGAGTTCTTGAAGTATTTTTTGCTTAAAACTTTGACAAGAATCTTCATTGGCTGTGTTATGATAGGGTTTATCTTCCAAGGAAGCTGAGCTACTCAAAGATGGACTTAATGCTGAAAAATCCTTCCGCTGCACTAAACTAAGTCCTACAGAAGACATGGCTAGGATCATGGATCCATTAGCTAGCGAAACAGAGACACCCAGCCCTTCAAATGCACCTACATCATATGGCTTTGAGTCTCAACCTAAGTTGGAAACTGATAACATGCCATCCACCTCTGGGACAGCTAAAAGTTGCTCATTCAAATTAGGTGTGTGCTCTTCTAGATTTCTTCCTCTTTGCTTTGGTTTTACATAAAGCATGGCTTGTGGTCCGGTGTTCATGTGTTGGACATGTATATAACACGTGTGCTTAATATAAGTTAATTTTTTTCAGCCACCAGGACACGTCCATTGAGAATTTGTGAAATAAATAAATACCATGCAGAGGTTGAGCCAGTTTTTAACTTTTAAGCCAGTTTTAATAATAAAAAAGGAAATGAGACGGCTGCTTATGTCATATATCAATTTCATTTGCTTTTCATTTCATTTTGGTACAGATGACATATATCTAGAATTCTAGATATTGTAAATCTTGAAACTTATTCCTATTTATGATATTTTGAATCTTAATTTTTAAATATTTGCATCGTCATATTGTGTCAGAGCATGTGCTTTATACTTTCAGCTTCAGCTGTTTGTATTTTCTATATATAATCATGCAGGTGATAGGGTGAAATTTAGCTGTTCATCTTCTTGTGGCGTATATCAGACATCTCCAAGGTATGGATTTGTTAAAACCTTTTCTGAATAGTTTGCTTTTCTCATTGATACACATTGTTTTATACTTTATTTTGCATGTCTGATGAACTATAGAGCCCTAGTTATCATGAATACCTACCTATGCAGGTCCAACTTTTTATGCAAGACAAGTAGTGTAATAAATGGTCCTTTATATGTCAAAATTGTTGCATAACTGTACATTATGACATGGCAATTTCTATTTAATTGAAAATGTAATGATTATACCACTTTTGGGAGATTTGAACAATAATGGAGAGAGGAGAATTACTTCATGGTGATTGCACTGGGGTTCAAAATTGGACCTACTATCGATCCTTTGGTTATTAAGTTAGGGATGGTGCTACAAGCTGATAACTGCCTATTTCACATATTCTTTCTGTGTGTATCTCTTGCTCTCCTGTTCTTCACATTCTAGGTTGCAATTTAGACCCATGTTTGGGTGAAAATGTGGTGGGAAAGAAGCAAAAAATTGGGCAACTCGGTGCACGAGGCTCCACATAAGGGGATTTGGGGAGGGTAGGTGTACATAGCCTTTCCCCTGAAAGTGGAATGGCTGCTTTCAGGATTTGAACCCATGACCTCTGATGGGAAATAAATTGGTATGATGAAATTAAGGTCTTAGAAATTAACTTTGTCTTATCCTGTTTGGACCTCATGCAAATGAAATAAGGAATGAGAAAGTGGAGATAAACAATATTGTATGTTCACAATCTGCTAATTTTTCTTAAGCAACTTCCTTATTTTTTTTTTCACTTCAGTTTCCAAGTCTACTATTCTTTTCTATTTCATTCCTCCATATTTTGTTGTTTTCTGAACCATTTAATGTAACTTCCATCCCGAATTTCCATTGGGGTCTCTTAACATTTATTCATTTTCACCAACTCTAAACCATAGTTATCAATTGTGCATTGTTGTAATAGCATACTAGCTGTCTCAGTGCATTATGGCAATGTGGCTAGAGGCTGCTACACTCAGTGGTTTTATATTGTGCCTGTCGAGTTGTGATTCACAGCCAAAATCGCTTCTATTCCCATCCTTATTACATCGTGGAAGGTAAAGCCCCATTTTTGTCTGATTTCCCCAACATATTCAGAAAATCAAAAAGCCTTCCTTTGTTTGTTTCCAACCATTATTCAGGTTTGAAGCATGCCTTTGTTCATCTTGTCCAACTTCGGAGCTCTAACCCTCTGCTTTCCTGTGGCATCTCATTCTCCAGCCACTTCTGGCTTTTTCTGGTACCCTCTGGTCTCCAGACTCCTGTGTCCCCTGCTACTTGATCTCAATGATACCATCTCTAATCTGTCTGCTGCTCACACTTCTGTTGCAGATTGTAGGTCTCGCACCTTTTTTATTCACACTCTGTGCTACTGCTCAATCTCTCACAGTTCTGTTTTTTAAGACTAACTTTTCAATCATGAATTATTAACATGCCTTTATTTTTGGATAATTTTATTTTTGAGCACTTATACGTGTATGGTTGATTGGCGAAGTTCTCTTCTGAAACTATTTTTTTGTTAATTGAGCAGTAATGTTTGTTTTAATTCCGTATTATTTGTGTTAATTCCGTATTAGGAAGTTATGTTCTATGGTGTGACAGTCATAGTGTTTTATGTATGTGCTGTGACAGACCTGAAGGAGGAATTTAAGGTATCAGATTGTTGCTTGTGTTTTGAAAGAGGAAACGTGTTAGGGGTAAACCATGTAGTGATATATTCTTCTTCAAGTCTTGAACCAGATTATCTTAGTAAAAATATAATGATTTCTTTGGTATAGTGGCCATCTTGCTATATGTTATCCCACTACAGCATTTTTGGGGCCAGCCGCTTTGCATTGCTGTCTGGGTTGATAAATATGCTCAAGTGTTAGTGTTTTTTTTTTTTTTTTTTTTTAATTATAATTTTGATTAGCGATTTCATATATAGGGGACCGTCTAATGGAAGTCGGGGGAAGGTTGTCTTACTATTTGATGATAATCCCTTGTCTAAAATTGGTGTGAGATTTGATAAACCCATACCTGATGGAGTTGATCTTGGTGGTGCCTGTGAGGGAGGTCAAGGATTTTTCTGCAAGGGTAATGTGTTACTTCTCTAATACAAATTTTATATTTTTAGATATTCTATATTATTATATTTTGATCTGTATATCTTTTATAGTCTTGTATCTTACTAGTTTTTCTGTTTCCAGTCACCGATCTTCGTTTGGAAAGCAGTGCTGTAGAAGAACTGGACAAATTACTTATTCATTCATTGTTTGAGGTTGCCATTTACCCTTCCCTGTAGTCTAAGAATGTTCTGTAATCATTTTGGGTTCAATCTTACAATTAGATTTATACTCTGTTTTTTCCCCAGGTTGTTTTTAGTGAGAGTAGAAATGCACCATTCATTTTGTTCATGAAAGATGCTGAGAAGTCTATTGTAGGAAATGGAGATTCACATTCATTCAAAAGTAAGCTTGAAAATCTTCCAGATAATGTGGTCGTAATAGGTTCACACACACAAAATGACAGTCGCAAGGAAAAGGTATTGTTTTTTTGGTTAAATTAATCTGTAGTTTATAGGACCCCATATTGTGATTTTCAATTAGGTCTCTGCTTTTATTGTTTGTAAATGACAGTCGCAAGGAAAAGGTATTGTTTTTTTGGTTAAATTAATCTGTAGTTTATAGGACCCTATATTGTGATTTTCAATTAGGTCTCTGCTTTTATTGTTTGTAAATATCTCCCAGTACAGTGTTGTGCTGGTTCCAGCTACAAAATACTGCTATTTCTAGCATTATCACGGCTGTTATTCTAAACTGTGGTACTATTCAAGTTCTGCAGCACCCAGGAGCCACTCGGCCGTGTGATCCTGCTATACCATTGCTTTTTGGTGCAATTGACAAGTATAGATTACTTGTTACCATGCATATAAAGGCATTAGAAGCTTTGAATCTCAACAGTCTATTGCAAGATACCCTGGAAATCTTTGTATGATATCATTTGGTTTATTTGCATGAACTTTTGTTGAAAAAATAAATTAATCAGTCTCCAAAGAACTGTTTTATAGTAGTTGTGGGCTTTCCGTATCCTTTTGCTCTGCATTAGTTGTGAATGATTTATGCTGTAGTGCTATAAGAGACAATCTGAAATATTCTATATATTTGATTGATTGAATTTCCTTCCCATCACTGCTCTAAATTTCTCCATAACTGATCATTTATTCATATATAACTATTATTGTTCCCTGCAGTCACATCCTGGGGGTTTGCTTTTTACAAAATTTGGTAGCAATCAGACTGCCCTTCTTGACTTGGCTTTCCCAGTAATGACTAAATCTCCTTTTCACTTTTATTACTTCTATTTGAAACAGAGAAACAGGAATTGCTGACATATGTTTGTTTGCGTATTATGCTTCTTACATGCAACCTGTATTATTTCTTTCAAGCTATCTGAGTAAATAAATGTTATCTCTCGTCAATCTTTTCAGGATAGTTTTGGACGATTGCATGACAGGGGGAAGGAAGTCCCGAAACAAAATAGAACTTTGACCAAACTTTTCCCAAATAAAATTACAATTCACATGCCACAGGTATATACAGGGGAATATTTGTCATGGATTTTTCTCTCCTTATACAGTATTCTTAATATATTTCCTGGTATAGGATGAGGTTCTTCTAGCATCTTGGAAGCAGCAACTGGATCGAGATGTTGAGACTCTCAAAATCAAAGGAAATTTACATCACTTGCGCACAGTGAGTGTCTTGTGTTTGCTTGTAAATTTAATTCATTCAGCTTAAAAGGCATGTTTTATTGTAACATCTACATATTTCATGCAAAAACAGAGTTGGAGGCTATATAGTACCTTCCTTAATATGTTATTCCATTGTGGTACTAAGTAATTCAAAGTATGATTTATATATGAACGGATGGGATACCAGTTAAACAGTCAATGCAAGTTATGCTTTTCCATGGAAGAGGGTGTTCTTGTATCAATTGTGGAAGGATGTTTGGGTGGGTCTGGGAATTTTATTTTTTCTAAGGGCTTTACCTTTGTCTATATCATTTCTCATTCTCTCTTCCATTTTTGATAATTTGCCCATTCTAAGTTTTAATTCAAGGCTGACATTTTGCTTTGAATTTTCATTTTTGGTTTAAATTTAAGAAAATGAGAAGTGAGTTAGAATCCTTTCTGGTCTGTATTTGATTATGTAATTCTTTTGCAAATCTATATAGGAGAATTTAGACTGTTGATTTATTTGGTTTGTTTTGATGTAAATCCTCGAATATATTTCTTACTACTAATTTGCTGAGGTTCATTCTTCACGATTCAGATTCAGTTGAAAGTCAAATCCCTTGAGTCAATTATTTTTTTGGACAATGGTGTATAATAGGGTTATGTGACAGATGTAGAACTGTGTAGTGACGTAAAATGTTGATGTTTTGCAGTTGCAGTTGTGGTGTTTAAATTTACTGTAATTACAGACTAGCTAATTTTATTTATAGGTTTTGGGACGTTGCGGAATGGAATGTGAAGGACTTGAGACCTTGTGCATTAAGGATCAGACACTTACAAATGAAAGTATGTTCTAAGCATTAAGTTCTTCAGGATCTCTCTAGAAACTCTCTCCTATATCATTTTTGCTACATGCAGATGCAGAGAAGATAATTGGTTGGGCTTTAAGCCACCACCTCATGCAGAATTCAGAAGCTAAGCCTGATTCAAAGCTTGTATTGTCCTGTGAGAGGTAATTGCTAGCTTACACTGCTTGTTATTTGAAATACTATATGTACTTAAATAAATGTAATTTTACAATGGTGATATTATATGGTATTCCTCCAGCATTCAGTATGGAATTGGGATCTTGCAGTCTATCCAGAATGAGTCCAAGAGCCTGAAGAAATCTCTTAAGGTGATTGTTTGTGCCCTTTTGCTACTTACATGTGATTTCAGCTTTGCTTATTACAAGTTATTCTGTCGGGAGAGTTCATAAACACTGTATTTTAAATCATTTTGCTTGCTCAGGATGTTGTGACAGAAAATGAGTTTGAAAAGAGGCTTTTGGCTGATGTTATTCCACCTAGTGACATCGATGTTACTTTTGATGATATTGGAGCTCTTGAAAAGGTTAAGGATACACTGAAGGAATTGGTGATGCTTCCTTTACAGAGGCCTGAACTTTTTTGCAAGGGGCAATTAACCAAGGTTTCATTTCCTTTACAGATTGAAATTTGTTTTTATTGTTTAACAGATTTTTTACTTCTGCTCTTTATGTTAGTTGTCTATTTTTTGATTTGATAGATCGATTGATTTTGTGTTGCTTTTAATGTGCTTTAATGTTTTAGTGCCCTTCCTCTGTCCCCACTCTAAAAGAGAGGAAAAAGAAGTGGAATCAGCTGACCATTTTTAACTATGTTTGATTGGCCCAGACATCTACTATTTGTTGCATTTATATCTGATATTGGCATCTGCACTCTGCTGGATATGAAACTCATTTGTGGT
The DNA here is from genome assembly GCA_007407185.1 of Glycine tomentella. Lineage (NCBI taxonomy): Eukaryota > Viridiplantae > Streptophyta > Magnoliopsida > Fabales > Fabaceae > Glycine > Glycine tomentella. The sequence continues at coordinate 483,240 of PYAF01003969.1, forward strand.
CTGAAATTTTACATGGAATGTAAAAGCTAAAATCTTCTGTGATAGGCAATTGATTTCCGGAAACTCTTTTTTGGAGAGAATTTGGATCTTTATTTCAATAATCATTAAAATAATTTCTGTGGTATACAACAATTAATAAATCTAATATAATTTTGATGACCATCTAACTTGCTCTTTATCAAAATATTATCCATTCTGTTATCTCAACTTTGAATTACCTTTTGTGCAGCCGTGCAAAGGAATCCTATTATTTGGTCCCCCTGGAACTGGTAAAACAATGCTCGCAAAGGCAATTGCTACTGAAGCTGGTGCAAACTTCATCAACATTTCTATGTCAAGTATTACATCTAAGGTTAAATTTGTCCCTCTCTAAGTGTATATTGATCTCACCTTTATTAGTTTGCTGTGCATATCAACTCATGTTCTTGCCCCTTTTTGCTTCAGTGGTTTGGTGAGGGTGAGAAATATGTGAAAGCTGTTTTCTCTCTGGCGAGTAAAATTTCACCTAGTGTTATATTTGTTGATGAGGTAAGCCTTTTAACTTAAGGGTATTGGTTTGTATTGATTCATTGGATATAACTTTACTAGCTTTGTTTCAGGTTGACAGCATGTTGGGTCGTAGGGAAAACCCAGGAGAGCATGAGGCCATGCGAAAGATGAAAAATGAATTCATGGTGAATTGGGATGGCTTACGCACAAAGGAAACAGAGCGAGTTCTTGTGCTGGCAGCCACTAACAGGCCTTTTGACCTTGACGAGGCTGTCATAAGGAGGATGCCAAGAAGGTGAATATATTCAACTGTGCTTCAATTTCCCTTCCTATTATTTTGTAAGGGGGAGGCCCAGCATAAGTAAAGTTTTTGTAATAATTGTTTTTTGCAGATTGATGGTAAATTTGCCAGATGCTTCTAATAGAGCAAAAATATTGAAAGTTATACTGGCAAAAGAGGAATTGTCTCCTGATGTTGATTTAGATGCAGTAGCAAGTATGACTGATGGATATTCCGGAAGTGATCTTAAGGTTGCTGGTGTTCTTTTTCCTGTTACCTTATTCTTTGAAATTAATGTTATTATTATTATTATTCAATATTTGATGCCTGGCCTTGTACTGCAGAATTTGTGTGTAACTGCTGCACATAGGCCTATTAAAGAGATATTAGAAAAGGAAAAAAAGGTATGTCTTTTCTTTATGTTAGTGTTATGCTTGGTATCTATGGGTTTGTCACTGCTTTTGATGGTAAGTTACAGTTGGGTTGCATGCATAAATCTTTCCATAAAGTCTACATGCTATTTGCATGTGGTGGAAATTATGCTCTAAACTTATGACCTTGGTCGAGACAATGCAATAATAGACTTGGAGAGTTCTCTATTTCTTGATGATCTTAGATTTTGAACTCATTTCTGATAAAGTTGTTAGGCAGTACTTTTAATGGAGGAGAATTATTGTATCCTTACAAAATATATGGGTTTATGATTAAAAGGAGCTAATGTATGCTTAATGTGTTTGATGCATGACAGGAACGTGCTGCTGCTCTAGCAGAAGGCCAACCAGCTCCAGCATTATGCAGCAGTGGGGACGTTAGATCTTTAAACATGGAAGACTTTAAATATGCTCATCAGCAGGTATGAAATAAAATTTCATTTAAGCAAAGCCCTCTCCATTCCTTTGAGCTCTCCCACTTTTCGTTTTTAGTAATATGTTCGTACATTATATTGAATCAGGTATGTGCAAGTGTTTCTTCTGAATCAGTAAATATGACTGAGCTTTTACAATGGAATGAATTATATGGAGAAGGGGGTTCAAGAGTAAAGAAAGCACTCAGCTATTTCATGTGAGAGTTTTTCTATTGCTGACATGTCCCCCCTCCCCTGCAGCCTCCATCTCCTGAAGCCTGCACATTTATAGTTTTGCAAATGTTTATCGCTTCCAAGGGTTTGCTGTTGAGTCATTTCGTTTCTAAAACGAAATATAGGTTTTTATTTATAAAGTTACTTTTATTGCATTTGGGATGATGGGTTTTGAAAGGAGTGGAGCCTTCCAAAATTTTGGTCTGTTCTGCTGCTTTTGTTTTGTTCCTCATCCCAAAAGGACGTCCTTTTATTTTTATTTTAAGTTATAAAAGTTCTACTAGATGAAAAGATAAAATAGTCAGGTGATCCTGTGCATATATTTGTTGTCTCTTCCTGGAATAATAAGCATTTAGATCCTTTCTATATCTGTTTTTATCACTTTTATGTACATCTCATATATGTTGGAGCCCTCTTTTAATTGATTCCTGCGGGATACTAGCCACCAAATTTCACTCTGGAGTTGGATCACGTTAATGCGAACGCCTAGTAAGGAGGCATGTTCTTGTGTTGATTATTTTAAATTATGGGCATATTTAGAAAATTGTAAAAGTCAATTGGGAAGGACTTTTATGGTCAATTTTGATTTGTTTCCCCAAGAAATTGAATTTATCTTTTAAAATGACTTGGTGATAATATCCCGAGTTACAGACCATACAGTTACCGAGAGGAAAAAAAATTGTCATTTCCATAAATCAGTTACATTTCTTTGGTCATCAAATTACGATACTCATGACTTGTGCTCTAACTTAGAAGAGGGTATAAAATAGTGAAATTAGTTAGGATAAGCATTTATTCAGTTGTACTCGCTAGTTGTATAGACTGATTTGTTTGCTCTTATATGTAAAATGTATCAAGTGGTCTGTTCTGGTTTGGCTGGTGCAGTTGGTTGAGTAATGTGTATGGGTTATTTAAATCTCCTGATCTTTATTCCTACTGATAAAAAAGAGAGTACATAATACCCATTCAACCTTGAGTAGTTAGAAGAAAGTATTGGATGGTCTTGAATTGAGTTAGGATTAACTTTAAATAGTGTCTCTAAATATGATAAAGGGACGACATCCCCAATCTTATCAAATGAGATTATTATTATTATTATTATTATTATTATTATTATTATTATTATTATAAATTGTCAAATGAGATGTTACTAGCAAGTTGGGGAAATTAGTAAAGGTCCTATCTAAATGATTACCGTACTGGTTTAAATTAAAATACCTTCAAATTTTTAAGTGGTTTTTTAAGGATTTTTTTAATAGAATTAATCAATAATAAATTTCTTATTTTTCATAAAAAAAGTTATGAAGTTTCTTACTATACCTTATATTTTTATCTACACAAAGTTTGGTATGTCATTGAAAAAAGGAAAGATTATTGTACATGACCTTTTGTTGCCAAGGTTTTAGAGTTTTGAAAAATACCGAATCAAAGACAAGCAGGGGTGGACCTGGACCCGAACTTCAATGTTTGGGGGGTCAACTGTGAAAATTATGATTCATATGTATATCAAATTTTATATGAAATATTCATAGATGTTCTAAAATACTAATTATATGGATAATTTATTATAATATTAAAAAATCTGTAATTTATTATAACAAAAATTAAACTAAACATTTTTTTAAAGACATAAGATTACAAAATTCAATCATTAACAAGTTATAAAGAATTTTCATAAATTTATAATAAAATTAGTGTTAGATTAATACAGTTTTAAGATAATTAGAAGAATAATAATGTCATATCAAGACAATAGTCAGTGCCTTAAAATTTTGACATATTTCTAGTACAACTTATATTCGATTGGTTTCTCAAGATTTATTCAGCAATGTGTTTGGATCCATACATTAACAATGTCCAAATAACACAGACAAGATAAAAGGAAGAAAAAATATATTCAAAAGTGATTGGAAAGAGGAGATATTTGTTAATATGTCTTAAACCTCAATTTGTCAATATCTTATATAGATTTTTAATTAAGTTTATCCTATTGCAAATGTTAATAAATAACTTTTAGTTATCAAATTATTTATAATCAAATTCATATGAAGAGAATGCAAATAAAGTCTTGTAAATGTAATTATTTGTAATCTTTAAAATAGCAGTAATAGATGATATAAAAAGTACTATTGAAAAGAAAAATAAATAGTATTTGAGTATTTTGTCTAAAAAGAAAAATACAATAAACATTGCAGAAGAGAAATAGACTGGATTATTTATGTAAAAAGATAAAATATTTTACCTTCACAATAAACGATAAATAAAAATGTCATCATCTTCACAATACAAAGTATAAAAGGAGAATGATATATTTGATAAAAAATAAAAATAAATATTTTTATTTAAAAAAGAAATTAGAAAATTCATGATGTTTTGATTTCTTAAATAATACTTGTAAGCAAGATCCTAAATTCAATAATAAAAATAAAATAAAAATAAAATTGCCCATAGAGTTGGAGCATAGAGAGATAAGAGGGACACTCCGGTGAGCTTACGGCTTCCGTGCGGCCAATTTATCAAAATGGGGTATTTTTTTTTAATTATTGATTGGTGGTAGATTTTAAATTATTTACGAAAAAGGGGTAAGTCGTAAAATCTTTTACGACTTCTATAACTGAAGTTGTAAATCTTTTTACGATTTATGTTTTTTCTTTTTATTTAACTAAAATCGTGTATTTATTTACGACTTCTCTAAGTGAAATTTTTTTGAAATGCGACTTCAAAGTCGTAAAATGAAATAGTAAATAAATATATGACCTTTAATTTTATTTTACTTTATTTTTTTTAAGGAAGTCGTACGGTAATTTACGACTTCCTATATATTTTTTTTCTTTTTTTTGTGAAGTCGTAAGGTAATATACGACTTTGCTTTTTTTCTTTATTTTGTTTATTGCTATTAACGTTTTGGTTTTTGTAAATTTTTTAAACTTTTGTTTTGTTTAATTTTTTAAATTATTTTGTTTAGGAAATGTTAATAATATCATCTTATAAATAATTATTTTATAAATAATATTCAATTACAAAATTAATTAACAAATAAAAAATAATTATAGATTTTTTAAAAAATTTTAAAATATAATATTAATAAAATTATTTATAGTAATTATAAAATCAATATATTTAATTACAAAACAAGTAATATAGATTTTTTTAATGTTTCATCTAAATTTAATTCTTTTCAGATTTCAAAATTACTTAAGAAAAGTAATATAAAACTATATTAAATAAATAAATATATTACAAAATAATATATAACATAAATTAATAAAATCTATTTTTTAAGCTTTCAAAAGTCGTAAACATATATACGACTTTAAAGTCGTATGTATGTTTACGACTTCAAATTCGTAATATTTTTTTTTTACTTTTGCTACTTGCACCACGTGAAGTTTCGTTCGACTTCAAAGCCGTACGCTTGAAATTACATAATGCAACCCAGAAATTACTAAATACTCCCCCTGTTTTCATAAGTTTTTACGTAAAAATTTGAAACTTGCTAATTACACCACGTTTTTTGTTAAGTATAATTCAATATTTTATTTTAAATCTTAAATTCTAAATGATAATATTTTTAAAATATACCCCAAATAATTATGATATTGTGTTAACAAAAGTAAAAATAATTATATTTATAAAAATTTATCAACAAAATCAATATATTTAATTAACAAAATCAAAATAAATATAGTCTTTATATTTTTATTGTTCATTTCTATTAATTACAAACGTTTTTATTTTAACAATCATTTTTATTAATAAATTATATCATGTTGACAATATTGTCATAATTGTTAACAAAAATCATTAACATATTATTGTGTCAAATATTAAATTTTGTTTACAATAATTGAATATTATTATTAAAAATTTAAATGATAACAAAAAAATAGAAACTAAAAGAAACCAATATTATCTTTTAATGTTAATATTAAATAAAAAATAAAAAAAATTATACAAAATATTAAATTAAACAAAAATATTAAATGCATATTAATTAGTAAATTATTAAATAATAAATAAAATTATTTTATTAAAAATTGGTAAACAAAATCAATTAAGAAATTAAATCAAAGTTTATAAAACGTACAAACAAAAACGTTAAAACGTTAAAAATAAACAAAAGAATAAAAAAATAAAAAGTAAAGTCATACGTAAGGGTCGTAAAATAGCATACGACTTTCATAAAAAAAGAAAAAAAGAAAAAAATACGACTTTGTCCAAAGTCGTATATTTATTTTCGACTCTATTTTACAACTTATAAGGCATATTTTAAAAATATATCATTTCAAAAAGAAGTCGTAAATAGATATACGATTTTAGTTAAATAAAAAGAAAAAATATAAGTTGTAAATATATTTACGACTTCACTTATAAAAGTCGTAAAATATTTTATAACTTACTCTTTTTTTTATAAATAATTTAAAAATTACCATCAATCAATAATTAAAAAAAAATAAAAAAAATACCCCATCTGGTAAATTGGCCGCTTCCGTGCAGCGCGAGCGAGCGAGAAGTTGCAGTAATTGATTCCAATTCCAAGTCCCAACCATATAACAAACAAATCCATTTTCTCTCATAAACCAAACACACAGAAACCCGCGCGAATCGAAAATGGCGGATTCGATCCCGGCGCCACCAAGATCCGCCACGGAGCTCTTCTCGGATCCGCTGGACGCCCACCCGCTGTGGTTCAAACCGGCGTCTTTTCTATCCCCCGACTTCGACTCTGAATCCTACATTTCGGAGCTCCGAACCTTCGTCCCCTTCGACACGCTCCGCTCCGAGCTCAACAGCTACCTCTCCTCCCTCAACCACGAGCTCATCGACCTCATCAACCGCGACTACGCCGATTTCGTCAACCTCAGCACCAAGCTCGTCGACGTCGACGCCATCGTCGTGAGAATGCGGGCCCCGCTCGTCGAGCTCCGCGACAAGATCGAGCAGTTCAGAGGATCCGTCGAGGTCTCGCTTGTCGCCATCAAGAGCCGCTTGAGGCAGAGATCTGAGGTGGCCTCCGCTAGAGAGACTTTGGAGCTTCTTCTCGATGCGTTTCACGTCGTTTCTAAGGTAGCACCTTAATTGTTATGACTCTAGTTGTTTATTAGATGTAGTAGAATGGAATTGACCATTGAGGATCTTTGATCTAAGATCTTGATGGAAATTCTTCACAATGAGCTTAGTCTGGTCTCACTGTTTGTTAACTATGATGCGTTGTATTTGCTTGACTTGGAAGATAAAATGCGTGTTTGGTTTTTTTCATTTGACAACCATAGATTCGCGTCAAAACGGAAGTAGCTAGTATTAGCTTCTGCGTTATTTTATAATTGGACGTGAATTTCAGATGATTTGACGCGTATCCAAACACAGCATAATAGATTATGCTATTTTTCTTTTTTCTTGTTACTTGTGTAGTATGAGCGAGGGTCTGTAGTGTCAATTTCATTGCTAGGTTTAGGTTGGATGTTGTTTGTGTCGATGGAGATTTCTAGAGCTGCGTTTGATAAATTGTGTTTTGGATTGGTTTTTGAAATGTTGCGATTTAGACAGAAGGCGTTTGCTCAAAATTCATTCGATATTGTATATGATAAATTTGTGGGATTGCAGGTTGAGAAGCTAATAAAAGAGCTGCCTAGTGTACCCACCGATTGGTCAAATGCAGATGTAAATTTGTCAGAGAGGAATAACTTGAGCAATGGAGTTTCTGTGCTGCATGTTGAGAATGAGATGAGTATCAGAGAGACTCAAAGCATGCTGCTGGAAAGAATTGCCAGTGAGATGAACCGACTAAAGTTCTACGTTACACATGCAAAGGTTTGTTTTAATTTTTTTTCCCACTTTTATTGATTGTTTTGTGTATGTGTGTTTTGATACTAGGAATGATAATTTCCAGAAAAAAATTGTAAATCGTTGCGTGGAGAAGTCCAGAAAGGAAGCATTTATGTTCAGGAAGACTGTTTCTTGTCAATGATACAGTATAATTTGCTACGTTATTGAAAATAAGCAATTCGTTTTTTGAGGATTTGACTTGAGGTTTGTGAGATGAGTACTTAAATTGTGTGTAGACAAGGTAGTTTAAATTTGTAAAGTGATATGTTGGAAAAAAAAAATTTGGTTTAAGAATCACATTATTGGATCCTGCATTAGCTAGTAGCCTTTTAAGTTTGTTGAATACACATGGATAAAAGGTTGTCAGAATCGCGATTCTATGTAGAATCGTGGAGTCCTCGTAGAATCGAATCGTAGAATCATAAGAGTCTATTTCAAACACAAAAAAAGTAAATTACCTATATATAAATATGAAACAATGACATAATTAATTTTGTCAAATTAAATGATTGCAATTATAAATAAGGGATACTAAAAAATTCAAAATAACAATTGAAGTATTAAATTTGATAACACAAGTAAAATGTATTAATAAAAAATAAGAGTGTAAATAGAAATTACTTAAATTAAAACAAAAGTCCAGTTTTTAATATAAAAAAAATGAACCAGAAGGTGTATAGTAAGAAAAAAGAGGTGTATGAAGCAAATCTGTTGTGGATCTGGCCCAAATACGGAAAAATTGCTATTCGAAACGACGACGTTCCTAAATCCAGTAGACTCGCGAAAACGTAATAGAATCAAGATTCTACTTAGAATCGAGCGATTCTACTCCGAAAAAGAGTCTACGTTTGATTTAACTCGTAGAGGGGTAGTAGACTCGTAAAATCGGACGACTCTACGATTTAAATCGAGAGTTTGATAACCATGCATGGATAGATAAAAATATAGATAGATTGAAAGAAATATTTTTGTTTTTATTCATTTTAAAACGATAGAAGATACGTGCCTTGAAAATTTGTGGAAGTTTTATGAATGTTAATGTATTTATTCATTTTAACTTTCTTTGTCGTCTAGTGTTTGAGTTTTGTGATTCATTGTAAAATAGACCTTTTGTTTAAGGCCTTGGTACATTTTGTGCTCATCTCTTTTTCTCTATTATGCCAGTACAGAACCTTCCTTTTATTGAGAATATGGAGAAGAGGATTCAAAATGCAAGCCTAACAGTAGATGCAAGCTTGGGACATTGCTTTGTAAATGGTTTGGAGCACCGAGATGCAACTGCAATTTTCAATTGCTTACGTGCATATGCTGCTATAGATAACACCAAGAATGCAGAAGAAATTTTTCGAGCTACTGTTGTGGCTCCATTGGTACAGAGGATTATCCCACATGGATCATCAGCTGTGGTTGCTGGATCATCTGGGGATGGTCTTGAAAATGATTATCAACTAATTAAGGAGTGCATTGATAAAGACTGTAAATTTTTATTGGAAATTTCTTCAGCTGGTATGTTGTCAGACTTATTCTTGCTACTTTACTTTCCAAGAAAAAATTGAACCTTTTTGATCATTACATATCCACAGTTATCCATGTGAGCTTTGTGCTGTCATAACTGCAATGATTTCTTGGACCCTGTCAATCCTTGCTAAGGCATTCCTCTGCCTTAAATGTTAAAACTTTTTAATCTACATTTTTCTTATCAGCAATTTTTTAATCTACATGTATTGTTAGCCAGATCATTTGTGGTCATGCTGTGGTTTTGCTGAAAATGTCATACTTACGTATAAAAAAGACTGCTATAATTACATATCTGTAACTTGGTCTCTTCTGCAGAAAATTCAGGTTTGCATGTCTTTGACTTCTTAGCCAATTCAATCCTTAAAGAGGTTCTCTCTGCAATTCAGAAGGGAAAGCCAGGTGCATTTTCTCCTGGAAGACCGACAGAGTTCTTGAAAAATTACAAATCAAGCTTAGATTTCTTGGCTTATCTAGAAGGTAGTAGTCATAGCTCCCTTATATATCTTTTCACCTTGAGAAACACAAAAGAACAAAGAAAACATGGGCTTCAAGTTTCAAAGTACTTTATTGGTTTAATTTATGATTTGATCTAATTTTATTACTGATACATGTCTTTAAGAGTATATTTTCACTAATATTCTAACAATTAATTTCATGCAAGGCTACTGTCCATCCAGATTTGCTGTTGCTAAATTTCGATCTGAAGCAATTTATACTGAATTCATGAAGCGATGGAATATTGGAGTATATTTCTCTTTGAGGTGCTTATGCCTCTTTACAATGATTATAAATTTGGAATAATTGTATTGCTCTGTGACATGGAAATCTTATTTGCAATTGCTCCAGGTTTCAGGAAATAGCAGGGTCTCTAGATTCTGTGCTTACAACATCCAGTCTTGTCCCTGTTCAAAATTCAGATGCTGGCGAAGCAAATTATCAAGGTTTAACATTAAAGCAAAGTGTTACTCTGTTGGAGAGTTTGAGATCATGCTGGAGCGAAGATGTTCTTGTTCTTTCTTGTTCTGACAGATTCCTTCGGCTATCCTTGCAGCTTCTTTCTAGGTTAGTTTAAGATGGGATGCTAAGAATCTGTGTTGTTTTTTTGGTGCTGACAGAACAAAATCCAACTTCTCTTTTAACTTACAGATACTCAAGTTGGCTGTCATCTGGACTGACTGCTCACAAAAACCATAACACAAGCATTAGCCCTGGGTGTGAATGGGCTGTTTCAGCTGTCATAGATGACTTTATTTTTGTATGCATCATGCCTTCACTTTAATTTTGCATGCATCATGCCTTCACTTTATTGTTGTATGCACCATGTATTAATTTAATACACATTATGTATGTCGAAATAAAACTTGAATTTTCTGCTTCAAATACTCTATACCTACACATGCCCAAAATTTTGCTCAAGTCTTCTACTAGACTTTTTCTGAAGTTCCATGTAAGGAATTGGTAAAACAATTCTGACAATGACCATGATGAAATAACATTAGCTAAATGAAGATATTGGCTGTACTTTACCTGTAATATAACAGATGTTAAAAATTGTTTGTAGGTTATTCATGATATACGATATTTGGAGGAGCAGGTTCGTGGTGATTACCTTCATCATGTGCTTCAGCTTTTGTCTTCATGCTCCCCTGATGTTCTGGAATCAATAAGGCAGAGCATTTTACTGGGTGGTCAATCATTAAAATCTTTAGAACCTTTAGTCATTAAAGCAGTGATGGAGTCACTAGTTGAAAAGTCAGTTGAGGTAGGTTATATGCTTATTCTTTAAATTGGTTGCATTATTCAGATATGGGGGTGTATATCACTACATGTATTTCTGATCTTCTAGAATACCTTTATTTTCTTCTCTTCCTTTTCAATTCATTCATTTCTTTCTGTTGTTCAAAAATAATTTAGGACTTGAGACAAATGAAGGGGATAAAAGCAACCTATAGGATGACTAATAAACCTCTACCTGTGAGGCCTTCACCATATGTTTCAGGGGTATTACGTCCTCTTAAGGTATGCAGTATTAATATTATGGTTTATTTTATTTTCCCCTGGTTTCCATCTTTTCATGGGAGCTGCATTTCAAACTAATGCTATGGTGATATACTCCAATGGATTTGGATTCTCTGAAGTGAAAAGATGTGTAATTCACCTTCATCTTTAATTTAAAGTATGTAATTTTTCAATGAATTTTAATTCCAATCAACGGTGGATATATCTTTACTTTCTTGCTTTACACATCTCACTTTAAAAGTTTTAAATCAATTTTTGGTAGAAGGTTGAGCTTGATAGCATGATCATAGGGCAAGCTTTATAATTTAGCGTGTTTGACATAATGTCCTTTAAACATTTCATTATGGAATGCAAGTCACTTTTAGTCATTACTGCTTCCAGTTGTCTGAATCTAGTGAAACTACATTCATGCAATGCAAATATAGTCTAATTTGATATGGTGGTTGGGAATTATGATTCATGTGCCCAATTTTAAGCCCTCTTTTGTTGCTACAATCAACATATGCTAAAAAACGGAAAGGTAATTTGCTGTCTACAATCAACATATCCACTAGACCTCTTAAAAAAAGCCAAAAGATTAAGTATGAATGTGTTGATATTTTTGGGTTATGTGTAATTTGTATTTTTTAAATTTTCAATTGGAGTGCATATATTATACCTAAAACTAAAAGCATTAATGTATATTGATGGCATGCCAATACATCCCAGGCTTTTTTGGATGGCGAGAGAGCTACAAAATATTTGGCCAGTGAAACTAGGAATGAAATACTCCTTTGTGCTGCAACTGAGATTACTGACCGTTATTATGAATTAGCTTCTGACCTTGTTAGCGTGGTAAGTGTCCAAATCCAAATTGCCTGGATGAATTTTTGGGTCTCTGGGATTCTTTGTTAGAAATTGTTTTAATAAACTTTTATCATGAGCAGGCAAGAAAGACAGAGTCTTCACTCCAGAAAATTAGGCAGAGTGCACAAAGACGAGCTGGGGCAAGTTCAGATATCTCAGATAACAATGTGTCTGACACTGATAAAATCCGTATGCAGTTGTTCCTTGATATTCAGGTTGGCATGATACTTATTATTACCATTTTCAGTGTGATCTTTCTCATTCTTGCATGTACAAGTACAACTCGTAACTCATTGCTTCTGAATTTGAGTTGTTGTCCAGCAAACTCTGACTGCTTTCATTTACATAAGCTTCCTCTTAGTGTTTTCATTTACGTAACCTTCCTCTTGCAAATTGTCACCAGGAGTATGCCCGTCACCTCTCTGCACTGGGGGTTGGAGCAGTTAATATTGCATCCTTCCGTTTATTATGGCAATGTGTGGCTCCTGCAGATAGGCAAAACACAATTAATCTCTAAGAGTTTGCTCCTATGGAGTTGATGCGGCGGCTTGTAGATTGTTTTCTTCCTGGGGCAAGAGTTTCTTTTTGTAACTTAATTTTGAAATCCATAATATAGCTTTACACAATAATCACAAGTTATCATTGGTCTTAAAAAGAAAACTTATTTTGCTCGTAAATGTTATCTTTAAGGTTCTGTCTGTAGTTACTACGACAGCAGATGTGTGATTGTGGCATTGTGTTTCTTATCATCATTCTTTTAAATTGCTTTTGCAAACTTACGCCCAACTTTTTTTTTATGTTCTGGCAGATTGAAATATAGTTTTGTATATCCTTAAGCTCATTTGGTTGCAGAGAAATGACGGAAAAATAGAAAGGAGAGAAAGAAAGTGAGAAATAGAAAATGGTGTTTAGTAAAGGGGTAATGGTTGGTCCCTTACTTTTTTATTCTTATAAAATGGGGCAGAAATGAATAGTAATCAAATTTTTCACAAAAAAATTGATTGTTTTCGTTCCTAACTGATTGTCATAGCGTAAAGAAAACTAATAATTGGTTGTTTTCGTTCCTAACTGATTGTCTTAACGTAAAGATAACTAATAATTGGTTGTTTTCATTTCAACAACTGTCATAAAAAACCATTGACTATCTTGTGTTTTTTTCTTCTTATTTTTCTTTTTATTTCTTTAATTTTTCCTAAATTGAACACACCTAAATTTACTTGATTTATCATTTATTTTACTCACTCCATTTTTCTTTTCTATTTTTACCTTTTTTTTTTCTGTCCTAGCAAACCACTAATGTTTGTTTGTCGTAATTTAATTTACCAAGTGCCAGAATAAATTGATTTTCAAGTGAATTTTGTTGCGTTGAATGTATATCCAGAATATATAACAATTCCTCTGGTCGGATCAAGGAAATGCTAAAGATGTATTGGAATCAATAAGTCTACTACGGTAGTTTACAACGTTGAAGGGACGATTTAGTTCCAGAATCATTTTATCTCCTTTCTACGGTAGTTTACTACGTTGAAGGCTAAACATTTTTTTGTCTGCGCCTTAAACATTCTAAAAAGAAAATTCCAAAAAATGCATATCAAAGACTTAAAAGAATCCAAAACCAGTTACAATTAACAACCCTTTTTAGCCGATGCGGAAACAAAGGAAAACAGAAGAAAAGCTCACTAACAAACATGAAGTGATGATGCCCGACCCTCATCAAGTTCCAATTGGACAATTAAGTCAAACTTCTCCTTCCTTGGTGTGTAGTTGCTCATGATTATGTGTGTTTAATAGTCAGATGAATATTACACATAGTAATAAATTCCAACATATGTTCCTGTTTTTTCTCCTTGTACTCTTTTTTGCTTTGCTTTCAAACTAAGAATCGTCCATACCAAAGTAGCGATCACCAAATTCTCCTTATCCTGGTATGACATGGAACTGGTCATTTAATCCTTCTTCAATCTCCGATGTGACGATTTTCAGATGTGGAAAACATTTACATGCATAAAGTATTCCTTCAGCAGTCTGAAATGACTTTTGAAATTTATTGTATTGGTATTCATCAAACAAATGGTCTTACCAGTTTTCAGTTGAATATAACTTACAGAAATAAGGTTAAGGAATATTATTAGGGACTCTGGAACTCCACTACTAGAAATAAAGCATTTTACGAAGTCGGAACAACGAAGATTGTACCAAAATCATCGTTAACAAATGGTCGTTGGTAATTTTGTAAATTATTGGACTCCTTAAGGGCGATTTTATCTAAAATCGTTGTAAACACTTTCAATACGACAACGATTTTGGTCGAAACAGTCGTAGATAGTTAACCTTTAAAAACGATTTTGGATAATTGTCATCGTATTCAATGTAAAAATTGAAAGTGGTGAGTGTCGAGTTCACTAGAGCATCCTGACTAGTCTCAAACATTGTCGTCCCTTTACCTTTGTTGATTACGTCGTCCCTTTAGTTTTGTTGCTCACGTCATGGTGGTGGTTTCATTGTCATCGTGGTTCGTTCATCACCGTGGTGTTGTTAGAAATCATCACGTTGCCATCCACGTTGATATGTGAACCGTACCCCCCCCCTCCACCACGGTGCTCTCATCATTAGAAGGTATGAACCCCTCTCACCACTGTGCATATATATTTTATATGAAAGGCAATGTTGTTCAAGTTTAATAAAATGACCATGAACAACAAAACCTCTTATTTCGAGTTTTCAATATAGATGCATACAGAGAGAACACAAAGTTGAGTTCATATGCTCATCTGTCTTTTTCACCCAAATACATGGAGATGTTTGATAACTGTATGTACTTAGCAATTAATGCAATGCGATAAAGCATCAAAAGCCAACTATAACTCCATAACTGCATTCATCACTTCCCAATTGAATTATTCAATCCTCGATATTTTATATAGGAAAATTTTGAGTAGAGCTACAGTTAGGCTTTGTGAACTTTCTTATTTGACTATTTATGTTTATTCTTTCATTATTTTTATTTTTTTATTCACTAGAAAGATAACAAATGTTTGCCTTTTTGCACATGTAACATCAACAACAAAAATGACACTAATTGCACATACAAAAACATGACTTTTTCAATTCAATTAAACAAAAGGAACAAGACCTTGCTAAAATTATTAGCTCACATACGCTAGTGATAGCCTAGCTTCAACTAAGATCTAGTTGTTTTAAGGGCAATAACTCAAGAAAGGATTGCAAAAAAAATCTATTATTGGTAACCTAGCCAATTTCATTATAGTGAAAGAATCACATTGGACATGTATATTTAAGAGTACCTCACTCTCCCAAGTACAAGTCTAAAAAATCCTAATTCCCTTGTTTCTGTTAGTTATATTACTTATTCTGTTAGGTAGCTACCCACCCTTCTACAAAGTAAAAACAGTTAATGACATCAGTTTTCTCGAAAAAATTGTCTTAGAAGCAACACTTTCTAAGATGGTTTTCTAGTAAAAATCGTCTTAGAAAGTCTAGTTTCTAAGATCATTTTTATAAGGAAAATCATCTTAGAAAGTTAAGTTTCTAAGACAGTTTTCTCGTAAAAATCATCTTTAAATGTTGAATTTTTTAATATTATTTAAAGAAAAATTAAATATTCTAAGACGGTTTGTTACGAAACCAATGTAGAATCTGACCTTCTAAGACGATTTACGAAACCGTTGTGAAAAGTGTTGAATTTCCATGATGTCGGCTTCAAAAACGGTGCAAAACCATTGTGTGTCCAATAATTGTCTTTAAAACGCTTAATTGTACTAGTGCTCACTTCTTTATAAGAAGCTTGATTGCTTGGCTGGCAGTGTTACCAGGATAATCCTTAAGGTGCTTAGTGCATAAATGAACAGAAAAGAAAGGTAAATGAAGAATTTGGTACACGAAGCTTCGTAAGTTAACAATAGTCTAATGTGAAACTAAATTTTGTTATGTGTACTGGAAGAGACCAATCTCTTATAATCTTTGCTATTATGCACCTAGTACCTCAGAGTAATTGGTTGTACAACAATGTTCAACAATAAGAGATTACCAACAATTTAACAAATGCTATAATGAAATTTTGGAAATTTGTATAAATTAATAATTAATAAGCATCGAGAAGTTTGATGTACAAATTAAGAATGAAGATGATGCTTGTAAAAAGATAATAACTCACTTGTCCCATGTAAAAAGATGGTCCATGAGAAGAAAATGCCTATCTGAAATATCTTTAGGAAGTTTCTCATAAATAAGCTAATGGAGTAGGAAGCTTCTCATAAATAAGCGGAAAACATTATAATAATTAACATTATACATGAATATAAATATAAAAAAAATCCACCTTGATCTTTTACACTTGTATCTTTTATCATCTTTGTTAGCAATAGCACCTTGAATTCTAAAGGGGATGAGAGAAATCACACGCACACAAGAGATTTAACGAAGTTTGATAAGTGTGTCTACGTTCTTGGGAGCATAACGGTTTCTTTTCTTATTCATCAACAATGGTATTACATCAGGATACATATAATATACACGTGCATTATCTTAAAATTGCATACATTATCTTAACCCACGTACATTACCATTATGTATACATTATCTTTACACGTACATTATCTTATCTTAATTCGTGTACAATATTACGCATTCGACGGAAGCTTTTCCCTGCACCCCCAACTCGCTTCGTAACCTAACAACAAGTGGCCCTTACACTCCACTCCAACTTTGCCTTGCCCATAAAATATGAGTCATGCACAACAATCTCCACCTTGACAAATATTTAGAACTGTGAAAGATAAATAACAAGTTCATTTCATGTCTTGGGTTGGAGTCCCGTCACATCTAGCACTGAGCAACATTCAACAAGTCCAAACAATGCTTGAACTTGTCAGTTGTGACCTCCTTGGTTAACATATTTGCTGCATTATCTGAAGTGTGAACCTTCTTGAGTTAAACCCGACCAGATGTCATCAATTTCATGATCTTGTGGTCATGATACACCTAATTCTTTGCCAATACGATAGCACTTTGACTATCACAATCACCTAAACTCCACCTTGATCAATGCCTAGCTCCTTCACTAGCCCTGCTAACCACACAGCTTCCTTGCTAGCTTTTGCTACAAACAGGTACTCTGCTTTAGTTGTTGACATTACCACAAAAGACTGAATTATGGACTTCCAACAAACAAACACACCTCCAAAAGTAAAGACATACCCTGTTGTAGACCTTCTATTATCTAGATCACCAACATAGTTAGAATCCATATGTCCCACAATTGAAAGATCACACTGTTGATTGTCAAACATAATACCATAACCTGTTGTACCCTTTAGTTACCTCAAGATCCATTTCACTGCTTCCTAATGTCGCTTTCCTGGGTCAAACATACACTTGCAGACTTGGCTTACAACGTGTACCAAATCCAGTCTAGTGCACACCATATCATGCATCAAGCAACTAACTAAAAGCTTAAAGTGTTTTGCTAATGGAGTACTCAGAGGCTTCACATTGCTAATGTTGAACTTGTCTAGCACCTTCTCAACATAGCCCTGCTGTGAAAGCCACGATCGTCTTGATTTCTTGTCACTATGAATCTTCATCCCAATAATCTTCTTGGCAAGACCTAAGTCCTTCATGTCAAAACCTTTGCTCAACAGTGATTTCAACTCATTCACATCACACAAATGGTTACCAACAATCAACATATCATCAAAATATAGTAGCAGAAAAATAAAAGATCAGTCATCAAGAATCCTTACGTAAACACAACAATTATACTCACATTCTCTTTAACTAATCCAAAACATATAAGAATCAAACCGCTTATACCACTGCATTGGAGACTACTTCAATCCATACATAGACATCTTCAACTTACAAACCAGTTGACCCGGTTCACCTTTAATGAACCCTTCTGGCTGCTCCATTTAAATTTGCTCCTCTAGATCACCATGAAGAAAGGTTGTCTTCACACTCATCTGCTCCAAGTGCATGTCACGACTGGCTACCAAAGCTAGCACCGCCCTGATATAAGTGTGTCTTACAATTAGGGAGAAAATGTCATCATAATCATCTCTCTTCTGTTGTGCATACCCCTTTGCTACTAGGCGAGCCTTAAACTTTTTCCCTTTTTTTTCTGATACTGGACGTTTCCTCTTGTACACCTATTTGCATCATATGGCTCTCTTGCTCGCAGGAAGCTCAACTAGCTCTCATGTTTGATTCTTCTACAAAGACTCCATCTCCTCCACCATAGCACCCATCCATCTGTCTTTTTCTAGAATGTGCATAACCTCTTGAAAAGTAGAAGGATCTCCAACACTAGTGAGAAGTGCAAAAGCAACCAACTTAGTCAATTCTTCAAACTCATATCAGACAACGAGCTTAATGATACGACGATCTCTATTTTCGATAAGATTGTACTCTTGATGTGATTCACCTAGACTCACCGATCCAAGCTCAGGTGTGGGTGTGGCCTCAGGTCATGGAATACATGGTTCTACCCTCTCAAGAATCACCGACAATTGCTCAAAGTCCACCTTAACCTCCATGGAGCTGGGGGAAGCTCCATAAAAAAATGGCATAGTTGTCTCAACTATCTCTATTAATATGGATTGTTCATCAAACACTTCATCCTTGTTGATTACCATCTTCCTGGAAATTAGATCCCAAAACTTGAACCATTTCACACCTTTGGAATAACCTACGAAAACACACTCTTTTGACTTTGGATCAAGTTTAGATCTCTCATCACTGGATATATGCACAAAAGCAGAACACCCAAATATTCTCAAATTATTAAAATCAACAGGTTTACCAGTCCAAACTTCCTTTGCTACTTTCCCATTCAATGATGCTCTTCGTGATCGAGTAGATAGCACGCTATATTCATCGCTTCTGCCCAAAAGTCATTAGAAAGGTCAACTTGCAACCTCAAACATCAGACCCTTTAGAGACATATTCATCGTCTCTGCAACACCATTATGTTGTGGTGTTTTCCGTATTGAGAAATGTTTTAGAATGTCATGTTCCTCACAGAATTTCTGAAACCGTGAGTCTGTGTATTCAGTATCAATATCAAACCTCAAGTACCTAATCTTTTTGCGCGTCTAATTCTCCAACTCATCCTTCCACAGCTTGTACTTCTCAAAGACTTTTGTTTCTTGAAGTACACCTAGACCTTGCGAGAAAAATCATCAATGAAGATCAGAAAATAGTGAGAACCACCCAAAGACGAATCTCTAATAGAACCTCACACATTAGTATGCACATAAACTATAATTTCCTTGGTGGTATGCTTCGCAACTTTAAACCGCACTCTAGTTTGTTTCCCAAGCACACAATACTCACACAAGTCTAACTTGCAACTTCGAACTCCTTTCAAGAGTCATCTCTTATGAAGCTCTGTCATCCCACGCTCACTGAGATGACCCAAACAAAAATGCCACAATATGGTAGCATCATCATCAGACTCAATAGATGCAACTCGACCTACAACTGTGCTCCCCAGCAGCTTGTAAATATTTCCTACAGTCAGTTGTGCTTTCATTACAATCAATGCCCCCTTGCACACTCTAAGGGTATCCCAATCTCCATCAGTTTTCTAATTGAAACCTACCTGCAAGGTACCAAGTGAGATCAAATTCATCCTAAACTCAAGGATATGTCGGACATCGCATAGACACTGCCAAAATTACCTGACTTATATGTGGTGAACCACTCCCTATTAGGAGTCATATGGTAAGAACATTCAGAATCAAAGAATTCATACATCTATCAACTGACTGCATGAAATAAAGAGAACATCTCATATTAGACATCCTCACTATAGTAGTCTGAATCATCGGTCTCTGCTACATTTGCTTAGCGGAATGCCCCTTCACTAGATTTCTTCAACTCTAAACAATTCCTCTTGAAATGCCCATTCCGGTTGCATTTGTAGCACTGTGTTGTTTTCTTGTGTTCTCTAGACTTGGACTTCTTCCTTTGCCTACCACCAGAACCCTTTGCCTTGTGTTCTTCCACGTTCTTGTTTTTCCTTCACATACAGACCATCGACTTGCGAACTCCCCACTGCATTTTGTCTCTGTTGAGAATGAGACATAAGTGCACCTGTATCGCCTTGCCATATCACTGATAATCTAATTAAAGGCATTTACGTGCTGTTGGAGATCTGAACCCTCCTCCATCTTTAGCCCATACAGTTTCTGCTTAAGATACAGTTTATTCGTCAACGATTTTGACATGTATTGACTCTCCAATTTCTTACATACCTCCTCCAGAGATGTTAACTTCATCACGTGATAGAGAACCTCGTCTATTAAACATAAGCGTCTAGTTGTTGCAGCCCTCTCTTGCAACTCCTCCCAATCCAATACCTCCTTCTTCTAAGAGTCAGGCAGTGCCTTTAGAATACCTTGTTGTGCCGACAAATCCTTAACTCGCCTCTGCCACAATTTGAATTTGCCCCCGGAGTTAAGCGTCATCTGATATCTGTTGATAGCATAGTACCTTGAATTCTAAAGAGAATGAGAGAAATCCCACACAAACACACAAACACAAACACGAGATTTAACGAGGCTCATTAAGTGTGCCTACGTCTTCGGGAGCAAAGCGATTTCTTTTCTTATTCATCAACAATGAGATCACATCAAGATATATAAAATATACATGTACATGATCTTAAAATCACATACATTATCTTAACCCACTTACATTATCATTATGTGTACATTATCTTAACGCATACATTATCTTTATGCATGCATTATCTTATCTTAATCTGCGTACAATATTACGCATTTCGTGGGAACTTTGGCCCTACACCCCCAACCCGCTTCGTAACCTAACAACAAATGACCTTACACTTCACTCCAACTTTGTCGTGCCCATAAAGTATGAGCCATGCACAACAATCTTAAACATAAATCTGACAAATTCAAGAAATAATAAGCAGAGCCAGAAAGGAAAATTAGTGGGGTTTCATCAACACCTTCACGATGAATTAGAAGTGAAACCAAGTTTCATAGAAGTGTAAAAATCAAATTCCCACATAGTCACATAAACACGCATTCCACACCTAAGATTAGGAGTTAAATATTGAATGATATATTCCCACATGAAATTGGTTTCAGACTGAATAATTTTCATATCGTATCAAACTAAGGTTGGGTTTGAAACTAAAATTTAACACTGGACAATGGTATCTTAAAAAAACAAATGCTAACGAGTTTGTTTCCCAACTTTACTACTAAATTAAGAACATTTAATACAACCAGCCTTAAAAATGAACAACAATGGAGTATGGACTAAAGAATTACAGTGACATCAAACCTTTTTAACAAGTTACCTTCGAATAATGGATACTCTCGCATAATTTCTTACAAAAATCAACTCCAGTATAAATTGAGCCTGAAATAGAATAACAAGGAAAATTTGTGGAGTCTGCGTGTATTTATAAACAGCATGAAAATGTCGTGGTATGGTAGCTAAGCTTAACAATTTGCAGCATTTTTGAAACAAAGTTTAGTTATTTAACTACACGCTCTATAATATTATGCTAAAACATGAACAAATGAAACACTTGCTGGTAGATTTAAACGATGAAAAGGTATTTGCTTTTCTTTAGACAGACCTGTAGGTGTGATAACGTGTTTCTCTGTAAATGGCAAGTAACCAAGACCATGTTCCACTACCTGTGAAGTCGGTGATATTAAGATTAGCTGTTAAGAGGGGAAGTAAATCCTGTAGAAAGCTCAAAGCCATTACCTACCAAACGAATTAGCCGATCTGAATAAAAAACAAAGTCATGTTTTGATAAGTCACTGTCACGAATAAGAGTGTGCATGCCTCTGGTCTGTAAGAAAACTTCAAAATAAGAAATAAATTAGCATAAGCATAAGAAATATGTCCTTGGGGGGAAGAAGAAAAAAAAAAAATAAAAAAATTAAAGGGGAAGATGAAGCAAGATGAAAATCACCTGGAAAGTAGACTGTATAACATTCAAATTGGGATATATCTTGCAGAGGTTCTGTTGGCCAAGCTTAGTGCGAAATGTTGAACAATCAAGTCAATTGCTACAAGATTGTCTCCCCTGCGAGGTATGCTGATGTCAGCATATTTTTGGGATGGAAGAATAAAATCATCGAAGGCCGACTTAACAAATTTTGCATACTGAAAATGCAATGAAGATTTTCCATATCAGCCACCAAATTTCACGTGTTGATCGACATTAAGAAATTAGTTTTAAACAAAACAGAATAAAATTACTGCCCTGCAACAACTATTACTGCTAGCACATTGTTTTCTAACCCTCTGTCATGCTTAAGTACAGATATAGGACCCAGTACAACACAGCAAAATATTATCTTTATGCCCAAACAGAGACTTTTTTTTCCCCTTTTGACTGGAGTGGTATCAACACAGTTTTCCGTTAGTTAAAATTTATTAAAAATTATAAAATTAAGAGAAAGAGTTATTAAATGAAAAATGTGACCCACAAAATGTGTGGCTTTTGATAAGTTTTAATCAATAATAATAAATATATTCAAAAAAGGGTGTTAAAACCATTTGAAAAAGAAAGACAACGTCGTAATACAAGAAGCATTCGTTGGTTGATTAGTATATTACATAACAATCCGATTTTGACTCAAAGTTTGTGTCCTTTACAATCAATGGGACTGAATCATTGTATCGGACAACGGTCCCACAATTATTTTTCAGATATTTATTCATTATCGATATAAATCGAAAAATCTTTTTTATTTTATCATCTTACCAATTTTAAGATATCGATACAAAATTACAAATAAACTACTTTTAGTAAATGGTAATCCTAATTCCCGAGTTCCTGACACATGTCAATATGATGAAGTTAATATATGTAAAGATAATAAGTCTGGCCTGTTCCAGTACAGAGTGAACATCTCTACCCCTCTCAACAGTATCGCGTCTTATTATGCGGGCAAGCCTTATATCTGGATCTGCATAGCATGCAATGCAATATCTGTATGACAACAAGAAAATATAAAACCACCGACATTTTCAATAGAAAAATTATTTTCTCAGAATATTGTCGCTGTTTATCATCTCAAAATATTTACTGACAAAAAGAATCTGCCAGAGGATCCAGAACTTTGCATGAACAAACAGAACATGGAGCAAATTTCCTCCCTGTACTAAATCACAGGATTTCCCATGCCGATCATCATAGTTATGTTGGGTGCTCTTCCAAAATGAACGACGGTTTGAAGAGTAACATGGTGGTTTGTCCTTAATAACTCCCTTTCTAATACACATGAAAACAGATGATCGAATAGGATGTATAGATCCAAAAAGAGATTCACGATGTTCAGGAAACTATAACAAAGCAATTTATATTACCTCAAATTATTAAAAACCTTGTCTAGCATACTTTTTGCTAAGTGAAAATAATGTTAAAACTTGAAAGGCTTGACCATTCTACCTTATAGTCCATGGTTTATGACCAGGTTTGATCAATTCTAGCGATAGCAGAATTTGCAAAAATCAAGTTCTGTGTCGGTAAATGAGAACATACAACATGTGAGGAGAATTGAATTAGTCCGTTGTTGTCCTCTCAGCATCAGATTTCAGCTCAGACAGTAGAATCTTCCATAACAAAGGTCATAGGTTTGCTCATAACTTAGAAGCGACCGCAACCGTGCAACTCTTTCTGCATGTGGGTTTGATTGTTGTATTCTATGGATCTCACATGATAGATTTCAGACCTCACAAGACATAGAATAAAGATATGCTGGACCTAGCTAAGTACAGCATGCACCATTTTTCCCTTGACTCTAAGCTTGATTTTTTCTTCATAATAAACAAAACTTGGTACATTTTAGCTTATCTGACCTGTAATAGATGGGGAAAAATAAAAAGGAAGAGCAATAGACCTGCATCAACAAATATCTTCATATTCATCATGTTGCGGACACGTTGTTCATGAAAAACCAATATGCCCTCCAGAATAATTACTTCAGATGAATTGACCTGCCAAATAATAACAATAATAATATAATCATCTACCAAAATTTTCATTTTATATGAATATTGTACCTCCAATCAAAGTTATCACAAAAAGAAAAACATCTAGCAACTCAGGTCCAATAGTGAAGAAAGGGCATTAAATTTTAAGAAAATCTATTCAATAAACCAATGGTAAGAATTAGAAAATTATACCCTTTTCCCTTCTGAATAAAACAAATACAATTTCAGGCATGCTTAGATAGATACACAAGCAAGTATATAAAAGAAAAGATTCAATACAAATCCGAGAACAAATGATATTACTATTTAACACCTCACTTTAGCTTAAAAGTGTAAGAAGAGAACCTGTCTTGATCTGTCAGAAGATCTCTGGTGAAGCTTAAAATCGCAAATCTGAACCTGAACCGACTGTCCAGATTTGAGCTTACCGAGCGTTTCTACAAGTTGCTCTGCATCAAATGCATCTACCAAAACCATAACATAAGGTTATAATAAGAATCTTGAATTGATTAATTTAATAATCTCAATTAAGGTTCCAGCTACCGTACTAGGATGATCAAAATTATTCTCATGAACTCGCTTCAACTCGTCATCCGTCAAACCGCGGTAGAATGAATTCTACAACATTAACAGATCAACGAGAATTCATTTGTTTTCGCTTTTAGATTAAACATAATGCATGTAACTCGGTTGCAATCTCAAATAAGAAATCCAATGATTTCGTTCATGATTCCCTTTGATCCAAATCCAATACCGCCACAAGATTCAAGAAAGGGACCTAACTAACGAGCACAACTCTGTGATCTTGCAGCTGCTGAATGATCAAATCACACGCTGTGGTTTTCCCCGATGCCGTGCCTCCAGAGACACCTGATCCACGCGGATAACGCAAATCGAATCGAGGAACACATAAACAACAAACAACACATATCGCATATGACATTAGATTTCTTTCCGACGAGAAAATGCAGGAAAATTATTGTTAATTAATGTTTCGATTTTCTTTTCCAACTGTAAGATCAAATCCATCGTGAGAAAATGCAGAGAGCAAAAAAAGTAGTGAACCGAAGCAGTTATATATGTATGTATGATCAAGCGAGATGTTCATTCAATCAGAGTATACAAGAAAATTCAAAGAAAGCAAGAAAAAAATGTTGTTTGATTTCTGCGAATGTATAGCGTTCTTTAATTTTCCAGCGAGAAAAAAAAATGGTGAATATAAGGAGAAAAAAGATGAATGGTTGTGTTGTGTGTGCATATAAAATGATAATATAGTTAGTTACCGATGACGAAGGGATGATGTGAGGATGTTGGAGAAGAGGACGACGTCGTTGAAGGATGCCAACCGGAGAGAACCTCTATAACCATTGTCGTTTTTTTGGCTTCATTTCTTTCTATTTGCTCCACCGCGCCTCTGCTTTCAGGCTTTCTCCTTATATAAGTATGCGTTTGCAGGCTCTATCACCGGTCACAAACTCAACTCACAACTCCACCGCTTTGGGTTTTTTTTTTTTTTTTTTAAAGGTGATATTTCTCCTATAGATCTTATGAAAATCATATTCCATTTAAATAAATGAGTTTCATTTTTATACATCCTCAATGTAAATTACAATATTAGGGATCGTTTCATCCAAGAAAAGAAAAAAAATTTCATACCTAAAAATCACTATTTTTAATTAAGAATGAATTTTGGCGATCATGATTTCTAAAAATAACTAAATTGTTTGATTAATTATAAATATTTTTATAAAAGTATAGTGAGAATAAAAGAATGCCGTAGTACTTTTGTCATAATTTTTAAATATTTATGACATTAAATAATTTAATAAGATTGTTTTTAATCTATATAAAAAAAATAGATTCTCAACTCCTTCAATGAAAATATTTCATGAAAAAATGTATAATTCTTTTTTTGAAAACATTATTTTCTAATAATATATTCTTTTTAAAAACAAATAAATCAAGCACGGAAATAAATGTTTTCAACTTAAAGATAAGAAATTTAAATTTTTTCTTCTAGAATAGACTCTTTTAAGAAAATTGTTATAATAATCAATAAATTATTGTACAGGTCAAATTTGTATTTGATAATATGAGAACTAAAATTACACATAAGTTAAAAGTATGAACTTCAAGTTTATAATTATTATTATTTTTTAAATAATTATTAATTCATTCATGTGTATGTAGGAAATATATTAAATAAGAAATATATACGTAAGAAAAAAAATCATCATTTAATCTTAAAATTTTGTTATTAAAGTCATATATTTTTTGGTTTTCTTATAATAATAATAAAATAAAATAAAAACTTAGCTGCACATATTCGTCCGTCACATGCAAGCAAATTTTTGGAGTGTGACATATTTTTCAGATCTTTATAGCTAAACATTCACCGAAGAAAGATCACTAAAAAAATATTTATAGTTGAACTGGATTCTCGATGACATTTTGATAGGAAGTAAAGCTTAGAGAGAGAGAAAAAAACTTGAAAGAATTTTAATTTTTCTATTTTATTATGTACATAATTTTAGTCTCCTTTATTTTAAAGTAAGATATTTAATCTTTTATTTTAAAAGAATTACAATTTTAGTCCAAACATCAATTTTGTATATATTTATTTCTTTTATTTCTTATAATTTAATTAATAAAATCATTTATTAATAATATCTTAAATAAATATATTTGGTATTGACTATTAAGTTCAATTGTACTAAAATAAAATTAAAATAAAATACAGTCAAAATTAAAGATTGAATCTAAAATTCTAGATTTTTTAAAAAAATTAAAAAATTAAATATTTCCATTTTAAAATTAAAAGATCAAGTTGTAGATTGAACAAAATAAAATAACTAAAATTATATTTAAAACAAAATAAAAAATAGAGTGAGTCACTCTAGATTAAAGTATCTCAACGTGTATATTTTTTTTCCTTATAATATCTTTGTATTCAATAAATTAATTAATCAGAATTTTATTTCCATACGCAGAAACATGTTAAAGGAGATTCTTCAACATTGCAATTTACAAGTTGAAAAATATGGTTCAGTATGCATACCAAAATACCTTCCATGATGGCATTCATTATTTTCATTAATTTAATGATGTATTAATAATATAAAATATTTTATATAATTATTTAATTATAATTCATTAGTATATAACTTTTAAAGTAATTATCATAAAAGTTAACAAATTTATCTTATTTAAAAATTATAATTGGATAACGATTTTACATTAGTGCGTAATTTTTTATTTTTTACTTTCATATTTGAGATTGATGTTATTTTTATTGTCGATTTACTGTACTCATTGTAGATAGATAGAAATTGAGTATTGGCCACAACCATATATAACATATGGTGGTTTAGGATTAAGTAATAATTTCTTCACTTAAAAGACTTAAATTAAGAATCATAACCAATATTATTAACAAAAAAAAAGACATAGAACTTCAAAAGAAAATAGTAACAAGAACTAATTAAATTTTAAAAAAAAACACTAAAATTGGAAGGATCTAAAACTTATTTAAGTATATAAATATGATCCGAAAATTCTTTACTCACCTAGTCACCTACGTACACTAGGATCTCTCAATGGAATAATGAATTCCTCACTAGCTCTAGATAATTTCTAGACCGTGTTAATTAAACGAATAATAAGAACCGGTTAGCTTCTTTACAACACCATAGCATTAACATGGTTTTTCCATGTTCTTTCTCCCTAACAGAAAGTCGTATCCAAAATAAAAATAAAGAAACGAGACGTTGATTCGATAATTCAATTGTTACAAAGCCATTAAGTTATGTTGATTCCTACTTTTCTTTTCAAAGAATTGCATTCGAAAATTTTATCCGTAAACAGAGCAGGACGAGTCATTCTTGCACTACTGCATTTTCCACGAAAAAATAAAGTAAATTAAAGTAAAGAACACAAAATAATAATAGAATAGAAAAAACAAAAAACAAATCCGATGCCTTTCAGACACGGTTCTGGTTTTAACTTGGAAAATGATATGATAGGTAAAGTATCCATCAATTGCTCTCCTTGCTACAGAAAAATGTTCTAAAAAAATGATGCCTTCCTTTTAACCAAGATGTTATTCCTAATAATCAAAAGCGATTTACAAATCCATGATTTGTACCAATGAACAAAAGAATAAAAAAATCAAATTAGGCACAATGTACACACAAACAAATCAATCAAATTGAAACCCACCAAATTAACCAAACTATATAGACACATGAAGCTAGCTAGTGCCAGAATCAATGTACATGTAGCATCATCATGATCATCATAATCAGTTCATCATAATTCTGAACTCTTCAAAGCTAAGCATGCCATCCCCATTCAAATCAAACCTACTTATCATCACTTTGCACTCATCCATGGACTTAGATTCTCCCAACTTCTTGAGCATCCTCTTCAAGGCCTTTGGGGTAATAAACCCACACCTCTCCGCATCATACATATCAAAGGCTTCTCTCAAATCCTTCAACTTCTCTTCCTCTCCCGCAGCCTCCATCAGCTTCATCAAATCCTCCAAACACAACAACCCGTCACGGTCTGAATCCAACGCCTCGATCGCCATCTCAGCCTCTTTCAACATAACCTCTCCACCCATCATTGATATTCTGTTCCTTAGCTCCGAGGGTGAAATCTTCCCATCACCGTCTTCATCAAAGTACCTTAGCACACGCTCGTATTCCGCACCCCTCATCATTGTTCTCAACAAACAATTAAATAAACACGTATGTGTGTGTTTGATTTAATTAGGAACTACAAATATTTTGGTTTTGATATGAAACATTTGATTGTGTTGGGGGGTTATATAAGTTTTCCTACGGTGGTGTAAAAGGCGTGTAAATTAATAATTAAGTTTTTCATGCAAGTTGCGGAGTGTGTTCTTGGAAGAAGAAAAACGACCCTAACGTCACGACATATGTAGTCAGTTGAAGTTCAATTACGCGGACCCATGACTTGAAGGGAAATGTCTTTATTTCAAATTCAAACACCATAGAACAAGGAATAGTTATTTACGGTCAAAGTACTCGTGAATTGAATTGAAGGGAGTATTATTTTATCTTTTTTTTTTTTTTTTTTATGTATTGTACATTTGTAATTGCACGTTGGCAATTGGCATGGTCACCCAATGAATGAGCACCCAAGACGCGTCGGTGGTTCAGTGCCAACCCAGTCACACGGTACACGGTGGCTACATTACATAGGCTTATATTAAATCTTATCCGTGCCAATTGCCAAAGGGGTGTAGTATATTCCCCTTCATAATTTAATTTTATACGGCAAGCACCTACTCTTTTTTTTTTTTTTAAGATATACAGCAAGCACCTTCTTTTTTTTTTTTTTTTTTTGAAGATATACAGCAAGCACCTAATAAGTTATAGAATATTTAAAATATAATATTTTATAAGTTTTTAACTGTTTAAAAATACTACTCTCTTCATCCCATAATAATCATTCGTCCCATAGTAATCACTGCATATTAAGAAAATACTTATATTTCTTATAATATTAATGAATGACAACAAAATTAATAAAAAATTAATAATTATAAGATTAATTTTCTAAAATTAATATTCCCTTTTATTCATTTATTAATGTTTTTGGTCTGTATAAAATAACATCAAACAATAATTATAATAAAATAA